>CM028355.1:35673283-36114394 GCA_016618105.1 Dendrobium huoshanense
GCTGTTTGGATTTTCCATGCTGAAACCGTGACTTTTTGCTTTGCTGTTTGGAATTCCTGTGCAGGAATTTTAAGGCTTTTTTTTATGGGAATATGAACAGTTTTTTGGGCTGTTTTTGGACAGTTTTTTGAGCTGTATTGGGACTGTTTCTGGACAGGTTTTTGGAACAGTTTTTGAACAAAATTTGAAGGTTTTAATGGGCTGTTTTGGGACAGATTTCTATACAGAAATCTGGACTGTTTGTATTCCTTCTTTGGTGCCTATAAATAGAGTTGTTTTGTGGCTGTTTAAGAGAGTTATATGTTATATGATGTGATTTTTGGAGAGAAACCTGAGAGGTTTTTGTTTTGGAAATCCTGCGGGCTCTTTCCAATCTTCTTCCCCTCCTCTTTTGGGAATCCTGCGGGCTCTTTCCAACCTTCGTCTCGTCTCCTAATCTCTTTCTTCTATCCGCAAGTGCCACCTCACCTGTATCCCTCTTCTCAAAGTAAGCAAGTTTAGGGTGTCATTTTGTTGGTGTCAAAGTTTGTAAGCGTCCAATTTGTAAGTGTCTTGCAAGAGTCGTTTGTAAGTCTTGTCTAAGTTGTAATAGTTTTTATATTATAAAGTAAAGATGTTGTTTTTAGTTTATTTGTCTTTTTATATGTCTTTATTTTGTTCTTAGAAAGAGTAGTTGTCTAGTTTCTTTGTGATCAAAAATTTGGGTCCCTCTCCCAAATTTTTGATTGCATCAATACCTCTCTTGAAATTGTGAGTGTGAATGGGGGAGAAAATATATTAATAATAATAGTTATTATTATTTATTATTATTATTATAAATAATAATAATTAAAAAAAATAGATGCTCTGATTATTAAATCAAATGCTACAGTCAGCAAAGCGAAGGAGTCGAATACATATCACGGGGTTGATATATCCCTCAAAGCCCTCGGCCATTGATTTGATCCGGCCAAGCAGACCTAAATGGCAAATGCCCTCCTCAACCTCCCCTCGCGGGGAGAGGGCCCTGGGCACTGACAATCCCAAAATCTTAGAAAAAATGTCAAATTTTAAAACAGCTACCGCGGTCGTCAAATTGGAGGAGTTGAAGACTAAATCCAAGGTCGATTTTCTCCTCCGAAGCCCTCGGGCGTCGATTTAATCTGACTGGCGGATCAAAAGAGCAAATGCCCTCCCGAACCGCCCACTCGCGGGGAGAGGACGCTAGGAGGTTGTCGAAATTACCCCGAAAAAGTTACCAAATTTGTCTCAGGAGTATACTAAATTTTTAGAAATTATCGGAGAATAACTAATTAATTTGAATTTAATTTAAACTTCATTTAATTAAATAACTAATTTTAAATTAAATTAAATTAAATTAAATCAAACTTTCATTTAATTAATTGATTTCATATTAAATAATTTAAATTAACCCAAATAAAATATTTTAGTAATTAAAATCAACATAATTAAATAACTAATTAACTAAACTTTTTAAAAATAAATTTTAAATTCATAAAATTCAAATTCAATTTTAAACTAAAATTAATCGAATAATTGGTCGATTTAAAATCAAATTAAAATCTCAATTAATTAAAATTTTAAATTAAAATTAAGACTTCAATTTAAATTAAAATCTTTTAATTAATCAAATTAATTGAGCAACCAATTTAATTATATAATTTTAAAATGCATTTAAAATTTAAATTGACGAATTGAGCAATTAATTTTAAATTAAAATTTAACTTTAATTAAAATTTCATTTGATTAATTAATGCAATTATGTCAAAAAAAAAAGAAATAGAGGTCATAAGACCCGCTACACGGGCTACTTTTAATAGCAATAAGACCCACTTAAATGCAGAATTACATGTATGCTACCAAAAACCCCACTAAACTAAAACCCCGTTAACCTAAAATTCAACTAGCAACTTCTAATAAAGGTCGTAAGTCCAACTTAAGCTAACACACTAGGGAAAAATCTCTATGTAAAAATAACATAACCCTAAATCTTTGATAACTCGGGTCACTTTTAATAAAAGTCATAAGTCCCACTTTAATTAGCTAGGAAAAACTTTCTCATAACAAATAATGCATCCATAATAATATGGGCAACCTCTAATAAAGGTCGTAACACGTTCTTTGGGCTACTTCTAAACGAAGCCATAAGACCCGCTATACATGAACTACTTTCAATGAAAGTTGTAATCCTTGACCCAAATCAAAACTACAGGCAACTCCTAAACAGGTTTGTAAGATCTAACCTAAATTCAAACTACATGTAACTCCTGAATGAGGTCGTAAGACCTAACCTAAATATAAACTACAGGCAACTCCGAAGTGGAGCAACAAGTCTCAACCCAAATCAAATCAACCTACATCTATTAACTTCAGTTTAGTCGTGATCCTTGAGAATAGGCAACTCATGGCTGTTAATCAGATTCTCTGGACACTACAATCATTCAATCAACGGTTGTTAGTGTTAGTAGATTGAAACCTACGTTATACCCGAGACAACGAAACTATGAAATCTTGGTCGGGTTTACCTCCACAGCCCACAACCAAAATTTAAAATTGTTGCACATCTAAAAATTAATTCATCCTTAATCATGAGTTCTATTCTACGCGTTATGAGGGGTAATACTATGAGGGCTTGCGCTCATAAAAAGTGGAATCTCATAACTAAATAAACCTTGATGTTGTTCATCGGGGAAAATATGGTTAGTTTAAATTCCAATCTACCTCGGGAAAAAATGGGGACCTAAAGCTTGCGAAAACAGGATTTGTGTCGTAGCACCATCCTTTCCTGAGTGAACAGACAAAAATTACTTATTTTTTTAGGGTGCAAAGGTCACTAAAATCAATCATATTCTCATAACATTCCTTGAAAAATTTATCGAAATATCTCATTCACCTATATTGAATATCCTCTTCTAAGAAAAAAAAATTATCTTCATCTTTAATGCACTTCAACCTTACTTCTCTCTCATTGCTTGGCTAACTTAGTTGTACATCCTTCAACATTCTTAATATATAATATATTATATAAATCACCAAAGCTAAATTCTATGCATCAGATATTATTTTATTAAACTCCCTACAAACCCCTTTATATTTTTCTCAATTTTATGAACTTTTATATCTAAATCAATTTTTATAACATATTTTCTTCTTTTTTTTAATCTTTTCTTGTACATTTTAATTGCACGCTCAACTATTTTTACTATTAGAAGCTTTTCCATCAACTCAGAAAAAATAGGAAAACTAAAAGAAAAAAAAAAGCACCTAATGAGTTAGGACTTGCTTGATTAATTTGTATCAGATACCAGTAGAATGGATCATTCTATTACTTAATTAGAAGGAGGGAAATATTATGATAGGTAGAATCCTTACTCGCGATCAAAGAAATAGGAGACAGCAACAATCATCTCTTGTACCCCATCATTGTCAATATCAGCAATCACCTAACAAAACAGAGAACAAATTGAGATCATGAATCTGGAAAAAAAATTATTGTAATTGACAAAAAAAGTACATTAGGTAGCACAGAAATGTTATGCTTCATACGGGAGTGCAGAGGATATGTGAATCTACGTTCACATAATCTTCCAATTTCTCATGCTTCTCTTCAGTCCACTCTTCATCTCCCCACATTGATTCATCAACATAATCATCATAGTCATAATTATACTCATCAGCTAAATCTTCTGCATCTCCATCTCGCAACAAATCAAAAGATTGGTCAGCATCCCCTTCCAGGCTTCCATCATTTTCCACCGTAGCTTCATGCACCCCTGTATCATCCATGTTATGAATTTCAGAACTTCCCTGCTCATTCGCACTTGAGCCATTTTCAAGAAGTTTCCTCTGAGTATTTGTTGAATTATCTCCCATAGAACTTCCCAACGGCACATCATGCGAACTTGTATTTACATTCTCAAAATTTTCTGATGACAACTGCAGGGTTTTATTGTCTCGCTGAACTCTTTCCTGAGAAACATCATGAACTGTTGCATTAACTTCATTATTAAGCAACCCAATTTTTTGACCTGCAGAAGCTGTTTGAACAGAATCCTGTTTTTTCACATTTTCATCTTTAGATCCATTCAAAGAGCCAGTACGCTCAGTTGCCAATGAACTTGCATTTAATTTGGATGTGCTTCCAGTAGTACCTGTTCAAGACATGAATCAGATAACGTATATAAGGTGACATTAATTTAAATGACCAACCAAAAGTGACGGATTAGACAAAATTACATGTTATATTTTGGTGTTACTTCCAAATTCTTACAAGCTGATCAATTCAATATATTTCTAGCGTCAGTTGAAATGATATTTAATTTGGACATGCTTTAATTGGCATGTGGAAAAGAAAATATATGATTAATATATAACAAGAGAAATTTGTAAGATATAAAGAAGAACCAAAAGGCGAAATATTATGACACGACCTCCCAGTTTGTTGAAGTTTAATTATTTTCATGCTTCAAGCAAACTATCACAAGAAATTTCTCCAAAAAAGAAGTAACAACTCATCCAGTCAGTTCAAGCAACTCAAGAAAATAATAACAGGTAATACAAGTCATCAGATTTGACATCATGAAAACAGAGAAAACCAGGTGTTTGTAAAACTGAATGAACATATTAATTGATTCAAAAAACTCAAAAAAGCATAATCAAGTCTCGCCACAGCTTCTGTGTAAGATATCTTCTCAAAATGGATCCTCCCATTTTTTTCTTTAGTAGCATGAATGTCACTATGAAAATATCATCATTAGCTTAGATCCAGAAGGCAATGTTGCAGTGTCATTTCTAAACCATAAAGACACATAAGAAACATTAGTAGTTTGAGTACCTATGAGGCATTAAGAACATACCAGAAGCCTCTTTAACAAGCTGGTCATCATGAACATCTGGATGTGAACGATCCACTGGATCTGGATTCAAACCAACATACCAGTCTTTGCGAACTTTTCTCCTAGGCACCTCTAGCTTATCCATCATCAAATAACCAGAGACCCTAAGCAAAACCTAAGGTAAGCTTCCTAAAGAGAATCAGATAAAACTGAACAGATACACTTACCTGAAGAAGTTAATTATTCCATTGTAAGTTGCTAAAGCTATCTCCCTTGTACCATCCTTATCAATATCAAAAAGAAGAGGACTGGAATGAACCGTGGATTGATGAAATGCAGGCCAGCCTGCATAAAATATAGCAGCAGAAATATTTCAAGTGTATAATACAATGGCAATCCTGACATGATGAGCATAACAAATTAATTAATGGAGATTCTAATCCGCAACAATTATCAAACCTTATCCCATAGAAATCAGTAAGCTTTCTTGAAAATAAAAACTAATGATTCTAAATAGTATTTACTACACAATTATGATGAAGTAGAACGGTTAAGGTCTAGAATTACTAATGACACGTACGATGAGATACACAATAAAAAGACTAAAAATTACAACCCACATGTTACCAACAATTAACTTTAGCAAAATCAATTATTTTAAAATTAAAAAAACAGCAAGCATGCTTTTTTATCTTAAGAAATAATTTAATGGTCGTCCAAACAATAAATTTCATAATTAAAAAAAAAAAGAAAAAACATAAAATTTCAGCAATGATCAAGTTCAAATTGCAAAAAAAAAAAAGATCCAACACACATCACTTATAAAATTCCAATTACAAACAAAAAAGTGACTAAACAAATTAAAACAAGAACAAGGATACAAATCACTCAAAGAAAGAACTAAACCTCATGCCAGCTCAACGAAACTTGCTCCCGAAAGTAACCTCACCACCTATGAAGTTGTAAGAATCAGACCTATTATGTTCATTTGAACCGAATATCTATTAAAAAGTGGACGAAACAGGAGATGGAACCGAGCATAGCCGCGACCCAAGTGGACCGAATGCGACCGTAGGCGGGGCTGGAAAGGCCAGTTTTCGATTCCGAGCGAAGATTTGAGTTCGGAAATGAAATCAAACGACTCCTAGTGAGTCATATCTTCATTTCACTTGTTCCTTTTACGTCGTTATCGCTAAAGAGGCAAACCGAGAGAAGAGTAGAGAGGAAGAAGAAGAAAGATGAAGGTATGTTCATCGATTTTTTCTTTTATTATTTATGTGCAAATCATCACGTGATTTCTAATCTAGGCAAGGATGAATGTTCAATTAAAGGTAAGGGAAGAAAATCTGGGAAAAGAGAAAATAAGAATTTGGGGTTTGGAATTCTTTCTTAAGGAAAAGTAAGCAATTTAATTTAATGTTATATACTTTCATTTCTCATTTCTCTAGTTGAAGAAATAATAAGAAATGCATTTTGATTTTTTTATTTTGGAAGAATCCAATTGAAATAAATTTTGGTTCGACGGTGGAGGAAGGAGAAATTGCAAGGAAGGGAAGTTTGGGTGAGGTAATTATTTTGATTTAATACAAATTTTGAGATGATAGGTATTCGAAGTTATCCTTAAAGATGTTAGTCAAATAAATGTAATGGTTTGTTTTGAAATTGTTTTGGAATTATAAAGTTGTCAAGTGCTAAATGATGAAATTAAATATTAATGTCAACCGTGGAAGATTTCATAATTGGGAGAGACGAGCACTGGAAGTCTAGTATTGAGAATTGAAGATTTGGAAAGGAATTGAACCGCAAAACAAATAATGTGAGTAATTACAATTGTGCATAGAAATTTCATTATTTTATATTCATTTCAATTCTAAAAGAAATGTTGTATATAATTGATTATTTATAATGAATGTCTTTAAATAAAAATTGATGTTCATTTAAATGTACATGTGAATGATTAATATTTTGCTTTAAACTATTATGACAGTAAGAATGTTTATCACTTATTATGTTAATATGAATATAATATATATATATATATATATATATCTTAAATACAAGTAATGGAAAGAGGAAGTGAATTTGGATGTGTATATATTTGAAAATGTATATATGATGTAAAATATATAAAGATGTATGAAAGATTTATAATATGTAAATGAAAGCATAAATGAAAAAGGGAAAAGATATATGCATGCAAATTATAGAAGTTCACAGCTGTATGGTATTGTCTGGGAAAGCAATGTGCTCGTGCAGATTAAATGAAAATGAAAATAAAAATAGAAATGGTTGTACCTTTATTGATACATTTAGACGGTGCTCGTGTATTAATGGAAATAGAAAATGAATAAATATCAAATGTTATTAAATGTATATGTATACTAAATGATATAAGAATATACATAGATCAAGTATTATATAAGTTGTAATATTATATAAGAAACGAGAAAAAGAATATGCATTGCATCTTATATATGTTTGGAGGTTATTTTAGCCATGGTAATTATCCATTGAGTTTACTTAGTAAACTCACCCTATTAAATTAACTTTCAGGTAAGTCTCCTGACAAATATAAATGGCTTAAAGATGAGAGGAATATGCATAGAAAAGACGACGCTCAAATAAAAGCAGGTAAAATGTGTTTATTTTTAAATGCATATCAAATGTACAAGTAGTGTTAGTGGCTCTTTAGTGTTTGAGGAAAATTAGTCATTAATGTCACATAATTGTGAAAATTTTATTTACCATCCGACTGTTCATTCCCGCCTCGTTAATGTGAGTCTTCGGGCCCGTTCATGACAGAAGCACTCAAAAAATACATGTCCAACCAACATGAAAAAATTGGAGGCAAGTAGAATTCCTACTGTAATACTCAATGTTCAAAGATTTTTACAGCCCAAAAAGGACCAAAAATAAGAGATTACTCAAAATATGTAAATTTTAGTTAAATGCAAGAGGTTTCAACACATTACTCATGACCTTCAGCATTAAACTTCCTATAGAACGTTCAATCTTGATTTGTAAATTCCAATTCTATATTTAACATATGGTACGTCAAAATAGGTAAGTGGCACCGTTAAACAAAGAAACAATGGAGCCAAGAAATGCATGAAACAATGAGATAAGTTACAAGGATCAACAGGCGGTGCAATGTGCTTAGCTGGTAAGGGAGCAACAACTGGTATAGTGTAACAAGAGTAGCAAGAACAACGATTAACAGAAAAGCGAAAAACAATGTGAAGTAATGGAGTAAGAATCAAAGGCAAAGAATGGAAAGAAGCACTAGAGCATATAGGGAACACTGCAAGAAAGAGTTGGGCAAACAAGCAAGAGGGAGCATCAAGTAATAGGTTAGAAAAAACTAGCAATATGAAATAAGGCAAGGTACTGCAATAGTAGGTAAGTTCCAATTCAAGTTATGGCAATCATTGATTTGAACTCATGTGCATCTTCCCCTTCATCAACCTCTTGATCTTCTTCTTCAACTTTAATATGCATGTTTCTGCTACGACACTCTCTTGCAAAGTGAACCATTGGTAACATTTAGAATAAGCCTTTGCAAAAATTTCGGATCCTGCTGCAGTAGTTACCAATTTTTCTTTTGAATCTTAGTTGACAATTGTGTTACTAAACTTAAGCGTGATAACTTAGGAGTTGAGTGAAATAAGGAATACCCAACATATTAAACAACTCTTTTAGATGCAATAATTTTTGTATTTGTTAAAAAGTTAAACAAGTTGAAAAGAATCCCCTAGCAAATTAAAGATATGTGTGCATCAACTCTCTCTTAAGTTCAAATCTTAAGCCAATGTAGCATCATTTTTGGATCCTCTTAACTTCACAACGTAATAATAATTCTTAAAATTTATTCACAAGTTCAATTAGGTAGTTGCAATCTTTGTGCATTGTTTTAGTGAGTTACATAGTGAGCAGTCAATCCCAATTGGTTAATAATAAGTACTTTTCTTTTAATAGCAAGTACATTTCAACCTATACAGTGACATGTTCTAGCCCAACCTTTACCTTTGTTTCTCTATGTCAAACCAATACATTTTTTCTTGATTGAAATTTCGTAAACTTGACTTGGCATTTACTAGACATTGTTTGCAAATCAAAAAAATTGTTTTTATGCATTACCCAATCAGAAAATGTTTTTGAATATATTCTCCCATTAAAGTTAAACGCATAGACTTTAACTTTCATTGTTGACCCTCACTAACATCATAAGGTTATCGTCCATAATTGTCTTAATTTTGGAGCAAACTTCAAATTAGTCCCCAGACTGTGCATATTATCAATTTAGTCTCAAAGTATCAAGCATATTATCAATTTAGTCCCATAGTATCAAGCTGCTTCAATTTAGTCCATCAACTATACAAAATTGATCCAAAATGATTTATTTGGGACTTAATTGAATAAATTTTATAATTGACGAACTAAAATGGGATCAATTTTATATCATAATTATAATATATGGGATCATTTTGAATCAACTTTGTATAGTCGAAAGGCAAAATTGCAACAATGAGATACTCTGTGATTAAATTGGCCACACGAGCATAGTCTAGGACTATTTTGGGATTTTACTATCATAATTTTCAATGGTGTAATCCTTGTGTGTCCATGCTGAATTTTTTTTCATGGCGAATTTATCTTCTTCTAATATTGTTGTGAATGGGTTCTTTATTATGGTTAGATTCATTATCGAGTTTATATGGGCATATTTAATTAGCTTCCATCATGTCAAGTCACTAATTAATTTGATATATCGCCACGTTTAGCTAAATTTGATAATAACTCCCTTAGTTGGCTTTGTAATATAGTTAAAACATTAATTTATTCTAATAAATCGCCCCACTTCAAAGTGACATGTTAACATCAACCTAGGATCATATAGAGTTACTAATACAACATAAGATGAGAAACATAATAAAAACATATAAAAAAATCACATTTTGTAGGTAACCAAATATTAACTTCAGAAAAATCATTCCCTTTTGATGAAAAAATAAGGCGTTGATTTTCATTTATTTTTTCATGACAAACAATAATTTAATGGCAGCCAAAATATAAAACTTTACGAGAAAACAATGAATGAATGTAAGAATTCAACAATGACCAAGTTCACACTATGAAAAGGAAATATGGTAAGTGGCACACTCAATATACAAATCATCCGTACAAACCAGCAACTAAACGAAATAAACAAGAAAAAGCATAAAAAACACGCAAAGGAAGAAACAAATCTCACACTATTACAAGGATACACACCCTCAAAAGTAGTTGTTAATACCTATAAAGTGCTAAAAGAATACATCAAATAAATGCAGACACACTGATAAAAGAAAACTTTGAATTGATATTACAATAATAAGTGTTAAATGATTTTATGCCTTACCCAACAAGGAGCCAAAATAGGATATTTCACATTAATCTACTGATATCTAGCCAAGTACAATATGGCTCAACACATCATTCAAGAATTCCAATAGCATAAAATTTCCCATAGAAAATCCATTTTTTTATTTGTGAAATTCAACTCCCAGTTTAACACAAGATACACCAAAATAGATGAGTGATAGCATTAAAAAAAAAAGAACTCATAGAGCCAACGATCGCAATATACAGTGATGGCAATCCACAGGTTCATGGGGAACAAAGGCATCAATGTGTTTATAGGATAAAAAAAGGCAATAATATGAATAACAGAAGTAGAAAAGCTTGAACAAAAGTAATGAGTACAGAGAACATGTAATAACGGCAAATAGAAAGTAGTAATGGAGTGGCAATCAACGGTGATGAATAGCAGGAGGCAATGAAGTGTACACGGATTAATGGGTAGGTGAGGACATGGCAAAGAAACAGGAACTTGCAAGTAGCAAGGTGGAAAAAAACTAACAATAGGAAAGAGGAAACGTGGCATAGTAATCTTGGAGAAACGGCAAAGTTTAAATTTGAATACCCATATGGTGAGTTGTATTTTCATAATGTGATGTGTAAACCTCAAAGCATTTTTAGATGCAAGTCTCAAAGCATTTTTATGCATAAGCCTGAAAATAAAATTATTAAATAAATTAAAAATTATGAAAAATAAAGCATTAAAGAGTAATAATTTTAAATCAATACATAATATCATAAAAAAACATACAAGCACTTAAAATAAATAAGTATAAGAAAAAAAAATAAACATAAACAATGAAGTCTAAAATAAATAACATGTCCTGAAATAAACTAATTATGACTTATTGATGGGGACATCAGATTTCGCCACGTGTACCATCGCCGACGGCGCAGATCGACGGCTACGATCCAGAGCCTCTACTTTTGAGTTTATTACTTATGTCATTTTTTTATTATTATTATTAGTTTTCCGAGTTTGCCCCTGAGGGCATTGTTTGACTTATGTAGCCCCAAGGGCATTGTTGTCTTTTCTTTTTCTTTTATTTGGAGCCTCCATATATGAGGCAAGATGGATTGTATTTTTTTTAGTTTTGGATGAAATGAAATTTACTTTCCTTGGTTCTCTTTGTGAGTGCTTCTCCCTTTTGATCTCTTAGTGAGTTCAAAAGGGATAATTAGATCTCTCTGTGAGTTCTACATTTTATTCCATGTGTGTTGTGCGAAGGTGAAATCAAGACGAAATTCGAGATAAAGGAAGTCATTGGACGAATTGTCTCTCTTTTCTTCAAGCTTCCTCCCTCCCTTTCTGTTGCCGCCGGCCTCATTGAACCCAGCCTCACCGGCCGCCCCTTGGTGCCACCGTCCAGACCCGTCCAGTCTTCCCGCCGGCCTCAGCCCAGCCAATCACCGGCCAGCCTCCCGCCGGCCAAGTCCCGGCCATCCGCCGGCCAGCCTCCCGCCGGCCGCCCCACAGCCCATCCCGCCGCCCCATTGGAATTCTGGATTGGAATTTCAATTTTCCCCTCAAGTCGTTACTTTTTTTCCTTGTTTAAATTCCTTGAATTAAGGCATACGTTTCAATTAACCCTTTTTTTTTTAATTCACGTGCCTGACCTCTATTCCTCAATTAGAGGAAAATTGCCTATTGTGAAATCTGTTTTTATTACAGATTTTTATCCAAATCTACTAAGCCGTGAAACAGCCGTTACTAAATCCCTTCCTCTTGTCTTTCCTTGGCTCAGCCGTTCCCTGCAATGGCTCCCTCTCTCTCCTAGTCAACCCACTAACTATACAAATCAGCCATTAATTTCCCCTTCATACCCGCCCCTCCCTCTATGGAATTAATTTGAAATTGCAAATTAATTCCCCCCATACCTTACCCGAAATCTGAAATTCCAGATTTCTACATTATTGAATCTCCTCACAGCCGGCCTCCCCATCCACTCCAACCCGCCGCCATCTCTCCCCCTCCCATTGGAGAACCTCTTGCGGCGATAGCCATTCCCACTTCCAAGAATGCATGGAAGAGCCCGAATGGAATTTCGGATTTGAGTACGACCGCAACGGAAGAGTCAACATTCTCCGTTCACCCTTCTTTGACGTGGGATTCGACTTCGACGACACCCCGGAAGAGTACTTGGACCGGATCTTGCCAACTCTTGTGGACTCGATAGACGATCACTTCTCCGTCTATACGTGGATCATCGAAGGCCGTCCATCCGCTCCTTCGAACCCAACTTCCAACCCGGCGACAAGTCCTCTCAAGATCACTTGTGTACTAGTGGCGTCGCTAAGCTTGCTCACGATTCTCTTCCGCTAACCTCCACCTCAAATAGAGTGACGGATCCTAAGGTGAAGTGTCTAAATTTTAAATTTGGGGCTTTGGTACTTTAGCTATTTGCAACACTTGATATTTTAGATGATGTTTTGAAAAGCTTTCCAATCTTGTACGGTAATTTCTTGTTGTTACTTAAACATTCATATTTTAATTCTTGAACCTTAATTGAATACGCATAAAAGTTGTAGTAGCAAGCTTGGTTCAAGATCTTATTTAATTTCAAGTGCAATTCTCATATCATCACATGATAGTTTCACATCACTTATGACTTGAATTCAAAACACACTCCCAATCCCATCACTAGGAAGGTCTTCATTAGAATCATCATAGTTGATTGCTTTTCTTACCTCCCTCATGCTCACATGTCTCAACTTCCTCCCAATCTTCTTTATCATCTTTAACCTCAATCACATTCCTCTTCCCAAATCAATTAAATCTAATAAGAATATTATGATGGTATTGACCTTTATAATTCATAGAATAAAAGCTCAAAATAGTCCCCCAACTATTTATAAATATCCAATTTAATCTCAGAGTTTCGTATTGCTCCATTTTAGTCCCTCGACTATTAAAAAATTAGCAAATTTAGACCCAAAGCCTAAAATATAAGCTAAAGTTAACTCCAAAGTTATTTTTTTAAGCAAAATCTAATTTAATAGTAATTTTTATCATGTTAAATTTTGCTCTAAAAAAACCTAATATATCCTTCATATTTAACTTTTGAGTTAATTTTAACTCTTATTTTAGGTTTTTTACCAAATTGACTCAATTATTTATTGTTAGGTACTAAATTGATACAATGCAAAACTCTGTGACTAAATTGGACATTTATCAATAGTTCGGGGACTATTTTGAGCTTTTACTTATAATTTATATTACATACAATTTTATGCTAACATTTTTATTGCTTTCTTAATGGCTTTTATTGTCCTCATTCATAAGTCTTTCAAAAAAGTCAACATTAAAATCTTCTTCAGACATCAGACAACTATGACATTCGTTGTTCCTTTATTTTTTTTTTTTTTTTTTTTTTTTTTTTTTTTTTTTTTTGATTTTGAATGTCTAGGGTTTAGTGTATGAAGTTTAGTGGAGTAAAAATAGACTTTTATTTTAAATAGAAAACAATTAGGACTATTTGAGCTTTTTGTTGTTATTCTCTTTCAGGCCAACGCATCAAAAAACTCAAAATAGATACTTACAACTCTTTAAAAATGCCTCAAGGCATGCATCATTTGTTTGAGACATACACCTTATAGCCTCAATCACCTCTCTCTCAAGCGTCCGTCATCGTGCGCAATATATTACACAATTTTGAACTATGGCAATAGGTACCTTTAAAATATTCATAGCAACAATTTTTGAATGGAATTGAAACTAAGGCATGCTGATTTGGAATTAATGAACTGAATTAAAATCTCGCAATAATGATCCAATGTTAACAAAATACTAAAAATGTTAGATAACACATCTAGTTCATATAAGATCTGTCATCATAGGCAGATTTTACTTAATATAAATTAAAAGAAAATAAATTACAATGGTAAAACTCTTAAGTTAGTAGATCTAAACTAAATACATGAAGTATAATTTTAGAGGTAATAGATCTAGTGGGGGGGTCATAACTATGGGCAATTAAGTTATTAATAAGAGTACACGTTTTAGATATTTTGGATCTATTATTCAGACTGATGGTGAAATAGATTGTATATTATTATTATAATTCAAAAAGGTAGAGGTAGACCTACAAATACTTGGTTAGAAAATATTAGAAATGTCATTTACTTATTAGATTTAAAAGAGAATTTGACTCTTAACATGACACAATGGAGAAAAAGGATTCATGTAGTTGACCCCATGTAGTAGTATAAATGCTACTTATTTTTGTTGTTGTTGGTAAAACTCATAATGCTCATCACTTTATTTGCCTTTGACAAGTGTACATTTTAAGATTTCAATCACATGGCCTTGCATGATTAGTAGAACCGGATGCTACCTCCAAGATCCTTATGTAGAGAAATTAAAATAAAAGGAATGAGGAAAATATAATAATACCTGGCAACTTATCTCCATCAGACCCCTCTAGCACCTCCAAGTAATGAACAAAAGATGGTACAACTACTTCAAGCTTTCCATCACTGAAGAACCAAGAGAAGAGGGAATGCATGTCAATGTGTATTATGAAGCAACATAGTCGGATGTCACAATCTAAAGAAAAAAAAAACGAGAAAAAAAAAAAGGATCAGAATCTAAGATATTCAATCCTACACAATGCCTTGATAACACAGAGAAGCGGTAGCAGTAGAATCCACCCGGTAAGTCAATACCAGAATGGCAAAATTCACCTGTTAATGTCAGCAATCAATGGAGTGGCATAAATGCTGGAGCTCACTTCTGTCTGCCATCTCAACTCTAAATTGTGTGGGCACTTGGTGTTTAACAATGAATCCTCATCACTACAAGAAAGTATTAGCAAAGACCAAAACAATTTAGCACAAAGCCACAAACTGAATGAAAAGAATTTTTAAACCACATATTCCAAACAAAAAAATAAAAAGTTAAACTAAAGGAAACTAAGCAGGAGATAAGCTGAGCAGCACAGAAGGTGCAGAGCCCATAAACTGGAGATAAGTTCACCATATCCATCGACACAATGAAAGAATTATTCAGATGCTCACAAAATTCATAGTGACCATGAAATACATCTAGTAATGTTAGAGAGTAATAAGTTTTCTAATGTGAAATACCAAGAAAATGAAACCAAAAAAATTACAAAGTATCCTTCATTTAATTGAATACAAAAAGTGCATATATAAATTTCTAAGAAAAGGAATGTCTAGTAATCCAAATCTTCCTTTTTTATTTAGTGTGATTACATGAGACAAGGCAGCGATTTACTTCCGAAAATGTGAGTGTATCACTGACTTGCATGATTTTTTTTCCTATTTAAAGGTAGGAGGTAAGTGAAACTTTGTACATTCTACAAGCTTGCTCTGGCAAATTTTTAGTTTTAGAAGTGAAAAAAAGACTTGAATAAGTTGCCACATGTAAAGACCCAAAATTTTATACATTAACATAGAAATATTAAAATTATAATTTTAGTTAGAATGTTAAGATATGATCTAGGTCCGACTGTGCCGAAAGGGGACGTATGGGCCAAGGTTAGGTTAGGTTATGTATAGACAATGCTCCTAAAATGGATTAGCATATAGAAAAAGTATAAGTTAGATATAATAAGCTCAGTATATAATCAAGCCCCCAAAGTCGGAATGAATGTTATGATTCCAAGATTGTACATCACTTTAACTATTAAGCAAGTTCTATAGTCATAGTCGTTATTCAAATGTTAAAGCACATTTTATTTTTCCTTATAGTTTAAAATGACAACTATAGTGTATGTTATTTTTTTTTCATTCAAGTTGGTGTTATTAAGAAACTATAATATAACTGCTAAGATATTTACCATTATATTTAATCAATATTTTCATGACAAGTTGTTGAGAATTAAATGAGTGGGATAAGCGAATTTGTGTATCGTAGATATGGAGCTACAAGTAATAGGCATTTAAACTTTCTAAATGTTGAAATAACTACATAATATATGTTATTATTCTAGAATAGAACGCATATTGCGAATTAGTGGCTCTTTCAATGTGTCGAAAATTATTATTATGAGAAAATGTATGAAAAATTGTTTTGATATTATCTAATGTCAATAAATGAAATTTAAAAACTTTGAACGACCATCTATTCATGCCCTTGCTATTCCTAGATCCTGAGTCGGGTCATAATGAAGATGATATTTGATAAAAGCTTTAATTAATTAATGCTAAAAACAACAAGAGTCAAGATGATTAATGATATTTAGAATGTTTGATTATATTTAATGTTATCTAATTAGGTAATTTTGTCTTTTATATCTCAAGTATTTGGTTAACCAAGGGGAAGTACAGCATGAATATATGGAGTAATGTGGGGCGCCAAAAAAATGTTATTGTTGATATAAATACTCCTACTCAGATGATGAGAGAAACGAAACAAATGATCCAAGACTTAAGATCTCAACATAATGGAAATAGAAAAACCACCTCAATGAATAAATATTTGAAGTTGTTCCTGGGCATGCAACCGCCATCATTTACAAAAGTTGAATGACCCATTGAAGCAGAAAATTGGCTATTGAATATTGAGATTATATTGGATAGCATGTTCTATCCTGATGAAGGAAATTTTCATTTGCTACATTTCTGTTAGAGGAAGAAGCGGAAAAATGGAGAGGACAAGTTAAGAGACCTACCTAATATTATGATTAATTGAGGAGATTATGTAGAATTTTCAAAAAATAATTTGTGCATCTTTCTACAAGGAGACGGATGTAATATAAGCTTACAAATTGGTGCAAGGATAAAATTTTATTATATAATATAAAGTGGAATTCACCGCCCCACCAAGATATGCACTACAACTAATTTCAAATGCAAGAAAAAAAAATATCATTGATTCTTATCTAGATTAAATGATGTGATTAGACAACCCTACTACCCTTAGGGATTGAAGATTATTTAACACAGGTTGAGAGGGCAAACATGATAGAAATTGATTTTCAAACCACTTAGAAGGACAGAGATCTACATGGAAGGAAGAGCACTGAATAGGATGAATATTTTACTTAGCCAAAGGCTCAAATTAGAAGAATCCCAATAACATTACCAGTGGAGTTAGTAGTGGAATTGTTAGTAGGGCTATGGAAACTTATATTAAATGAGAGAAATTACATCAGGGAGAATGACGGTGCACTCTTATATATGCAATCTATGTCGGAAGTAGAGAAATCATATGAGGAACTAACCTAACTCTATGCATAAGTCTGAAGTCTACATCAGATGGAAAATCATGGAGAGCCCCATCTCAGTTAAGTTTTAATATATGACCAATAGGAAGCGTCTAAGTCTGATGCATTAACACATACTAAGGATCAACCCAGGTGGAATACGTGGACCTAACCGCAGATCTATGCCTTGACTGAACCAGAGACCAAAGAACATATTGATGTCAGAAATAATTTTGATTAAATTTGTTAAGGTGTTGCTAATAACACATAACAATATGTTACTTTACATCAAATATTTTATTTTATACTCGATATTCATACTTATGCTGAATAGATTTAAAGTTGATGTTTTTATGATAATGTAAATATTAAGTAGCAATGTCTAGATTTATTTAGTGATGTATTGCAGAAAATAGTTTAGGCTATAATATTGTAACTAGGAATAGTATGCAAATTTTGATGATGAAATTTTTATAAATGGGGATGTAAAGACCAAAAAAATTGGCATATTTAGTTAGAATTTTTTGAAAAAAAGTAATAAATTAGCAATCATTAGATAGAGTTAAGATTTAATCAATTCATCAATTTTAAATTTATTTAAAATGAATTTATTGCTTAAAATTTGATTAAGTGATTAATTAATTGAAGTAAACAAAAAAAAAGTTTTCAAAAATAGACAACGAAGGGTCGAATGAAATGAGCAAGTTACAAAGAGTGAGACCGAAAAAATGGGAGAGAGCAGAATACAGTGAGAGATCAAGGGAGGGAAACTGCCAATAAGGAAAGGTAGAAAGAAGGAAGCTGGGTGAGCAACTATGCTTTGGAAAGGGAGAAGGAAACTCAACTTGTATATGCAAAAAAACTGAGCTTGAACCACATAAAAAAAATACTTGAGAATGGGAAGGATGAGATGACTTCTTCTTCAGACTTGATGAGGTAAATCCTAAACCTAAGTTTCCCTAATTTATGATTCAGAAGAAATAGCTTGAAATTGGCATTCACTTGTAGGTTCTCTTTCAATGGGATTGATGTATGTTAACTCACAAGGAACTATTTCTTTTGTGAGGTATGGATTATTGTTTACTTTCGAAATTTAAAAAGGAATTCCTTGAAAGAATCATAATATAGGACTGAGTTGGGTTCTAAGGATTTAAATTCTAATGAATGGAAGTATTTTATAAAAGAGGATTTTAATTTGATAATTACTTAAATCATATATTATATTATTCAATGATTCATAACTAGTTGTATAATTCTTAAGTAATTAACGATGAAATTAACGAGATATTACTAATAATATTAAGTTTATAATTATGATCATTTTTAAATAGAAAAAGGTATAATTGTTACTAATGATAAAGAAAAGTTATTATATAATAAAAATTATACATGTCACTGACGATTTTGTTAATAAAGACTGCTCTGCATAGAAATGAATTATTCATTATTTGCTACTTCATGAAATAAGTAAAAAACTTGAATTGAGTCATGATATTAATTTCCATAAATAGTGAGTAATTTAATATTACCTAAGAGGAAAGCCGTCATAGAAACACAAAGTTAATAGGAATTAAGATACTAATTTATGATGAAATTTTAAGATATATTTAAATATAAAAGAACTTAAATGATTTTTACTGTATATGTGTCTTATTCATAAAATCGATAAAGAGACATTTATTTTCTCGCATAAATGTGCCACCAAAACAGCCAATAAGAACCATCCAAATCAGCCCACAAGAAGAGAAGTCAAAGCATTCTGCATAGGGAAACAATAAGTGGAAAACCGAGCAGCCAGCAATAGGGAAACTGAGTGGACAACAGCAGGGAAAACCAAATAGCCATAGGAGAAAATGAGCAAAAAAACACAAGTGGAAAGGCAATGGAGTGTATTGACCTGAGAGCACCTAACCTGGCATGATCATGGGTTGTTTTCCATTATAGGATCATACAAAATAAAATTACATAACGTCCAAAACACAATAAAATAAAATAAAATAATATAAATTGATAAATCTTGATTGCATCAACACATATCCATGAACTCATCCATAAGTGAGAACTTCCAATCTTAAAATAGCGACGGTGACTTTAATGACTTCGATTCTCACTCATCCTTTTAACAAAAACAATGAGATTGATTACTTCCACGAAAAATTTCGACTAAAAATATCAACTTCCTACTCATCCTCCAATGAGATCATCTTCCAACTCATCCTCTAATAAGACCATAATAAGAGCTTAGCAATAACTGCAAACAAAAAATGAAAAATGTAAAGTTACAAGAGAGGATAAGGGAATTTAATGTGTAGCGAAGATGGAGTCATACTAAGTGGTATTTTTAAGTTATTAATTTTTTTTGTGTTATGTAAGTAACTAATTAATCTTAGGTGTTAGATATAAAAATAATGGTTTATAAGTATTTGTTATGCAAATGCACGATAAAATAATTTAAAAACCTAATCATTACTAACATTCCATCATCACCATCCATCTTTCCATTTGTATCCTCTCAGACTCATCTTATTTATAGTCAAAATCTCAATTTTAGAATTTAAAGTACTTGTAGCTACATTTGAACTGAGTTGTTTCCTAATGTGAAACATTTTAGTCAACCTTTAACATTCTTTACCAACTCATCAATCATATTAAAAATATTATCACCCATATTCCTAGTCAAGCCAAGATGCTCATCTCATTGCCTAGCACCATAAATCAAGATGCTTATATAGGTAATGCTTTAGCAATAATGCTCTTTTGGGACATGTGTGGGACATTAAGACATGCCTCCGCTCCTTAGTCACTTGGGCAAGTAGTTAGCTCGCCTTAAACTACATTCTCCATTCAGTAAGAGTTATTTGGTTGGGTGCATTAATAGGGAACTTCATTCAATTTCTCCACAATTTAATTTTTTTATTGTTTGGTATAACACAAATGAATTACTAAGCAAAATTTTGAAAGATAAGAAATACCCAAAAAATCCTCCATTGACCTCAAACTCAATCTATTGTCATCAACCCCAATACATAGAGAAAAATATGTCGATAGTTGTAACAACATAACTGAGCATGTTCTTGTCACAATTCAATCACTTCTAATGTATGTAATTAGATTAGAGGTAAAATAAATGATGGTAACCTCAAGATGTGAACAAATCAACTATCTTTTCTATTAAGGGATTGTTTGGTTATAAGTATTTAAAAATCCAATATATTCCAAATACAATGAAAAGTAAAATCATGTATTTGATTTTTTTTTTTTTTTTTGCTTGTAAAATAAAAAATATATTTAAAATATGATGCCAACCAAAGGTGACGGCAATGGAGCAAGCGAGAAGCATGCAGCTAGAGACAATGATTGCAGTGGTGGGGGTTGGCAGCAGAAGTACCGATGATAGTCAGCAGCAACAATAGTAGCAAGCAATGGGGGGCAACAGCTGTCAATGGCTGGTGGCAGCCTGTGGTGCCAAACGATCGCAAGTGATGGCCAACGACTATCAATGGACTAAGCAGCAACGAGCAAAGATCGGCGGGCAGACGGTGAAGCTTCACACGCATTGTGTATTTGAAGTTTTGTCAAATTGGGCAAATTCCAAATACATTGAAAATAAACTAGGTAGGGAATTCCAAATACCTCAAATTATTACACTGCATTTGCTTTTCTTCCAGCAAAACACCAAAAATTTCAAATCCATTGTATTTAATTTACTCCTACTGATATTTGAAATCAATAGGTCAAGTTTGAGAAAGCACCATTGATTGATGCGGCTCTAGAGGGGAGGATAGCCTACAAATTTCAAAAATATGATCACCGAGTAATTTAAATTTGTAAGCTTCAATCAGTTCCGACTATGATGAGATTGGAGTTGCGTGCTTGGGCAAGCGGGTTGCTATTTAAGCCGACCTAGAAAATCAAGATATATTAATTGTATCGAAGAAACTTCCACCTTAACATTACAAGTTTTACAATTCAGTCTACATCTGTCATTGAAACGAAACCAACAACAAAATAATTGACAACAACTTCAAGTCACATTTTAACAACATCAACCTCAAGCCATGTCAGATTTATCGTAGTATTATAAATAAATGCAAATTTTTCAATTTTGGGGGACATCTCTAAATATAAAGCAGTTCAAAGGGAAAAGATATATATTTATATTAAAGAAAAAGAAATGCGAAATAAAACAATTGAAAATGGCCTAATCCATTCTGAGAACGGATGAGTAAGCTTAATTTAAGAGTATAGCATCAGATATAACATTCACAAATACAGCCTCTCTACAAATGTAAGGGTTAGGTTGCATGCAAAAACCCCTCCACAAATAATGCATTAGTGGTAGCTTCAGGTACTGGTTACAGCCTATTTCATATTTAGGACTCAACCTCGTGAACTTCCTTCAATTTTTCAAACTTCATAAAACTGAGACATGTCGCACGATACAGAAAATTGACTGACTACCTAAATCTTAGTTAACCGCCACAAACTCCATGATCCAGTATTGGCACCTGACTACACCCATCCTTTTCGGAAGACTATAACCAAAATGTCGTTATTGTGTAGCAGAAATTCAAACGTGATAATTACTCTTGTGACCACAGAGAAACCACAAGCTTCCGATGGTTTAATCTAACAGAAAACTTTAGAAGCACGCTCTAGCAAGGTTTCATACATGCAATGTTCAATTATAAAGATAAAAATTCAATCTTACACGTTTGGATAACCGAGCATGTCATCGCTGGCCTGTCTTTCCCGAAACTTATTTTTCTTCTCGCTCTCCGGCTTCGAATCGGAGGCGCCATTGACTGCAACCAGAGATACCGAAAGCAAGAGCAAGACTAGGAGAAGACCCGAGAGCGGTCTCATAATGCTTTCTCGCCAAAAAAGGAAAACCCTAACTGGGGTTTCACAACACCGCCTCGGAGATTTGAGGATTCTCCGCGGTGGAGAGCCGACGAAGACCTGGTTTGTGGCGCCGCCTTGCTACCATCGAAACGCTAACTCGTTGAGTCGAGCTGAATTAATAAGTGGGCTGGGCCTCTTTAGGCTTTACCATTTCTTGAATCAATGCTGCCATTTCTGAATGCCCCAGAGGAATCCTGAATTTTCATGGGCTTTCAAACCCTTTGCCATCACCATAAAAAATAATTCTGGATACGTTATGGAAAAATTATCTTGATCAGGCACGAATCTCGAGGCAAAAGCTAGTTTGAAACTTTAAAAATTAATTTTGGGAGCACCCAAACTCCGATTTCAGCGAGCTTACAGTCAAACTGAGCATCTCGGAAATACGAATCAAACGACACCAAATTCGACCCAATCCGAGTCCAAATGGGTCCGAATCAAGGACTCGAAGCACTATTGAAAGGTTCAAACCACAATTTGAGTTACCAAACGGTCTTCGATTTTAACGAACTTATACTTGAATCGAGCGGCTCGACGAGACGAATCCAACGAGCCCAAGATCACTGAATTCTGACATCATTAAGGCCTTCAAATGTCCAACGAACGGTGTATGATCAAAGGATTCGATATCGGCCGTCCATTCAAACCACTCCCAATTCGCCCATGATCTCACACCTATTTACGAGCCACGCCACTCTAGAAAAACTATAAATAGAACCCTCATTTTACACCAAAGGGGCTCAAGGGAAGAGAGAGAAGAAAAAGAGGAGAAAGGGGAAAAGGAGATTCCTCACCTCCTCGACCACCACCGGAGCTCTTCCTACCGCTTGAGTACGCCGCGAATACTCCTGGACGTAACAATTCTTATACATTTAATTTTTATATTTATTTATATTACATTGAAATAATTATATATATATTTTTGGAAGGCAGATGGGTTTGTAGATAAGACACTACCCAGAGATTTTGCCCTCATTTTGCGAGGACTTTATGATCTGAGTTCTGGTTTCCTATAGGCGCAAGCCCCTATAGTTAATTACTTCTCCCGATCACGAGAGAGAACTTTCGATTAAGGCTAGTCGTCAATCAAATACGTATAGAGAATACGTGGTATCTGACATATAGTAGCAGCAATGGACATTTGAGATGATCGGAGAATTTGGGAATTTGATATTTAAAATAAAAATTGCACCATCTCATACTTAAAGCGGATGGTGGGGGAATGGATGATGGACCCGATCAAGATCCCATGGTTCCGTCGTCCCGGACCATCGTGGTACCTAGTCTACTTAGTCAGAGGTGGTAGTCGACCCAACCTGATAGAAGGATCCTTGTCGGCAGCCATGGGTTGCTTCGTCCAAGGGGACCTTGTAGATATGGGGTGAATGCTTGTCTAAGGGGATAAATCTGAATCCACCTTAGCTAACAGAGGACTTTGTACCCTATCAATCATATCCTATTGATTCATATTTCAATGATTTTATGCCAATAAGGAACATATCGGCGCTGGCCATAACCGGTATTTCGTGGTGCCATTTGGCGGCAAAACCACTCGGTTCAGAGGCCCCGAGTCATAACCGTTTTTCTTGCAGTACCATTTGGTGGAAAAATTGCCGATCAGATGACACATACCACATCCTTATTGACAGGAGATTGATTGAGAATGTATCCTAGTGATATTTTCAACTAGGCATTTGGATCTTTGTGAGCTGAAGTTATATTTGAATTTGTCCACCTCAATAAACTTTTTGCGGAGGGTGGATGGATTTTGCTAGTGGTTTTTTTTTTTTTTTTTGAATTCTTATGGAATTTGAATTTTGTAGTAATTTTAGGACATTTTGAAATATATGAGAGATTAACCCCTCCGGTTGAGATTCACATTCAACACGGCCATCATCGGGGTGTAGAGTCATTTTTATTTGTAATTTGAACATTATCAACTCTGTCTGGATGTCGACAGAGGATAGGATTTTTTAGGCTTTATGCCTATGTGAGTGAATTCTATTGATTATAGGCCTTGAAGGCCTAATATGTATTAAAATAAATACACCGGTCCCCACAACCGTATATTTATTTGATGGTCTGAACCCTGTCAACTTCTATTACTCCGTATAAAAGGATCGGATTCGGACTTGAATTCGCTTGTTGACCCGCGCAGCATCCCTATGCGTCACGTGTGTACCAATAACACGCTCGCCGAGACCCATGCGGGACGAGATCGTATTTTCCCCTTTAGTGTACCTATGTGTATACAAACTACGGTGTAGGTGCAAGGGGATTTCAAAATATTTTAGTTGTGCAAGTAATTGTAATTTGAATGCACACAATATTTCATTTGAGAGATTATGTACACCTTTTGTCTGCTTGTACGAGTGTTGTAGATCCGGTGGCTGATTGTAACAGCTTGTGGATTGAATTGTTTACTGCTTTGTTCAGGTAGACTGTCGTGCACTACTTACATGATTTGTGCAGATAGATTGTAGTGCATTAACTAATCTCATGCATTTGCTCGTAGGGGACAAACTTTTCGGTGGTGATGTGCCTACTTTAATTTAGGGTTGTACAACCCGTGACACATTAAAGTGCGTTATTTTATTTCTTTTTGAAGACATATGATCACGAGCTATACGAGCAGCCTACTTTAACAGCTGGTGCGCACACCACTTAGAGCGCCCGTGACTTGCAATACAATGGGCACATTTTATTACAAGGGGTTCAATTAAAAAATTACTAGGGATGTGCGAGAATTCCTACGTGTTTACAATGAACACAAAAATATTTTGTAGGAAAGGTAAATTTTCTTTTTTTTACTTTTACTTTTACTTTTACACCCCTTTCTTTTAAGATAATTATCAGTCGTATTCACTTGTATTTAAACTCGTATTTACTTTCGTATTTACGCACATATTTACGTTCGTATTTCACTTGCTAGTGAATACTCTAGGAATCCGATGCCAGAGCCTTGAAATGACATCTTAGGATCCTAAGTAGATGGGGCCCGCAGGTGTACTTTCTTCGTCCTTTAGCAAAGGATCCTAGGCTGGTGGGGCCCACAGGTGTACCTTCCCTGTCTTGTAGCAATGGGATCCTAGGCTAGTGGGGCCCGCGAATAATTCAAACTCAATGTTATAAATAGGAGGGGTTTCAACTCATTTCTTCCCATCCCATTTTTGTAAGGAGATTTTGGTGAGGGACATAGGTGTGCAAGTCAATAGTTAGGAGGAAGGGGCTTGATTCCTACTTATTGGGGGACAACTAATTCCCTTGAAGACTCATTGTATGTAGCATTTCACATTGATTTATATTTCTTTTGTATTTATTTTCCAGTGTCGGGAGCCTAGGGTGTCGTATATTTTTTTTTTAACTTAAAACTTTTAAGTGGATTTTAAATCTCTTTTAAATTTTCTAAGTTATAGATTTTTGCTAAAAATTTTGGCAGCACTCCAACATTGTCCCCGCGTAGGGGCTGCTTCGGAGTGTGTAAGGCCTTCCCGCATGCTAAGAAAGGCAGTCACGGTAGGTGTCGGGTGACACCGCGGCCGCAGTTTCAATCCCCGCTAGCTAAAAAAAGCGGTCACGGGGTCTTTAAGAACATATTTAAAGTATAGCATTTTCCCCGCCTGGGGTGTGCAGTAATCGAGGCGGCGACGGCAGATGACGACAACGTAGGAACCTGTGATGCACAATTTCAAAAAATTATTATTATTATTTGTACAATAAAATTAATCATTTATGCTTTTTTATTTAAAACAAAGTGTAAAGAGAGAGAAAAAAGGGAAGAGAGCTCTCTTTCTAGAGAGAGAAAAAGAGGGAAATATATTATTTTTTGGTGGAAGGGGTTTAGGGTGTGTAGGAAATTGGGGGAATGAGGTTAGAGAGAGAAAATCTCACTTTCTCTAATTTTTTGGAAAGAGAAGGAAACTCTCTTTCTAGAGAGAGAAAGAGAGGAAAAGATGAAATTTGAAGGGAATTTGTGTAGAGAGGGTTTAGGAGGTGCAAGGAAGTGAGAGAAGAGATTTAGAGAGAGAAAATCTCGCTCTTCTCAATTTTAGAGAGAGAAAGAGAGAGTGTGTAATTGTTTTCTCTCTCTAGGGAAGGAATTTGGAGGTATGGTGGAGATGAAAGATGTTTGGGGTGAAGATAAAGATATTCATAAAGAGATTTCACTCTCAATCTAGAGAGAGAAAATTTTCTCTCTCTAGATTAGAGAGAGAAAGTGAGGGATGGTGAAATTTTTTTTATTGGGTGGGTGTAGGATATGTGTAGGAACATTTTTTGTGAATGGTAGTGAGTGGTTTGGTGAGTGGATGTGGAGATAAAAAAGAAAATAGAATTAGGATTTTGTAGGTTTGTTGAAAGAGAGGTTGGAGGAAGAAGAAGAAGATGAAGGAGAGTAAGGAGAAGAGAGGGGAAGAGAAAAATGGAAGAAAATGATGGGGAATATGGAGGGAAGATGAAGTAGAAAGAGAAATGGGAAAGAAGAAGAAGAAGAAGAAGAAGTAGAGGAAGAAGAAGAGGAGAAATTATCTTGCTTGGAGGGAGAAGGGGAAGCCGGCGGTGGAAACCGAGAGGGAGTCGCAAGAGGGGCGGCCTCCTTGGCGTGAAAATGAGCGTGAGTGGGAGTGAGGGTTCGGTTGGGAGGTTTATGAGGGTTTAAGAGTTTAAGTTAGGGGCATTTTGGGTATTTTTGGGTTTTTTTATTTAAAGAAAATTTCTCTTTTATTTAAAATCTCTCTTTCTCTCCCTCTCTTTAATTTTTTTTTAATTATATTGCACAAAAATAAAATAAAAATTTAATCTTGTATCAAGTTGGTCGTCGCATCGCCGCTCGCACAAGTCGTCGTCTAAATTCATGCATCCAAAATTTAATTTTTTCGTCGACCGACGACCCCCACCAATATGGGTGTCGATCTTAGCTGTTTTCGTTGCTCCGGACGCATCAGCGCTGTCTGTTTCGCGAACGGAGTTCATCTCGGCAATTTTGGATTTTTGGTCGACACGCGTCGGGTGAGTTTTTTTTTTTTTTTTCTCGATTTCGAGCTCTTTTGCTTTTGAAACTCACCTTGCGCGGTCGACTCGACCCCGACACTAGTATTAGGGTCAACAAGAGTTTTAAGTTAATAAATAATATTCATATTTGATCGTGTTTGATAATATTTAATTTGCTTGTACCTTGGCAATATAAATATAAATTATAGCACAACTTTGGTATAATTCATATCTATGATGTCCGCCGCTCAATTCGCCTACATTCAATTATAAACTCTTCACCGACTTAGGATTCTTGCTACAATTTTACCACACTAAAAGTCCATTCCTTCAGTAGATAGATAAGCTTTTATGTTGACGAATATTTTCGCATCGATTCGACTCCGATCGAGCCCAACTAGACTCGATTGCGCTCGATCAACTCAATTGATCGTCGTCGAGGCTAAATTAACTCAAATTAAGCCTCAATTTAATTAAATTAAATCAAATTTAATTAAATTTAAATCAATCAATTTAAATCAAACCCTGTCGAGCGTCGTCGAGCTCAATTCGACACAAATCAATACAATTCGGCGCCGATTCGAGCTCAATTTCATAAAATTGACCCGATCGGACCCAAGTCGGGTTCGATTCGAACTCAATTTCAGCCTTAATTTGTTAATTCAGGCTGAGGTTGACTTTTCAGCCATCTCTTTGAGATCTAGGGCTGAGATTGAGCTCAGATTCCCACCCAATTTCAAATCAATTGGGCAGAAATCTATTCGAGTAGATTTTTCTCCTCGTTTCACGAATCGAAGCAGGCAGACGGGACGGTTTGGGCGGCTTCTCTGCTTGCGTGCGACTCTAAGGGGGCGGGAGAAGCAGTGGGAGCTCATTGGGCTTCCCTGGTAGCTTTTTTGTGTCTTCCGTCCCGACGTAGAGAGCGAACGAGAGAGAGAGAGGAGCGGGATTCAGCTCCCGCGTGTGTTCCGTCTCGACCCCGCTCCCGCGTGTCTTCCATCCCGACGCAGAGAGCGAATGAGCGAGAGAGAGGAGCGGGATTCGGCTCCCGCGTGTGTTATGTCCCGAACAGAGGCTGCGACGGGCAGCTCTCGCGCCCAAGCTTCCTTCCTCACGTGCAGAATACCTCCCTGACTCCGCCTGGACCCTTGGCCGAACCCTTCGAGAGCTCCGTCCCTCTCATCTGCCGGAGCTTTTGAGATCTCAAGCTCTAGGAAGCCTCTACACTTTCCTTCCTCAAATCCGGCGAGTTCGTAGTGGTCAAGAAGGCTGTTGGAGACTTCCAGACAGCAAAAGAAGGTTCCTAAATCTCCCAAACAGCGATTTGGGACCTTCAAATCACTTTGGACAGCAGCGGCGAGTTCCAGAGCGGCTTGGACAGCGACTTTGGAGCTTGAATCGAAGCTTGGAGCGACTTTGGAGCTTGGACAAAGCTTAGAACTTAGATAGGAGCGCTTGGACAACCCGGGGAAGGTATACCACTAAAACTTAGGCGAAACCTTAAGGCTCCCAAGGCCAATTGCAATGTGGTTGACGATCCAAAGCCTTAGGTCATTAGAAACTTTAATTTTTGGTCCCCCAAAACCTTTGTGTTGGCTGTCCACTTCGCAAAGGCTATGGAAATTGATCGATTTCCATTAGTTTACTCTTATGTAAGGGTCCGAAGAGGATTTTGATGCGTATGAAGATGTTGGATTGGTATCCAACACCTTAATTTTAAATTGTATGTCTTTGCATTCATGCAACCCTTCAATTACCTATGCTTGAACTATAGGTTAGACCATTCCATCTGACCTAGAAATCAAATGTTAGGGTGTACACTTTTCTTTCTAGTGTCGCATGCTAGGTTAGGCTCTTTAAGTCGACACGCTACGACAAAATTGACATATGTTTAGGGAATGTTATATATACTAAAGTTCAACGTTTAATAAATTTGGTGGAAACTTGTAGCGGATTTGTTCGATACAAATTATTGTGAGGTTTACTACAAGTCTCCAAAGACTTGTGTTTTAAACCCCATGACATTCATGACCAACTAAATCCGTGACATGTCATTTCATCAAGTTTACTTTGCTTGGAATGACGATTGCCACTTGTTTGGAACAACCCTAACCCTTTGAGAATTGGAAGGAGATTAAATGGGTTCATTTAATTCTAAACGATTTTGAGGCTACATGGGCCTTCACAAGCCCACGAATGCCCATGCCTAGAATTATCTAATCCCATTTTTTTGAAACTTCCAAATTGAGGGTTTATGATGAAATGATTGAAATGCATTTATATGCTAAGGATTGTTTGCTCGCTTTTCTTTTATATCCAAAATTTACAAATTTATAAGCATGCTTAGTTAATTTTCGAATGTTTTTTGAAGCAAGGGTGGTGTATTCCATGACAATCAAATGTTTATGGATCATACTCCACCAAGCATTGAAATTACCTAAGCATGATTAGTCAAATTTGTAAATTAAGGGACTCAAGTGCAATAATAGTTGAACTTAGCATATATTCATCCCCTTAAACATACAAACTACATTCACGTTTCTAGGTTTCTTAGATGATGTCAAATCCAATCGTAAGACTTCTTAAAAATCGTAGGAGATCAATTCTCTCCTCTCCAAATGAATCCAAAATGTTCATTCAAAACTTTGGGGAACTTTCTCCCCTATGTTTTTCCCATTCATACATGATATTTGGAGCATCATCAAGGCTCCAAATGTTGGATTGTATGAATCCTAGCTCTAACCTAGGAGCTATAAACCATCCCATGCCTACTCTTAGGTCTCTCTTAGATCTTACCAAAATGGATCTTTAGGTTTCTTCTAGAAACTTTCAAGTCCTCAAAATCATATCAAATTTGATTTGGGAAAACCTTCCAGTGCATTAGGAAGTTTGCCTTCCCTCTTTTAAGCAAATCCAAAATATTTGTAGGAGAGTGGGAAGTCTTCTTCCTTATCCCTCACACTTAATAGTTGGGACGTTCTCTAAGTCCCAATTATTATAGTGCATGAATCAAGGTTTTGGGAAAACAAATCCTAAGCCTCTCTCCCATTTCCATTTGCTAACAACACAAAGTTAACAAATAAACGTTCCTCCCTTCATAAATGATGATTTGGAATTCTCTAAACTTCCAACCTATCATTATATAAAAATCTTGTAGCTTAGAGCCAAAAAATCTAAGTTCTCCCTTTCTTTCGTTTTGAGACTAAGATCAATGAAAGAATTCCTTTTTAGGCTTAGGATTCTAAAATCTAGCCTATTTTATTTGCCTAACCTATATAGGTAGATGACCCCTTAATTTATAGTCCAAAAACTACAAATTACATCTCTTATGCGATGTTATTTGGAGCATTCCAAGCTTCAAATATCTTATTGCATGTCTCATAGTCTATCTTAGGAGCTATCACCCACTTTCGTTATGTGTTGCATTATGGATTTCCAAAAAAAATCCTTAATACATCATGTTATAAGTTTTAGAAATTTGGAGCCAAAATCCAAGTTTTCTTACATCTCTTGTTGGAACCCCAAAACCAACAAGTATCCTCTCATGTGAATTGAATTGAAGCCCCTCAAGTCTTCAAGTATACCCACATGAATCTTTGTAGTTTGGAACCAAACTCTAAACTATTAACCCATTTGTTGGAACACAAGAAACCAACATATCTTTTCTCATGCAAGATATTTTAAGGCTCCTCAAGCCTTTAAACATATCATTCTATAAATCCTTTAACTCTAGGATCAATCCTAGGTTATTTCCTCTTCTTTGTTTGTTGAAATGCAAAATCAACAAACAAGTGCCACTTCTCCCCCATATATAATAGTTCAAAGCTTTTCCTAAACTTATGCTTACCATCACATGGGATCGTTGAACTTATAACCAAATTCTAAGTTCTTTCTCTCAAATGTTCGAATCTAAGTTCGACAATTGAACACCCTGCTTAGGCTTAGGATTTAAAACCTAGTCTTTCCTCAACATTCACTTGACCCAAAATTAAGTGAATGATCACCCCTCTTTGAATACCAAATATTCAAAGGCCTCCTATGAAATTTTGTAACTCTCTAGGTTACATTTTCTTCCTTCAATACCAAAGTTGTAGGAAGCTTATCAAATCATTTATTTATTGGAACACAAACCAATAAGTAATTCCTTAAACATAGGACTCAAATCCTAGTCTTCATCATTTGCTTAGTTACTAATTAAGCAAATGAATACCCCTACTTGGACACCAAATGTCCAAGGAATCCCTTTCAACATGCAATCCAAATGTGCTTGTTGCTTCTTTCTTCTACAACTTAAGAGTTGCAGAAAGTCCTCTCATTTTCCTAAACCCAAATCTAGGAGAATGTTCGTTTCCCCTTTGAACACCAAAAGTTCAAGGGCACTCATGAATGTGGAACCTCCAAGTTGCACATTATTTCCTCTTTCTACCAAAACAAAAGTGTAGAAAATCTCTTCATTCATTTAGCCTAAATTAAGTGAATGTGTTTCATTTTCTTTGAATACCGAATGCTCAAAGAAACTCCTCCAATTTGCAATTCATAGATTGCACCTTGGACCACCCCTTTCCCTATAAGTAGGGGTGTCAATTTTGGGTCACAGGTCGGGTTCGGGTCGAACCCGAAACTGTTCGGGTCAACCCGAACCCGACCCGTTTTTACAAACAGGTCGGTTTTCAGGACCCGAACCCGACCCGCTTCGAGTTCGGGTCAACCCGACACGACCCGAAATTGGGTGCCGGACATAGGCGCGGGTGCAGACCTAAATGGTTGGAGCGGGCCGACGCGAGCCGATGCGGGGAGGAGGTGACACGAACCTGGATGGCTGCCTGGCTGGACGCGACAAGCTGGGCTAGCCTGCACGCATCGGGACGCAGCGCCACACGACACACGCGGTGCGGACGGCGGACCTCGGGACACAGCGTGACAGCGCCACGCGACTCACGTGTCTCACGCGGAAAGCGGTCCTCGGGACACAACGCGGCAACGCCTGAACGCCGGTCACGCAGGGCGGCGGGGGTCAGCTGGTCAGGGCAGTCGGTCAGCTGGTCACGCTGGGCAGCGGTCATGCGGTATTCGGTCAGCGGTCAGGGCAGTGGGGCAGCCGAATAGCCGATCACGCTATATTCGGGCAGGGGGCGGGATTTGAAAATTTTTAAATTAAACGGGTTAGCGGGTTGACCCGGCAACCCGTCGGGTCAACCCGAACCCGACCCGTTTTGAAATCGGGTCGGGTCCAACCCAAAATTTCTGGGTCGGGTCCGGGTCGGGTTTTCGTGTCGTGTCAAATATTGACACCCCTACCTACAAGCCTAAATTGTAGGAAACCTTTAAATCTCCATTTGCCTAGCTTCAAATTAGGCAAATGAATTCGCCTCTTTGAACACCAAATGTTCAAAGAATATTCATGGATTTGCAACCTCTAAGTTGCATGTTCCTTCCCTCATTCTTACAACCCAAAAGTTGTAGGAAATCCCTCATTCTTCTAAGCCCAAGCTAGGAGAGTGCATTTCCTTCTTTGGACAACAAATTTTCAAAGAACATCTATTGATTTGCAACCTCTAAGGTTGCATTTTTCCTCTTTCCTACAAGTCAAGATTGTAGGAGAGTACCCAAATCCGTCTTCATGCCCTCAAATCCTAATTGGGATGATGAAATCCCCTTTGAACACCAAATGTTCAAGGACATTCATGAGTTGCAACCTCTAAGTTGCACATTCTTTTCTTCTACCAAATAAAATGTGTAAGAAATCTCTCCATTCACTTAGCCTAAATTAAGTAAATGTGAGTCCCCTTCTTTGAACACCAAATGTTTAAGGAAGATCTTCCACTTTGCAACCTCCAAGTTGCATTTCTCCATTTCTTCTATACAAATTAAATTTGTAGAGAAATTCCCTTTCTTCCTACAACTCAAGAGTTGTAAGGAAATCTCATTCACTCAACCCATATTGAGTGAATTAGACACATGAAGGTCTCTTATTTGTTGGATCAAAACCAAGAAAAAATTCAATCCAAAATCATCTATTTGTTGAACCAAATCCAACAAATAATTCCATATCAAACTAAGGAGAATTCTCCCAACACTTAGCCCAAAAGCTATGTGTTGGATTCTCTTTCTTTCCTTTTGTTAGCCTCAAAGCTAAAAGAATTCATTCTTCTCCTAGCTCCAAAAGTTAGGAAAAGAATTCCTCTAACATCAAGCTCAAAAAGCCATATGTTGGATGCTCCTTCCTTAGACCCAAACTCTAGAAGGACTTTTAGTGTGACATACCACACAAGCCTCACACACTTAGGTGCACAGCCCCTTAGGCATGTTAGGATTAGGATTTTTCTTTGTGTGCGCATGTGATTGATGTTGTGGATTGATTGCCCTTGGATTGTCTGCGTGTGGGCACTTGCCCTTAAGTGGTTAGTATAGAAATATAAATGCTTTTCTGTGTATGTGGCCATATCTAAAAGGGGGGCGCTTATAAATGATAATAAATTGCTTGCATGACAGGTACTGCTTAAAACCCCCCCAAAGATGTGGCCAATAGGGTAAAAGCAGGGGGCCTAACACTTAGCACTCTAAGTGCTATGCCAATTTTGGGATGTTCATATTTTTGCTATATAAACTGCCTCCTAACTCTGTTTTGCATATTTGAGTCTTTTTTTTTATCATGTATTTGGTAGAAATAGGATGTAAAACTTGTGGGGTTTGGATCAGAAAGCAAGGAAGATCAAGGGAGAAAGTATCATTTTGGAGATGAAGCTCAAAGACCTCCCTGAAGGTTAAAGCTTGAAGACCCCTACGAGTAGAGGCTGTGATTAATTTAACTGGGTTGTATAATGGCAGGCAACTCAGCTGCCAAATCTGGTTATAATAAATTAGACTTTATCTACATTTCCTGCATTTTATTTATAAATAAAAGCATGTGTTGAAGTGTTTATTGGGTGTGCATTAAAAAAGCATGTTTTTCCTAGGCTTCTTCTTTTGTTTCTGTGGGCGTGGTCTGGACTTGACTACGTTAGGCTCTTAAAAAAAAAAACTAAGTTTTCTACCCCTTAACATGTAAGCAATCTAAAAATAAAATCAAATTATGCTCCATGTCTTTCAAGTAAGAAAAATTGCATGGCTCCCTTCAAGGAGCCAAGTTTTCAAAACGAAAATAAACATGCATAGCCAAAAATGTGTCACATGTAGAATGCCTCCACTTAAGGACTAGATAACAAAAAAATCTCTCTCTTTGTGAGTCAGCATTTACATACCCACATAGATAGGTATCTTAGCCTCAAAGCTAAGTTATAAGCCCTACCTTCTAAATAAAAATAACTCTACCACTCTACATTTGCATTGAGACCGGATAGCATGGTTTTAAAAGCGATTAGGGGGAGTTTAGCTGGTAGTCCCTTCCAGTCGGGACAATAAATCCAGAGGTCGGGCGGGTTATGCCTCTTGTGAGGTATAACTTGTAAGTCCCTCTTTGCCCTCGTTAGATCTAGGTTCGAGGTACTACCTATCGGTAGTCCTCACCTTAGTCTTAGGGTCCGAGGCATGGGTTGATTCCAAATCACCCTATAAGCTCTCATCCTTCGGGCAATTCCTCCAACAAGCGTTGTTGGGATGTAAGCCCCAATCTTCTAATAAAAATATCAACTTAAACCATAATTAGGTTGTTAAAATGTAAAGCCCAATATAGGATAGTTTGGGCACCTCTGAGTTTCATCTCAGAATCAAGTGCCCCTACTCCACCTCCTTTGGCTTTCATTCCCAAAATCCAATCTAAGTTGATCCACTCTTCCTTGAAATTCCTAAATGGACAAAATCTTTAAGCAAGTTTTTCATGGATTTTAAAATAAAAATCAAACTTTAGCTAATGTCTAAAATGACTTCCAAAGAAAGAAAATAACTAGTTTAATCAAAAGTTTTCCCAAATTAAACTTGGGATGTAATTAATCATAGGGGCTTGCCCCTATGGGATGTCTGTACCCCAGCAATAAATAAACCCCACTCAACCAAACATTGAGTGGGGGAATCTCTGTTAAATAATTGTAAATTTTGTTATTGAGTCCATAAAGAAATGATATTTTTATCCTTCGGGGTAATATATCATATTCTTATGCCGTACTCGATGATAAAATATGCAATCCGTTTGAGGATACAAAAATTCTCCAACATTTTACACTTTGTATTTTCTTTTTAGACAAACACATTAAATCACTTGATTCTTATATAATAGGCCACTACTTTAATAACATAAGAGAAAGAATCAACAAAATGTCCTCTTGGAATTTAAAGGCCATGTAATCACCATCAACTTGCACATATAATAAAATATATATATTTTGGACTTTGAAATGGCTTGAGATGCTATTTTGGAAGACTAATCATAGCTTATGAATTCACTATATAAGCCTATAGGGATCAATAAAATATATATTAAGCATATGTCATATATTTTTCTTATAAAGAATGTGGCTCTAAATAGATTTATTTTTATTATCGAGGCCGATGTTTTTTTAATACAAGGACATTAGATTACTTTTATCCTAGGTATGTCAAAAAATACTCTTGATTAATAAGTCAATGATTGTATTCAAATTATGCATAATTAATGTAAGTTTAGTCAAGCTAAAGTCATGGGGTTATATAAAAGGATAAAAGGGGTAAGAATCATAGAAATCAAAGATGATAGGATAAGAAGTATTTACAAGGGACATGAGGAAACTTACAACTCCATATCAGCTTGAGAGAACAACCCATAGTGGATGTATGATGCCATATGGTGCAATTGTTCATGAGTAAAGAATGAGCAAATATTAGGAGTGAGGACTAAATACTAATACATCAAATTGGATTACATACTCATTCAATATCCTATTGTTTAATTTTTATAAGTTCTTCAATACCCTTAGTCTGCTAAATTACATGGTAATCTCTAAGGATTCTTATTAACAATTATGAGCTATCTCATCTAAGGGGATCTCATGGATTAAAGGTGTAGATTTAGCTCTAGGTTAGCAAACAAGAATTACATTGCATTGTTATATGAGGGATAAACCCATTTTGAACTTATAGTATTGTGCTATAATATATGCCAATACTAATAAGGCTACCTCTACTATAAGGGTAAGGGTGTAGGGTAGGAAATAAGGATATATTTTCGATGTGGAAGAGACAACATCTAAAATGGGACTTATATCTTGACTCCATGTGATCAAGAAGCCATATCATCTTCTATATGTGGTAGGGAAGGAAGAAGAGATGGAATGGAAGTTATTATATTTCTATAGTGTAGTGGATAATATATATAGGATGTATACATAAGATCTAAACATATCCTCAATAAGATAGAGAAGACATCGAAGGAGTGGTACTTAAAATTTGATAGTATATAATTAATAGAACCTAACATCTCCTTAATGTGATTGAAAATATGTCAAATGTGAGACTCATAGCTTTGTTAAGTGTTATCATGAAAGCTCGGATGCCTACTAAATGTGATCGAGAAGACACTAAGAACATTATGGAGATCATGTGAATCTCCTCAATATGGTAGAGAGATTAGAAGAATGGAATGAAGTTATGAGACTGCCATTTTAACTGTGTAAGATTAGGTAAGCGCAAACGTCTTCTCAATGTAGTAGAGAAGATGTTGTAATAAGACTTATAACTTTATTGCAAGTATAAAAAAAACACAACTGTCTTCATAATGTAGCTAAGTGGATAGCTCAATATAATAAAAATATATGAGCTCAAACTTACATCTTCTTGTGGTTAAGAATGTCATAGAATCACTTAGTCGCTTGTGCAAATAAAAGACCAATCAATCCTAAATAAAGCGTAGATTGATACATTTGAAACTAATTAGATAAAGTGGTGGCTCATGTGTGTGAAGTTTATGTGAAATTTACCTATCATTTTAGTAGATTATATACTATATGCAAACTCACAATAGCACAATATAATGTAGGTGTGAAAATTGACTGGAAGCTGACATCTCATTTATCTATGTCATCTATTCATGTACTGAGTGAGGAGCTCATTTGCTTAATCACTACTCCTGCCATAATCATAAACCATGCATTTTTTATTATTATTATAAGCCTAATCTACAAATGAGCTATGTGTAAGCCTAAGATTATGCTAGTCATCATAAGAAAATATAGGTGATATCAAAAACAAAATATCATAAGGGAGTCCATAAACAATATATATATATATATATATATATATATATATATATATATATATATATATATATATATATATATATATATATATATTATATATATATATATATATATATATATATATATATATATATATATATATATATAATAACAAAAAATAAAATAACAACTCTGCATAATAATTAAATAAAATTAATTTATCGTTTTTAATATTAAAAGCAAACTTAAAATTAAAAATTTGAGGGAAGCAATCCGATATAAATACAGTAAAAATCAAGATGCAATTAAAAAATATGTAATAAATAAAAAAATTCATATAAAAGTCAAACATGAAAAATTTCAACTTTTAAATATCAATATATATTTGAATAACCAAAGAAAATATAATTTAGATTATCAAGAACATTCAATTGAAATAATACATGTATTTTATATTTCAAGAAAATCACATATTTTCTAAAATTAGAAATTCATTATAATCTATTTTCTGTTTTCATGTTAATATATATTTTTAATTATTTTCCAAAGCTCTATTTTTTAATTTTCATTTCCTAATTTTATAGATCTCAATAAAGTAAATGAATAATATGATATCTAGAAACTTCATGTATTTCTTAATTTTATGATTGGTGACTTTTTCTTTTTTGGGAAAATTAGGGGTTGAGCCTAATATCATTCCACTATGTAAAAATAAGAAAAAGAACAATAAATTCAGTAAAACAATAGACTCATAATCACACATGTATAACCTAAAGATGATTCCAAAACATCAAAACATAGGAGCCAAAGTGCCCCTTAGTTGCCCGCAAGGTCCTTCCAAGGGAAAATTGATAAACATAATGGGGGGATTAATTCATCACAGTCACCAAAAAACCCATCCAACAAAAGAACCCCCATCATACAACAACCGAAGGCATCAAAGCACAAAATCCAAGTCCATATCGATCATCCTAGTCAAGCCAACATAAGAAAGTCTAAAAAAATAAGAGATGAAACTCCAAATTCCACCATTTAAAATGCCACAAGAGGTGCGGTACATCCAAACAACAGAATAAGAACCCGACATAGAGCAAGAACCCCAATCTCCATCCAAGACAAGCAACATAAAGTGAAGCAAACAAATAGGGCCAAACTAGTGGATAAGCCTTTGAATTTCCACATAATTTTTCCAGGCAAATTGTCTTAAGATGAAGGGACTTCTTAATTTTGAAACAAGTCGAAGAGGAATTGTCAATATAATTGATAGCTGAGGAGATGTCAATTGAGTTTTCATAGTTCTCACTATTTCTTTCTCTCTACATCTAATAAACAATACAACAAATAGATAATAATTACATATTTTTTTGTAGCCGAAGCAACTTGATTCATTTCAAAGATGTTGTGTATTCAAACAACTGTGATGTGAATGATTAGGTTGAAGATTCTTATAAAGCCTTTTCTAGATTGTGGCAAAGGGAGAAACAAGATCTAACTCTACTCTTATGGGGGGTGTAAGATGGGGCTTGAGAAATCATAGAGTCAAAGTTCTTTAGATTTAAAATCGCTGGCTCATTAAAGTTAATACATAATACATTAACTAAGCTATTGATATCAATCAAAGTTTTGTAAAACCTCAAGTTGATTTATAGAAATTTTTGGATAAAACACTATGGTGTTCTTTTAAAGGCTATCTCTTTTGTCATCCATCAATGATAATTTTTCTTAAGAAGTAATTCTTTGCTAGCTTTCAAGTAGAGTCTTTAGACTTCTGCAACTCTGCATAATGACAATGATCATTGTAAATTTATAATATACACATAATTTAGGTTCACATGGGGAGTTGATCAACTTCTTTATAGGTATAAGGCACATGAAATATTACTTGGCTTATATGTCAGTCATGATCGAGTAGCAAATGCTCGAATGGTGAAAGAAGATGAACATTAGCACCTCACTCACATAAGGTAAGGAAACTTCAGCAAGATCATCTCCAACCAAACTGTATATGGTGGTATGCAGCACGTCATTCACTCAATTCGAATGCTAAATTGCACATCAAAATTCAATAGGTGAATAGTGCGATGCTAATATTGGCATCGCGCTATTCACATATGTCAATTGGTTATGTCACGAGATTTGCCGAAGAAGCGTGCGAAAAAGGAAAAAAGATGGTTACCTTCGTAGCGAGATGAAGAAGCACGCGAAAGAGGATAAAAAAATGAAGTTCAATTGAAAATGAATTACTGCATTTTAGATTTTTAATGTATTTTGAAGTAGAAAATGAATTTTTCGGCTGGAGATGCCCTTATCAGACACTATTGAAATAGGTCCATGGGCGTAATTACGTCACAACCCTATGCTCCACTAGAAAGAAATTTATAATTCATTTTTTTTTTTAAATTTTTTTTTAAATTATTATTATTTGTTTATTAAAATAAAATCATACTTGATCATTTATCTTCTTTTATTCATCCTATCACAACAAAAAATTTTATATTGAAATAAATTAATTTATATATTATAATAAAATTTTTTATCATAATAAGTAAAAAAATTTAAAAATTTATTTTAATATCAATACATAAAATATAAATTGAAAGAACTTTTTCTACTTCTACTATTATAAAAAAATAGAATTAAAGATAAGTTGATGAATGATATTTTAATCACGTATATCATACAAAAATATTTAATTATATTGATAATAAAATAATCATTCAACTTGTATGAATATGAAAAATATGCATTATAAATTATAAATTTTTTATCTTATTATTTTTTATTTATTTTTAAATAAATTTATTATTATTTTTAAACTATGATTATGTCAAAAATTTAATTTATATTCGCACTAAACAAAGTTATCAAAATGATGTTCAGCATAACATTTTAGCCATATTTCTATGCATCCGAATCTAATAAATATATCAAATTTCAAAGTTTGTTTTCTAATAGCTTTGAAGAGGCCAATTAGTACATATTGTGTTCCCGCCAAGTCCGAAGCACTGGCGGGAACCGATTCCTAATTCCCGCCAAGCTCTTCGCCGGAAAATTAAATCTCCGCGGCTCCATAACTTAAATCGAATACTTGGCTCATACCATTTCAAGTTAGATAAAGGGAAAAGAGGAGACTTTCCTCTCTCCACATTCAGGAAAATTGTTCGTGAATCAACTGCAGCTAGCGGGAAGATGTTGGAGCTAAGGCTAGTGCAGGGTAGTCTTCTGAAGAAGGTTCTCGAGGCGATCAAAGATTTGGTTACTGATGCCAACTTCGACTGCTCGGCGACGGGGTTCTCCCTTCAGGCCATGGACTCTAGCCATGTTGCTCTGGTGGCGCTGCTCCTCCGATCCGAGGGTTTCGAGCACTATCGCTGCGATCGGAATATTTCCATGGGGATGAACCTCAATAACATGTCCAAGATGCTCAAGTGTGCTGGAAACGATGATATTATTACCATCAAGGGAGACGATGGCAGCGACACTGTTACTTTCATGTTCGAAAGCCCTAGTAAGTGGAAAGATCATCTGAACCTGCTTTGATCTCTATTCGCTTGATATCTTTGTTCAATATTTGTTTTTTTTTTTTGAGCAATTTATTGTATTGTTGATCGTTTGACGGATTCTTAGAGAAATTGTGAAGATGTTTTTCTCATTCAAAATTTCATTTTGTAGATGTAGTGTTTCAGTCTTTGAATATGTAATACTTGTTTGTTTGGATCCTTTCTTCTAGTCAAATATTGATATTGTTGGTCTGTCTTTGAGCAGATCAAGACAAGATTTCTGATTTCGAGATGAAGCTTATGGACATTGATAGCGAGCATCTTGGAATTCCCGAGGCTGAGTATCATGCAATTGTAAAGATGCCATCTTCAGAGTTTGGAAGAATATGCAAGGATCTCAGCAGCATAGGAGATACTGGTAAAATCTTAATTCTGGTTATATCTGAATCACAATTTTTATATGAATTGTTGTGTGATTATTCTGATAAGTGTTTTGCTTTGTTCATCACAGTTGTTATTTCAGTCAGCAAGGAAGGGGTCAAGTTTTCTACCAGAGGCGATATTGGATCTGCTAACATTGTCTGCCGGCAGAACAAAACAGTTGATAAGGTACGCATTTGATGTTTGAAAAAGTGAGTGACTAGACTGACTAAGGGGGTATTTGGTATCAGATTGGATTCAATTTTAGTAGGATTTATTAAATCCAGTAAATTTGGATTTAGTAAATTATAGGCTCATATATCCTGAAAAGTGTTTGGTATGATAAATTTTAAATCTTATTAAATTTAGAGTTGTTGTTTGGCAACAGATTGCTCCAGTCGTGAGAAGAACTTCAGCAGATTTAAATCACGTTAAATCTGAATAGGAATGAAATTATGATTTATACTGATTTGTCTTAAATTTGTAAATCCTGGATTTATGAATTTGCCGGATTTACAGTGATGCAAATTGCGTTTGGCTAGATTTATGTTAAATCCTACGAAAAACAATGGACAAATCCGATACCAAACACTTCCTAAAGATGACATTTTTGGGTTATTTAAATATGACATTTAGTTCACGAGTTTGAATATAAATACTGGAATCAAATAGTGATTATATATAGATTAAATATGCTTTTCTTTCAATTTAACAGCCAGAGGAGGCTACTATCATTGAGATGAATGAACCAGTGAGCTTAACCTTTGCTCTGAGATACTTGAATTCTTTCACTAAAGCTACAACATTATCCGAGTCCGTGACTATTAGTCTGTCTTCTGAGCTGCCAGTGGTGGTTGAGTACAAGATTGCTGACATGGGGTACATCAGGTTTTACTTGGCTCCTAAGATTGAAGATGAAGAGGAGGACATGAAATCTTAAGGACCTTTCATCACAACTACAGTTTTTTCCTTATAAGTTTTATCTTGTTTTTAGAAGGGTGCTTAACAGCTAAGGTCTATGTGGATGATTTTCTTTTTCTTCAGTATTATTATTTTTTTTGGCTTTAATTTCATATGGTAGAGAGGTTAATTCCTAGTTTGTATTGAATTGCCTGAAGATCTGAACACTGCTGGTACTATTATTAATTTAACTTTTGTTTTTCCAATTATTCAATTCTGGAAATTATCTGCAGTTGAAAAGTTTGAATTTAGACCCCAAAAGCAATTGAAGAAACCAAAAATAAGTTTCTATTGCACAATGAAGGAATATATATTAAGATATCAAGCTTCATGATACAGGGATGGAGAAATGCATCCAATATTTTATACAAAAGAAAAGAATCAAAATGAGATTTTGACACTTTATGAAAAATTAAAATAATTTTTAATTATATTAAAGCATCAATTTAGCCCCTCAATAAAAATAAACTTAAATAATCCCATTATGATTTATCTTTTTAAAAATTTGAGGGATCAAATTAATTCTTTAATATAATTGATGATCATTTTGATATTTTATAAAGAGTTAAGAAACTGTTTTGATTCTTTTCCTGTTTATAAAAATTTACTGTCTAATTTTGTAGGAAAACAATCATGACTTTAATTATGTTGTTTGGTCCTCCGAGCCAGTATAAGTTGTTTATATAATAATAATAATAAATTCAATCAAATATGAATCTTGAGTATATTAATCAACTTCTAAATTAAATCTGTAACAATCCAAACTTCAATATTAACAAAGTTATAATTAAAGAGCAATGGGGCTTAACAATGTGTTAAACTTTTCAGTAGTTGCTCCATAGAATAATTTGTCGAAATTATTTTAGCAGATAGGGGAGCAATGTTGAGTCGGTCTTGATGGATTAAGAAAAAATAGTATAAGAATATCAAATTTGCAATGACATTATTTTCAAAGTACAAATATAAGTAATTGGGTGAAATGAATGACCAAATTATTCTTCTTGATCACTAAATCAACATGTCAGAAGGATGGAGGCATTGCAGTTCTTAGCTAAAGATATAGAACACTATATACAATCATATAATGAAACTGAATATGCAATAGACTGTCAATGGCATCCCTTTGGCTATTACCAAAAAGGAGCAAATATAAAAGACTCTGCTTGGATAGGAGAAAAGTTGAGGAAATCAAATAAGAACAATTTGCGGGTTGATTAAGTCTTCGTTTGAGACGGCTTTTTTAATGTTTCTTAAAGTAGCTTTTTAGTACAAAACTAAAAAGCTACTTTAAGAAGCAGCAAAAAAACCATCCAAATGAAGCCTAAGAATCAACAATTATTGACTTGAGATTTTCAACTGCTTTTTCAATTTCCTTTCATTTAAATTCTCAGCATCCAAACAGAACCTTAATTTTCAAACTAAAGGTTTCAAAGATCAGCAAAAAGATGGTACCTCTTGGAATCAGATACGATGAGCCTCAGGGCAGCAATCACGGCTATCACAGCCAAGCAACTGAAGCCCACAACATTCAGCCAGTGCCAGGTTTTTTTAGAAGCTGAAAGCTGCTTCTTCTTAACCTTGAGATACATGTGATTTGCAAGAACAAATGTGAGAGGGAGGGTGCTCAAGGCTCCAGTTAAGCTCATGAAGTCTCCAAGGAATGGAAGGACAGCAGAAACCAGGGTGTTTATTGTTAAATAACCCCCTCTGACAAGAATCCTAAATAACACATTTTGTAAGGAGAAGGGATTACCTTCTCTGCCAAACTTTGTGTCCAAACACTCATACATAGGGCTTGCAAAAATCTGAAGTGCACATAAAAAAACATAAGAATTTAGCAATCAGGCTTTACAACCGATGTAAAGCTATTTTTAGATAAATTGATAGAAAGGAACAAAGCAACTAAAGCTTCATAAACCATATTCCTCTTACTAGCAGAAAATAAGAGCAAAAATTAGTGGGGAACGTACATGCAACGCAATGACTGTCTGGAGAAAGGATGCAATATTGGCGATTGTCTTAACCCAAACTGGTCCTCGAACACTGCTGAGGAGATAGGCCGAGGTTGAAGAACCATACGCCCAATAACCCATAAAAGTAACAGCATATAGCGGCAAACCACCAATTGTGAACTGGAACCATAGTGCTTTTTCCATATTTTTGATACATGGTTCTTTTATCGTAGCCTGCAATATTAGATAGCCAGCAGTAATTTGAATGCGAGTAAATACTGGAATAGACAACATCAATGAAGGAAGAAGCACAAAAGATCCATGATGATTAAAAGCATGCTGTGCTCTTGAAAAAAAGATTGAAAAGATAAAAAGCCAAGCTGAGTAACTTCTGCCTAAAATTGGAGATATTATTAGGTTTAGACACTTGATAGAGAGAATCATCCGGATTTCTCTCTGTCTGTAGTAAAAGTGCAGTCAAAGCGCAATTAATGTAGCAGCAGCGCTTTGATTGTGTTTTTACTATAGACATAAAAAAATCCGGATGATTCTCTCTGTCCGGTGTCTGCACCTAATAATTTGCCCTAAAATTGACAACTAGAAATCCAAAAATCTTTTAATTCCATACTCAACGAAGGTCAAAAAACATTCTCCAACTAGGCATTTTATAAGAGGTCAATAATCTCCATCTCCTTAACAGAACAAAAGTGGAGCATGAATTTTTTTTTGGTAAAGCTAGACTGCTAAAGCAGAATCTCAGTGTATAGATTAATAAAAAACTGAATTAAGTACTATTTTTTATCAATTCATGAAGTTTAAATTGAGCTTACCTGTATTTCTGGAAGCATCCCGGTATTATAAGCAAAAACCAGATTTGCAGTGGCACCAATGGTACTGAAAATTCTGTTATGTAATTGAGGAATGCTATAGTCCCTAGCTGGACTGTTCAATCCTGCAAATATACTTAATATAGTCATTGTTAGCACCAACTTTTCTATCAGTTTATTTCATGCCAAAGTTGTGGCAAACACTATGACTAGCATATTATTTACCACAGACAAAGAAATGCATAAACTAGTCATACAAAAAATGAATTTTCATATGAAGAACTAATTGTTGACATAGAAAGGATCCAAAAAATACCATGAAGAATAGCTTATCAGTTATTGACAACTATTAATAATAATGTATAACAATATAATTATACTTAAATTTACCAAAACCAAATTAGCAAAGGCATTTGAACATTAAGAACAACATAATAGGATAACTTGAGAATGTTTGGAGAGGATTACCGTTCCTAAGTGAGAGAACGAATGCTACGACAATATATACAAGACTAAATAATGTGGAGAATCCCAGCCATATCCTTAAAGCTGATAGATGAGGTATTCCAAAAGCAAAAAGAGCACAAACAATTCCGGCAATTCCTATACAGTAAGGAAGCTTCAAAACACCATCATCCCTGTATAGAACATAGAGAGCCTGCATGACAGTGGAAATTAAGAGTAGGAACAATATTAGCTGTCAAAAAACAAGCATAATATAATAAATCAAATACAATATTTCCCCTTTGATTATGAAGGATAATTATCACCATTAGCCTTATCACAAATATTTGAGGATGGCTTCATGAATCCTCATTTTCCATCCATTTGTGTTTAATAATGCTTTAGGAATTAAACCTATTACTGCAAATCATTCTAAGTAATTACCATCCATATAATTTTAGTTCCTTTTTTTAAGGATATCAATCTATCCCAAATATTTTATTAATTTAAAGTAGGGTGCAAGACCATTTACAAAGGAGGGCATGAGGCTATTTACAATAAAATTTCATTTAGGGAGCTAGTGAGTATTTGGCTAAAGAAAATCATAAGTTAGACTCAAACCAATGACCTCTATCCTAAGAACAAGGGAGGCATACCACTTTAGTTATAGCTCTTTGGTATGTAACCTTAGGTCCATCATTCTCCTTTCTAATCCTTCGACACTAATTTTATCAAATTATCCAATGAGCACATTTTCTACTATTCGTTGCATAAATTCAAACTACCTTATCTATTCTCAAGATGGATCTCTCTAATTTGTCAATAGGACTAATATCATCAAAACGATCTTTCTAATCCTTTAACAACTATTTCTTTGTAAATGTGCAACAAAATATAGAATGTTAATCATTCAGATATAGTATCATAAACATTTAGTAGCCATAATTAGACTAAAAAACAAGAACAATGAAAAATAATTTGGAAATTTTAAAGCTAAAAATTAGTAAAATAAATATTGAGTATGTGTATGCAGTATTAGTGGGTATATTAACAATAATCAATATATTTCATTACCAAATAAAGTGATATTTAGGTGTGATAAGTTAAGTAAATTGCATATATTATGTAGAAGAATAAATTCCACAGTTAAGATTGAGTGGTTCAAATTGATAACTGCCTTAGTAGATGTCATTTTTAAAACAACTTAGCGCGCGATGTTATATTGATCAATATTTCTCAATAAAAAAAATCATTGATAGATAAGTTCAACTCGATGAATAAGAGAATGTTAATACTAACATGTGGAAAAATCAAGAAGAATAAATTAAAGAATGATTATAATGGAATAATGATTAAAATGACATCTATTTAGGACAAGATGATTGACTAAGGATAAAAACGGAGTTAGATAATTTGGATATATACGACAAAGGATAAAAAATACATCTATTAAATGGGTAGATAAAATAATCATAAGAGGATTAAGAAGTAGAAAAAGTAGATGTTAGATGGTATAAATAAAATTTGATAAAAAAAGATTTGTGAATAATAGATTTAACACCACACACAACACTCAACAATGATGAATGGAAAGCGAAGATTCATAAAGCTTGCACCAAATAATTGAAAAAAAGTTGATAATGATGAAGTAACACAACAAACTTATTATATTTTTAAAAACTATAGTTTTATTTTTACCTTGGTTGATCTATTGAAAATTTATTTAGTATAAGGAGAATCTTATATTGAGCATTTCATAGGATTTATAATTCTTTAAAAATATGAGAGGAAGCTCATGGGCATTCGTCCTAGATACTAAATTTGGGTAAACTTACCATAAATTTGATGTTTTACTTAAAAAGTTTCAAGAAAGTTTGAATCTTGTAAAAAACATTTTCCATCACAACTTTGATTTTTTTTACATTAAGACAAAATTATCCATGCGTTCACACAGTGGCGGAGCCAGAAAATATATCTAGGGGGGGCCTAATTTTTTTTTTTTTTAAATTTCCTTCAACTTTTTACACCCAGGCTTAAGACCAATATAATCAATATTAAAAATAATAAAACTTTGGTAATTAATTAGTTATTTTCTTCCTTCACAAAAATGACTTCAATCATAATATCACTCGATTTCTTCTAGAACATGTTTAATATATTAACTAAATACGTGATATTAAAAATCTCATTGAAAAAAAAAAAAAAACATAAAATCTCTTTAAGATCGAATCAATATAATATTAAGCTAATATCAATCAAGAAAAAAATGTAAATGAATAGGAAATTAAATTGGGAGTGATTTGAATAGATGACCGATGGTAAATTTCTTGATCGTGGACCATGTTGATCTCATTTTTCGAGGTCAATTTCCCCGAATTCAACTCTAGCACTTAGGTTTTCGTAGCCTAGAGTAGATGTCGCACCCATAGGATTTCACTTAAGTGGACGCCTACTGACGTAGCATTGACTCGAACCTATCACTCGACTAGAATCAAAATAAAAATCAATCCAATTCTAATTCAACTTGTTCCGAACCCAATGACACCGGATTCAACCCAATCCGAGCCCAAATGAGTATGAATCAATAACTCAAAGCGCTGCCGGAAGGTTCAAACCGCAATTTGAGTTACCAAACGGTCTCCGATTTTGACGAGCTTATACTCGAATCGAACGGCTCGACGAGACAAATCCAACGAGCCCAAGATCGCTACATTCTGACATCATTAAGGTCTTTAAATGTCCAACGAACGGTCCATGGTCAAAGGGTTCAACAACAACCCATAACCACCCACTCTCCCTCTCCCTCAACCCAAAACCGCCCACTCTCCTCTCCCACAACCGACCTCCTCTCATCTCCCTCTCTTAAAAAAAAAAAAAAAGACATAACTCCTCCTTCCCATTCGCAAGGAACTCCAACACCCACTCTCCTCTCCTCTTCAAGTTACACGAAATCAGCCTCCTCTCCACACGAAGCCCCCTCCGTCGCTCCTACAGCAGTTGCACGCCGGCAATCTTCTAAATCTTGGGTATATCCTCTCATCTTCTTTCTTTTACTTTTAACAATTTTAATGATGTAAAAGTGATTTTAAAAAGTTTAATACTATCATTTTTTTAAAAGGAGAGAAAGTTTGTTAGATTAAAAATGTGAGAATTTTTCTTTTTGTTTTCTCTTATAGCAAAGAGAAGAATTTTCTTCCGTTGCTTTTTTTAACTCAATCTTGTTTGGATTTTCAATGATTCATGAATGTATAAGCTATTAAATTGGAATGCATGCTTATTTCTCATTACATTTAGATGAAGACTAAATGCATTTCTTAAAATATGTTATGAAAAGAAATCTAAAAGAATCTGGTTAAAATTCATGGGTTTTCCTTTTCATTCAAAAGAGGATATTTGAGATAAAAATATGATGAGTTCATTTAGTTATAGTAATCGTAATTTATGTTTGGAAAGGTTTCTTTGATTGAAAATATTTTTTTAGAGATTAGAAGATGCATCGTTTGTTGTATATCTTTTATTCCTAACATCTAGTTGGTAATCTTATCTTGAGATTAGAAAAGAATAAAAGATATCAGTTCATATGTGAAATTTTGTTGGAAACAATGCATATGCTTCGTGATTAAATTATGAGAATAATATATTTCAAATGTAAGGTTGTAGGCTTTATGTTGGCAAGCTTTGCTATTTTTAGAGAAAATGAAATTATCTAATTCCTCTTTCTTTTAATGTCAATTAGCACAATTGTTAAGATGAAACGAGTAAATGAAATGGTGTTTGGTGGTTGAAAGAGGTGTTTTCTTCTTCATATAATTATGTTATTTATTGTCAAAATTCCTTGTGTTTGTTTCATTAGTTTTAAAGAGAAAGTTCAATGGTTGCATTGGTAGTATACTTTAAGTTTTTTAAAAATTTTTTTTGTTGAAATTGTTTTCTTTTATTAAACTTTGTATAGATATTTAAGTGGAGACATGGTTTAAGCAATTTGCATATTCTCATACGATGATTTGAAAGAGAAGTTATAGGTACTTTTAGAATAACATGGGTTTTATATATATTGCAAATTTTGAAATATACTATATCTATGCAAAAGAAAGTTTTGATAACCTGTTTTACACATTTCTAATAAAAGTTGTCTTATATTATGTTTGGGAAAGAGAGGCAATAGAGCCTTGTTGTATATGCATGAAAAGAAATAAATATTTGGTAAGTAAAAAGTATGTATACTAAAAAGGTAAAAAAAAAAAAAAATGAAATGTTTTGAAAAGTGCTTGTGTTAAAAGAGAGGTGCGTGTTACTTTGAAAGGTGAATTGTAACAAATTTTTAGGAATGAGAATTTTGTACATTTTATAAACGTGAAAAACAAGTGGTTTGATTTTGAAAAATATTTTATATGTTTTAAAGAGTAGATAAGTGTATGCATGTGTATGTTTGAAAGATGAGATATTTTGATAAATGTATTTTCGGAAAGGTGAATTGTATGGTTCTTTGGAAAAATGACACATATATGTTTTGAAAGGTGAATCATGTATAAGTTGAAAAGTGAAATGTATATATAAGTTTAAAAGTGAGAGTAAAGCATTTTTTTTTTTGGAATGTGTGTGTTTTTTTTAAAATGTGTGATGTTGAAAGGTGGAATTTGTGTGAGTTTTGGAAAATGAAGTATATGTATATTATAGAGAGTATTAGCTAAATGTCTATTATAAAGTGAAAGTGTTGAAAAATAAGAAATCTCTTTCCCTCTCTACCTCTTTCTTCTTTTTTCCCTTTCTTGTGCCTCGGGATAAAAATTGGAAAGGTATACAATATGAGTTCAAAGGTGGAATGTTCAAAAGCAAAATCAACAAAGCCAGTGTTCAAGCCCGAAGAAAGGTACATATTTATTTTCAATAAATTTCAATTATTTTATTATTATTTATTAAATGTGCTTTCTAATTCCCCGTTTTCTTTTCTTTATTGACATAAACTGCGAGGAATGGTACCGGTCGAGGGAACAAAAGGACAAGGAGCTAATGACGTCAGTCGCCTCTATCCAACCGGGTAGAGGTGCTACGGGCAGAACCACCGGGTCATAGCCCCCGGTGATTGTGAGTATTCTAAACTTAGAAAACCTTTAGGAGCCCATTGATGTGGTTTGTGAGAACCCTTATCCTTTAGGTCCCTGTAGTAACTTCAATTTAATTAGGATTACTTTTTTATTTTATATGCACGTAGAGTCCTAAGGGTTAGTGATAACAAATATTTTTATCCTGTATAACAGTAGTGACACTTAAGGACAAAAATTAAGGACTAAGTCTTAGAAACTTAGACTTAGGATGCATGCACACTTTATGATAGAAACATACAATATAGAAAACTTAGTGACACCTCACCCTAGAATTAATGAATATTTTTTAATTAAAATTCAATCAATTAGAAAACTTTAATCAATAATTAACCTATATAGGACATATCAAAACCACACAACCTGTTGCACATACTTAGAATTGTTTGTTAGGACAACCGACTCTAGATTTAGGTTAGGCCGGTGTTTATTTTCTCACTGCTGTGTAACAGGCTTTCTCGGCTTTCATTGCATGTTGGATGTAAAACTATTGGTGTGTTTGTTTATTTACTTTTATTGTACTCTGTGATGTGATTTGGTTGACGATTAGATTACCCATAGGTTAGGAGCGATCTGGTTGTTAACAAAATTTTCTGCAGGTGACCACACTCACGCAGGGCAGTAAAAAGGGGTCTAATTAATTAATAATTATGTAAATGCTACAGGTGCTTCAGTTGCTTAGCCCCCAAATAAAAAGAGTGTGGCCAAGTGTGGCGGATTGATTTAATTTAAATGCTTATATATAACTGCTTGGGATGATTTTTGCTTAGGATAACCCTGTGGCGGTCTAGATTTTCTTTTCCTTTTCTGTGATGTAAATTCAAATGTGAATGTAATATATTAAAAGTTAAAAATGTGAAAGTGATTTTGAAAATGGAATATTACATCCGATTTGGAATCCAAAGAAAGGAGAATATACCTTAAAGGATTATTCTCTTTTATTTGGAAGGCCAAATTAGGATGATTTTAGTATCCAAATAGAAAAGAAAATACCACTTTTAGGGATGAGTTTCTTTTCATTTGGATATCCGGACCTGACGGATCCAAGGAGTTCATAGAAAAAGAAAGAACAAGATGAAAAAATAGAAGAAAGAAGACGAAAAACTGAAGATTCAAGGAAGAATATATCTCATTTCAAAAATCACTTGCGTCATTCTTAGGATCAGAATCCGGGTTTGTTGTCAGTGGTGCCCGACCACTTTACTTTTATGCAAATTCTGGATGAAATTATATGGACATTGGACATTGGACATTATATTTGGATTATTAAATTTGATTGTTGATATTGTTTGTGCAGTAGATTTTTTTAGGACCTTGCATGCCGTGTTTTGTTTTAGCCTGGATACGAATCGGAGTGCTTTTTTTCGTAAGGGTAAACTTAAAATTCTTCTACTTGTAATTTTAATAAAAAATTTTAGGTTCACATAGTAACTCTAATGATCTAAGAAGTAAGCTCGGGACCGCCGAGAGTCAGCATAAGCATATTATTACTTTCTCTTCCTTGTTAGGCACCTCCCCGCCTGCGGGTTCTGGCAGACCACTTGACCTATGAGGGTGCAGTTCTGTCAAGGGGAAGTTGTGCAATCTCTAGAGAAAAACCTATTTTCTAAGCCTAATTTTTAAACTGCTTCATATTCATTTTATGCATTCGAGTCAATTAGCATGTATTGTATTAGATACAAATTAAAAAATAGTCTAAAATAATAATTACATTTTAGGCATATCTCACCATACATAAGTTGAGGGGCGAATTAGGATCTGTCTTAGATGTCGGCCCCCAATTCCTTAAAACTTAAGCAACGTCCATATCTATCTTTCATAAGATACTTAAAATATGATTTTAAAGCGCTTAGGTGGTTAGTTGGCTCCCCAATCCAGGCCGGGATAAGTCCAGATTTGCACTTCATTAGTTAGGTTTGGGTCACTATTTTATAGTACCCAAATTAGATTTAGGTTTTGAGGCAAATTTTTTTTAGATCTTAAGCCCTCGCCATTCGGGAATATAATCCCAAATTTCTAATAAAATGTCAACTCAAACATAAAATTTCTCTCTTAAAATGTAAAACCCAACATAGGATAGACTGAGGTTGCCTCTGAGCTTCTAAGAATCCGGCTCCTCCTACTTTTCCTCATTTGACTCGCTAATAAATGTTCAATATTGAGCTTTCACATTGGAAAATTTCTACTTCTGTTCCTTGTCTTTTACTTTGTAGTCAAAGGGTATGAAATCACTGCTTTAATCGAGAGTTTTCTTAGGAGCATTCCTCCTAAGATGTAACTTGAGAACCCCAGACTAAAGTAAACCTTATTTTATCCGTATAAAATAAGGGAAGAATCTTTGGGAACGTAGATATTTTTAAAACCTCATTTCTAATTTTGAATAGACTTGTAGAATGTTATTATTATCTTTTCAGATAATATAATATTATACTTGTTATATTCAACTTTAGAAATAATGAATTTTATAAAACTCATTCTCGCTTTTGGATATCTTGAAGAATGTTATGTTCGTCTTTTAAGATGATATAATATTCTTCTTGCCATATCTAAATAAAAGAATGAATAAACTTTTTTCAAAAAACGTATTTTTATCTTTAAACATATTCTATAAAATTTCATGTTCATCTTTTGAGATGATATGTTATTCTTTGAACTATGTTTGATTATAGAAATATCAATTTTCAAAACCCTATTCTGATATTGAATCCATTGTAGAATATTGAGTCGGCCTCTCGAGATTGTAATTTATTCTCAATGCAGTATTCGATTACAAAATAAGAGAAATCAAAATCTGCGTGGTGACACAATTTTTCTTCACCAGACCATTTATTGGGTAAATGTCTTAGTGATATCAAAATTTGGCGATCTTCTTGGGCTCATTGGATTTGTCTTGTCTAGCCGCTCGATTCGACTATAAGCATGTTATGTTTGGAAACCGTATGGTAATCCAAATTATGGTTTGAACCTTCTAAATATGTTTCGTGCCTTTGATTTAGAATCATTTGGGTTCAGATTGAGCTAAATTTGGTGTCACTACGTTTGTATTTTTGAGACGTTAAGTTGACTGTAAGTTTATTGAAATCGGAGTTCAGATGGTCTCCGATTTTATTTTTAAAGTTTCCAATTTGATTTTGTCTTGAGATAAAAAAAATTCCAAAATTTTTTAGGGGGGGCACGTGCCCCCCTTGACCCCCCTCCCTCCGCCCACGGGTTCACATTAGCATCATGTTCTTACTTCTTGGTTTTATTAACGATCACTAATTTTTCTTTCTTGTTGCATCCTGGAGTATTCGCGGCGGTAGAGAAATATAAAATTTAACGTCTTAACTTTGTACGAAAATCCGACACGCAATTAGATAAGAGAGAGGTTGTAGCATTTATGAGACACTAAAATTTTACGTGGAAAACCCTTGAAAAGGAGGAAAAACCATGGGCCTAGCCTATTTTAAATGAATCCACTATTATTTGCAGTCGATTACAAATGAGGTCCTTCCTTAGGGGGAAGGCCTTGACTTGATGTACATTATATGAAGTACATGACGGGAATACAAATAGTCACTATTGACATGTTCGTTTGGTCGGAAGGACCTTAGTTGATGGGCGACGTAAGTTAGAAGGACGACGTCAAGTAGAAGTCCAGCAATGGACAGAAATCCAACATCGGATAGATGTCCGGCGAAAATCCGACAACGTGCATGCATAAGTCTTGTGTTGGGTAGAAATCTGGTGACGAGCGGAGGGTTGACGTCGCATAGAAGTCTGACGTCTATGTTGCACCGATACGGATACGACGACACGGGTACAACACGATACAAATACGAGACACGTCAATTCTTAAAAATACAGGATACGGGTACGACGCGGACACGACGTTCTAATTTATAAATCATACATAAAAATTAAGAAAGCAATCAAAACATAAAATTTGAAATTACAAAACAAAAATGACAACAACATCATTTGTAGCCTTATAGCTTATAATATCAAAATATAAGTAAGCATTAAATGTCTAATACAACAACAAAAGCAAAAACATAAATTGTCTAGCACATGAAATTTCAACTATTCAATAGAAGGAATGATATGATTAGCTTCTTCAGTGGTTTGTCTTTGAACTTCTATATCATCTTCAATAAATATCATAGCTTCTAATTCAGGCTCATTAAGTGAAAGATTAGTAATTTCTAATATTCCCATATCAGCAAGAGACTCAAATCCATCTCAGAAATGAGAGAACCTTGCTTGCAAATGCAGAAGTAAATACACTTTTTTTCGGATTTCTTTTTGTTTTTCAATGGACACATGTATCGGATACGTGTGTCCTTTTGAAATTAAATAGTATTTTAATTGGATACGGCTTTGGCGTATTCGACACGTATCAGAGGCGTATCCGTGTATCAGATACATTATGTCTTCATAAATAGGTGTATCGGTGCAACATAGTCTGACGTCAGACGACGGTCGGGGAGAACTCCGGCGTTAGATGGTATTTGGCCAAAACTCCAGAGTCACTTGGAGATCGGGCAGAATTCCAACGTTACTTAGAGATCGAGTGGAACTCCGACGTCACTTAAAAGTAGGGCAGAAGTCCGGCGGTGGTCGAGGAGGAGTTTCTTCTCTCCTTCCCTTCTCTTCTCATTCTTCTTACTTGAATCCCCTCTTAAGAGAAATGAGGGGCTATTTATAGTTTTCTAAGAGTGGCATGACCCGTAAATAGGAGGATCAAGCGCAAATGTGGAGTGGTTTGGATGAACGACCGATATTGAATCCCTTGATCGTGGAAAGTTCGCCAGACATTTGAAGGTCTTAATGATATCAAAATTTTGCAATCTTTGGCTCGTTGGATTCGTCTCATCGAGCCGCTTGATTCGACTATAAGCATGTCATGTTTGTAAACTGTTTGGTAATCCAAATTATGAATTGAACCTTTTGAATGTGCTTCGGGTCTTCGATTTGGACCCATTTGGGCTCGGATCAAGTTGAATTTGGTGTCGTTGGGTTCGTATTTTCGAGACGCTCAATTTGACTGTAACTTTGCTGAAAACAGGCTCAGGTGATCCCAGATTTAATTTTTGAAGCTTCCGGCCTGATTTTGCCTCAAGATTCGTGCCCGATCAATATAATTTTTTGATGATATATCAATTCTAATTTGCAATTGTGCAAATTAATTAATAACTATATTATCTAATGTCAACTTACCCATTTACTTACTAAGGTTATTGACCAAGATGTAACATGGACAAGGTTATAAACCTGATTCGTTCTTTCATTTTAAAAGAAAATTAAAAGGATAGTTGGAATTAGGATAAAATGTTTAATTTAGAACTTATTTAATTGTACTACATCAAGAAGATAATGATAGGAAACACTTGTAGATTTCAAGTGAATCCTAGCAAGAAAGACAAAAACAGCGAGAAAACTCTTCCAAACTCCAATGAAAACCATAAAAAACAATAATTTTATTGCAAGAATCAAATAGATCGGAAGAAAACAATAAGATACAAGTGATCCTCTATTCGAGAGGAGGATCGATCTCTCCCAATCTCTAGACGAAACTAGAGCCCAAAACCTAAACCTAAGAGATCCCAAAACCAACCAAATTCAAGATGCCATAATCCTAGAAAAACAAAGTATTTAATGCATACAAATAAAAAAGAAATCCCTAAACAATCCTTACATTCAAATTTCCCTCCCAAATCCCTAAAAAATCCTTCCTAAAATGCCTCGTTTGCTTCGGCGGCTCATGTGGCACCTGCAAAAGGTGGAAGAGTTCCGCCTCTGTTTCGTGAGTCGATCCAGTATGGACCGGCTTGACTGGTTCAATGAAATAGTCTAAAAATACTCCCATCCCAAAGATTCACCTTTTCCACAAGGTGGAAAGAAGACACCCCCCTCAATTCCTTCTTCATCACAAACGGTAAGAACCTGAAGAATTCGGTCCTTACACCTGTGTCGCGACGTATACCACTCGTTACATCAGAAGCAAATCCCCTTCGCCCTCTTCTCATGTAATTCTGTTTTTGTGAGCTTCTCTTGAAGTTGTCCCCAGGTTTTTCTTTGGTATTTTTCGCCTGCAAAGTCTCCCTAAGAGTATCCGGTGTTGGCTCCTTGGGTGCCAAAAATGTGGTGATCATCCTGTACGAGCCTCCTGAACTGCTGCCTCCTGCTCCTTTTTCCAGTTGCCTCATATCCTCCACCAACTGAGCTAGCTCCATAGACTCTCCCAAGTCCCGAGGTTTCATCACTCTGACTGCGGCGCAGATATTTGATTTCAGTCCCTACATAAAGTTCCCCTCCAGTACAGACTCTGGAAGCTGATCCATTCGACTGGCGAGGTACTCAAATTGCTTACGAAACTCAATCACTGTCCCCTCCTGCATCAAAGCGAAAAACTGCTCATAAAAGTCCCCTCCCCTATTGGTTTGGAAACGTTCCAACAATCAGTCCTTAAACTCCCTCCGGGTCCTTATTGGTCGCCTCGTATCCCTCCACTAAAACCATGCTAAAGCTTTCCCTTCCAAGCACATTCCAGCTGTCATCAGTCTCTCTCCATCCGTCAACTTGTTGATAGTAAAGTACCTTTCCAACTTGTAGATCCACCCGTGAGCATCATCTCCCTCAAAAATAGGCATCTTCAGTTTCCTCACCCTTAGATCACCTCCATTCTCTCTATCCCATCATAATTTCTTCTTCCCCAAGGAGGTGGTTCCCCCCAAGTGTCCTAATCATCCCTTATACGTTCATACCCAAGCCCTTCATCAAATTTCCACATTCTCCTTTTAGATTAAGCACCCCTTGAATCATAACAAACACCACCCCTTTCAAATTCAACCCCCCATTGGTCATAATTATTCATTTTCCTTTCCAATCTCGCCCCTTTCCTCTCCAAATCAACACATCTTCGTTCTTGCCCTACCTCCTCATGCCTCTCCTCATACCCCTCTGCCGGCTCCTTCCTATAAATAGGCTTTAGGAGAGGTATTTTTTCTTCTCCCATTCGAGTCTCCACCTCCTGATCTCCCATTTGCTTGATTGGCTTAGGGTTTTTTCCATCACCGTGGATGTCGGCGCCTTCCCTCACCTCCGACGACGATATTTTGGTTTGGCCCTTGAGCACTTTCTTTAACATCTCCTCCAAGATGAAAAATTTCGAATCAAACTTATTATGGATGGCTGAGACATCTTTTTTTAAATCTGAAACTCGAGTTTGGAGATATGAAATTTCAGATTTCATTTGTCCAATCTGCACTTCGAGGCGTTCCTCCAACACCTCTATTTTCTTGGCCGCCATTGATGCCAGAATTTTTGTAGAAATAAAAATCTGGACTTCGATTATCAAAAACAACAATTTTCTCCTTCTGAAATTCACCAAAACAGCCCCCAAAACAACTAACAAAAGGTCCCAAAAACAGCTATGATACCAATTTGACACGAAACACTTGTAGATTTCAAGTGAGTCCTAGAAAGAAAGACAAACAACGAGAAAATTCTTCCAAACTCCAATGAAAACCAGAAAAATAGTAATTTTATTGCAAAAATCAAATAGAACGGAAGAAAACAACAAGATACAAGTGATCCTCTATTCGAGAGGAGGATTGATCTCTCCCAATCTCTAGACGAAACTAGAGCCCAAAACCTAAACCTAAGAGATCCCAAAATCAGCCAAATTTAAGATGTTGTAACCCTAGGAAAACAAAGTATTTAATGTATACAAATCAAAAGAAAATCCCTAAACAGTCACTACATTCAAATTTCCCTCCAAAATCCCCCAAAAATCGTTTCTAAAATGCGTTGTTTACTTTGGCGGCTCACGCGGCACCTGCAGGAGGTGGAAGAGTTCCACCTCCGTTTCATGAGCCAGTCTAGTATGGACCGGCTGGACCAGTCTGACAGATAATCAAGCCATATTTCATTAAATAATTTTCTAAATATAAATTCAAGGTTCTCCATGATTGGTATGTGCCCTGAAGTATCCACTCCACCATTTTCATGATCATCATTAGTTTTCAACTATATTTGATATGCTTTATGATCCTCATTTTTCATAGTCATAGATAAAAATTGAGTTATCAACAAGTAAACCAAAAAGAAAACATTTTTAATTATACTCCAACCTTTTCACATATAAGCTCATTTCCTACTTGTCTCTAGGAGTAAAGCCACTCATCCATCTAAGCATCCTCATCTCTGCAACACTTAACTTAATATTACGCTTCTATTTTAATGGCCAATATTTTGCACCATAAAGCATTGTAGGTCTCACCACCAGTCTTCTGCTTGGCGCTCATCTCTTGGTTTTCAGGCGTCATCGTAAGACCCTTCTTTAGTTTCAGGTGTCATCATAAGACCCTTCTTTAGTTTCTCAGATGACACCTGAAAACCAAGAGATGAGTGCCAAACAGAAGACGCAAAAGAGCCAAAGTCCCGAGAGGAATGTCTCTTAAATGCTCTTGCGATAAAGCTGAGAAGATCATTAACTGCACAATAATGATAATAACATAGGACCAACTATCCACAATTTAAGCTTCATGTGGTGCGCTGTCTCCTCATAAGCTCCTAAATCCCGAATCTCAATCATCTAATTCAGTAATCATTGATCTCAACCTTCTTGTGTTTTATTCCTTGATAAACTAAACTCGTTAATATCAATTATAAGGTTAATAATAATTAGGAGAAAACACAAAGGGAGAAACCAAATGCATCAAATACACAAACACACACATGCAAAATTTATGTGATTTAGGTAGATCTACCTACGTCCAATACAACACAAAGATCGAATAATTTACAAAGTTTCAAAAGGGATACATGAAAAGGCCACACCACTTCATAAAAAAGATGAACATTAGGCCAAGATATACTACTTTGTTTATGCCAATGGCAAAGAGCGAATAAAACCATTTGCTGTGAAGATGGAGGCTACAATTGGATAAGAAGACATTACTATTGCAGTTACTCTCATTCTTTTAGGCTGCAGGAATCCAAACAAGAGCTTTGCTATATTTTTGCAAAAGGTTCGCTTGCTAGAGCAAAAAATGGTAGGATCATTTCTTTCTTGGTGAAGCCGAAGATTTCCCTTTATAGGTACCACAAATATTCCATTTCTTTCTTGAATCCCCTCTCCCTTCTCTTTATTTGCTTGATGTTAATGGATACCAAGCCTCTCCCCTTAAGGGTTTATTTATAGTGTTAACACAACAACCTTGAAATAATTACAAAATCTCTCCAAAGATTAGAAGATCATCGTAGCCTAAAAAAGATAAATATTTTCAAAATGCTAAGTAACATGCAATGCACGGAAGTTTCTTTCTTCTTTAATGTGGAAAGTGCAAAGTGAAATAAACCTTTTACTAACTAGAGCATTCATGAATTGTATATTATATTTATATATTAAATTCATGCAATATTCATTTAATTAATCAAACTTAAACTACACTAGATAATAATTTTCAAGAAAGATAATAATCTGCTTAATAATAATAATTTTCATCTATTTGAAAGCCAAAAAAAATATTCAAATATATAAAAAATAAAGTGATGAAAAGATATTTAAAATTAAGAAAACTTGTGAGATTAAATCAGAGAGAATCAAATATTGTGAAAATCTAATGATGAGGAAATTTTATGTCCACATATTTAATATTTCCATAAATATGACTTCTCTTAGGATATATCATCAATCTATCATCTAAGAAAGACATTTAAAACTTCTCATCAAGCTTCATCCATTTTTCTAAAAGGATTTGCACTATGAGATATTCATTGATCAACTAACATTCTAGAAACTCTGCAGCGTATCTCTACACTCCAACCATTGCTTGTAGCTAAGGGCAAGCAGATGAAGAAAGCTCATTTCATAACTTGCAAACTAAAAACAAGGATAAGAATAGCATTTATCTAACCTTGAGTGCCTGCCCAGCCAGGATAATATAACCAGCGTTGACCATAAATAGATTAACGTATTGGATTGCCCATGTAAGGCCATACATTTTCCTACCTGCAAATTTTTGAAACAAACAACATGAAAAGCTTAAAGATAATGCAAGAATGAACCAATTAATAGAGAAGTACTAACTCCTCAACGGCTTTAAGAGGAAGGTTACATAGAAAAACCATATCAAGTTTCTTTAACTTGTCATGGACAGATCAGGTTGAGACCTTACCATATACATGACCAGCAAGATCTCTGTATCTAATTTGCCTCCTACCTCCAACTTCATGAAGACGAGCGACCAGAGAGTTAGCATATAAGGAAATTGCAGCTGCTAAAAGTAAACCAGCAGTACCAAATATCCAACCCAAAGGAACCATAATTGATTGTGAATATCCCAATACATATGAGCTGTTGATTCCTGTTGTGAGGACAAACCCCACTTGATACCAAGGATCTGTACCAACCAGTTCAGGAGAAAAAAGGTAAAATTAAAATTTGATGAATGGACCAAAAGAAACTTATAACTTAGGATGGAAGAACAAATATCCGAATAACCCCAAAAGTCCTGCTTCAGATTATACAACTTTTTTCTCTAAAAAAAAAAAACTAATCGTAGTAGCAAAAAATCTCTTTTAGGGAAGGATATAAGATAAAATGTTCATATCATAGATTGATGGCAGCAAAAATTGAATAATGCTACATCCTCGAATAGATTCACATTCAGATTGTGCTGCTTCGACAACTTATGTGGTAGCTGGTGAAGAGCTCGTAAAATTAGTAAATAAGGCAAACTCTTTATGAATCCGATTCCTCATCCATTACACACTTGCATAAAGCATTTCATCTAGATATAAGGCACTTTAATTTGATATGAAACTTTTCATCCAAATATAAAGTACTTCACTAAAAAATAAAGTACTTCAATTTAAAAATAAGATATTTCAGTCGAAATAAGACAAAATAAGGAAATAAGACACCACTTATGTATCCACTCTCAAGGCAATGGATACATCTATGACAATCATTGATATAGGAGAAATGAGCTCATCGATGGATGACCTACCACTAAAACTCATAAGCCGAGGGCTTTTTGGACATTAACTCAAATGAACTCCAATAGACTTCCCCATCAACGACAAGAAAATTTTACTGTGCTCTTGGGCTAAGTTGAGGTTTCTAGCGCTAGGTCTAAAGTAGACCCTGTAGTCCTTACAGCAAAGCTTGGTTATCCTTAGCAAATTTGATTAATACAACTGTGGGCTCCGAAAATTCGGCCCCGGCCTCCGCTCGCTTTTCTTATTCGGCGAGGGAGTTTTAACGAACTAAGTTCCGAGGTAAATTTTGGAAGGCAGATAGGTTTGTAGATAAGACACTACCCAGAGATTTCGCCCTCATTTTGCGAGGACTTTATGATCTGAGTTCTGGTTTCCTATAGGCGCAAGCCCCTATAGTTAATTACCCCTCTCGATCACGAGAGAGAACTTTCGATTAAGGCTAGTCGTCAATCAGATACGTATAGAAATACGTGTTATCTGGCATATAGTAGCAGCAATAGGTTTTTGATATTGGTAGAAATTGGATTTGGATTTGGGTATTTGGAAAGGTTTGAAAAGTTTGAAAGATTTGATATTTAAAATAGAAATTTCACCATTGTGCACTTAAAGCGGATGGTGGGGGAATGGATGATAGACCCGATCAAGATCCCATGGTTCTGTCGTCCCGGGCCATCGTGGTCCCTGGTCTACTTAGTCAGAGGAGGTAGTCGACCCAACCTGACAGAAGGATCCTTGTCGGCAGCCATGGGTTGCTTCGTCCAAGGGAACCTTGTAGACCGGGGTTGAATGTTTGTCTAAGGGGACAAATTTGAATCCACCTTAGCTTACAGAGGGCTTTGTGCTCTATCGATCATATCCTATTGATTCATATCTCAAGGATTTAACGCCATTAAGGAGCATATTGGCTCTGGCCATAACCGCTATCTGTGGTGCCATTTGGCGGCAAAACAACTCGGTTCAGAGGGCCCCGGGTCATAACCGTTTACCTGCAGTGCCATTTGACGGCGAAACTGTCGGTTAGAGGACACGTACCACGTCCTTACTGGCAAGAGATTGTTTGAGAATGGATCATAGTGGTATTTTCGACTAGGCATTTCGCTCTTTGTGAGCTGAAGTTGATTTTAATTTGTCCACCTCGACAAACTGTTGCGGAGGGTGGATGGATTTTGCTTTAAGTGTGGATGGCTGGATTTCATATTTTAAATATTTTGGAATTTTGGGATTTGTCTTGGAATTTTCTGGAATTTTGGGTGGAGCCTTGGATTTTGGGGATTTTTGGATTATTGTGAATATTTGGATGAAGCTTTGGAATATGGATATTTGGGAGACGATTGAAAGTATTTGGGAACCCCTCCGGTTGAGATCTGCATTCAACACGGCCATCATCGGGGTGTTCAGGGTCATTTTTCTTTTTATGGATCGAACCTTGTCAACTCTGTCGGGATGTCGACAGAGGATCGGGTTTTGTAGGCTTTGAGCCTTTGATAGTGAATTCTTATTGTTATAGGCCTTGAAAGCCTAATATGAATGTATTAAAGCAAATGTACCGGTCGCCACAACTTTATATTTACTCAATGGTTTGAACCTTGTCAACTTCTATTGACATGTATAGAAGGATCGGTTTCGAACCTGAATTCACTTGTCAACCCGCGCAGCATCCCTAGACGTCACGTGTGTACCAATAACACGCTCGCCGGGGCCCATGCGGGTTTTATAATTGTTTTTACCCCTTTTAGTGTACCTATGTGTATACAATTTATAGTGCACGTGTAGGGGTACTTTGAAATAATTGTAGACGCCTTCTGTCTGCTTGTACGGAGATTGCAGATCCGGTGGCGTGGCGTTGTAGTTTGTGGACGCCTTCTGTCTGCTTGTATGAATGTTGCAGATCCGGTGGCGTGGCGTTGTAGTTTGTGGACGCCTTCTGTCTGCTTGTATGAATGTTGCAGATCCGGTGGCGTGGCATAGCAGCTTCTGGATAGAATTATTCGCTGCTTCGTACAGGTAGACTGTCGTACACTATTTGTTGATTTCTGCGGGTGGATCGTAGTGTACCAACTAATCTCCTGCCTAGTTGTAGAAGCTCGTAGGAACTTATAGTCTTTATGCATTATGCTATAATTTTGATCTTTATGATACATCCACTATTACTGGAGGTAGATGTATTCATCCTTAGACTGAAGTTGACTACAAGATACCGCATTTACTGTAGTCTTTATATATCTACACAGGAGTGGATGTTGTATATACATTTGTATTCATAGATGATTTATATGGATTGCAGATCTTCACTCTTGCTAACATGTAGATCAATGTGTTTGTTTATATGTTGATGTAGATTTTATATAACATTCATAGCGGGGCTCTAGCAGAAGCTCGTAGGATCTTGCATACACTGTATTCACTTGACATTTTATTCGTGGATGACATTTTGTGTATATAACGGTCTTCTATAAGGGCTCGTGGATGCTTACATCTGATGTATGTCGTACATTCTTACTGATGGGAGAATGATGTATTCACCTACACTTGATTGCATGAAGGTGGTATTCACTCTAGATTCTCAAATACATCTTCATTATTAGTTCACTATATGTTGACATCGGATGCCTGTAGAATCCCTACTATATCACCGGGTGTATGAGACATCTTTGCACATTTCATTATGTCATTAAGTGCATCTCTACTTCATCTTTCTTATGTATGCTTGCAGAGAGTGTCACTGTCATCATGTAGCTCGTATGTTCGTTGTATGTCAATTCTCTTTATTTGTAAAAGTTTGATGTAAAAACAATCATTATCCTTTTGGTACTTATGTCTCGTTTGATCAGAAAGCTTTGAAGCATTCATAGGGAACTAAGTAGTATTTAGTTAGTATATCGATCCACTCGTCGATTGCTATTGATAATAATCAGAATCTCCTTGCCATCTCCATTAATCATTGCTTGAAGATTCATTGCTTCTAATATTGTAAATGAGCCATTATGATCCAATGACCTCTTCCTAATGCTATGATTTTGATATAAAAATCATATTCTTCATGCTCTTCTTGCTGCTTGAAATCAAATTATGCTTAAGAGTTCTTTGCAATAAACTTGAGATTAAGCTCATCGATCCTTTCTCTCCAATTGAGATAATTGATACATGCTGATCACTATTGCTCACATAGATTTCATCACTTTTTGTAAAGCATTTGCATATGAGATTCAGGTGGGTTAGCACTTGCATCTCTATTGGAATGATAATTCCTTAGTGGTCCATTAGGAATTTATATTTCTATTCGAATTAGGCCTCTTATGAATTAGTCACATTAAGACCCAAGTTTTATTAAGTTGTGCTCATCCTTATTGCAGTCCATATCCAAACTCGAGTCAAAGTTCCTTGTAGTTCAAGTTCAATCTTGTTTCAAAGGTCCACTAAGTTCTTACTTGAGTTCAAATACCAAACTCAAGTTCTTGCTCTTGTAGTTTCGTTGAGTTCAAGTCCCAATGCACAAGTTCATGCTTAATCTCATTTGCACATTTTTTATTATTTGGATTCAAGTTTGATTAAGTAGATTAAGTTAAGTCCACAAATCCATTTTGCTCCAAGTACTTGTCTGAATTTCAGACAAAATTTCGGCAGCCTCCCGGCGTCTCCCCCGTTAGAGGGAAAAACCAAGAGGCCGCCTACCCGCCACGTAAATAAATACGTGCACGGTTGGTGTTGGTGAGACACCGCGGCGGTTGTATTTTGTTTTCTCCCACCACGCGCAATAAAGGCGAACATGGGGTTTTATAAAAAAGGATTTTTGATAAGCAATTTTTGATTTCCCCCCGCCCAGGGGTACTTATAATTGACCCCGCTTCGCCGTACGTGCCGCACCGGGGTTCCATCCTACCACGGCCAATAAAGGCGTGCTTAGGACAATTCTCCAGTTTGCCACGAATATTGAAGTAGGGTTTTGAGTTTAGAAAAGTTCATACCTCCGCAGGGTTGTAGTGGTTGACACGTGGATCGAGGGGTCACTCGCCTACCTCGTCGTAGGTGTCGCACCGGGTTTCCTCCTACCACGACCAATAAAGGCGTGCTTAGGTGGTTTGCCGGTCCGACACGGACATCGAGGAAAGAGAGTAGGGGGAATCTTTGAGGTTGGATCGAGTATCGAGGGAAGAAGCACTTGTATTTCCTTCACTTTATTAATTATAATATAAAATTATAATTACCCTTAATTAATTATAATTAATTATGAATTATTATAATATCCTTAATTAATTATAATTAATACTAATTAATTTTAATTAAAAATAATAATAATTAATCATAATTAAATAATATTAACTTTAATTAGGATTAATCATAATTAATTAAAATTAATTATGATTAATTGCTTACAATTAATCATAATTAATTCTAATGATTATAATTAAATTAATAATTAAAGTTAATTAAAATTAATTATAATTAATTAAAATAATTTTAAATTAAAATTAATTAATTAACATTAATTATAATTAATTATAATAATTATAATTAATTAGAATAATCATAACTAATATAATTAATATAAATCTTAATTAAAATTAATTAATCATTAATTCTAATTAAAATCCTTAATATCTCTCCCCTCCTCACTCTGCTTACGGGATCCGACCAGAGAAGCGTGAAAGGGAGCAAAGTTACCTTCACAGCAAGCGATCTCCTGCTGTTACCTCCGATTATAAATGTTGTAACTTCCGAAACAACAGAGAGGGGAAGTCGTCGCTGGAGCCAAGCCGAACAGCACAGAGGGAGGAGGCGATGGGGTTGAGCCTCACGCGAGGTAGAGATAGGGCACGGGAGCTCTCCCTTTCTCTCCCTCTCTCGGCTTGGAGTCGGCAAAGGCAGAGGAGCTCGGGCAAGGGGGATCGGAAGCTGGGCGTCAGCTTGGAGAGCGTCGGCGCAGGGAGAAGGTAGGGTAAGGAGCTCTCTCTTCCTCTCTCTCTCTCTCTCTCTCTCTCTCTCTCTCTCTCTCTCTCTCTCTCTCTCTCTCTCTCTCTCTCTCTCTTTCTCTCTTTCTTTCTCTCTCACGGGATCCGGCCGAAGGGGTGCGGGAAGGGAGAAAGTTAACTTCACAGCGAGCTCCCGCTGTTACTTACGATCAAAATGTCGTGACTTTCGATCCGGCCGGAAGGGAAGTCGTCGAGGGAGCTGCGACGGGAGCAGCTCGTGCGTCGGATTGGAGCCGAAAGTAGCAGACAAGGGAGAGGGAGGAGCTCGGGATGAGAGGAAACGGGGTCGGGTTTGCGATCGGGAGAGGGAGGAGCTCGGGATCGGTGGAGATGGCTCGACGGGCTAAGGCTGCAGGGTGTTCGACTTGCTTGCGATAGAGGGAGAGGAGGTCGTGTGGGAGGAAGAGTCGGAGAGAAGCAGCGACGGGAGCAGAGAGTTCGAACGGGGGAAGAGCCTCTATGGGTCGGGTACGAGATCGAGGCCTGCGCACGGTCATGGGAGCGAGATCGAGGCCTGCGCACGATCTCTGCGTATCCTGCTCTGAGATGGCGCCGTTTGCAGGAGATGGGCACTGTAGCTGCGGCGGTGTGGGCACGACAGAGATACGGGATGGATACAGGATTTGAGCAGGAATTTTATATATTTTTTTCTTTTTGTTGGCTTTTACACGGTGGTCAACAACAACTTTGGCCACCTCCAACGGTACTTTGCATGCTAGATGCAACCATAACAACCAATTCTAGGAGAGAATTTAAACATCAATGCTTGTCAGTCCAGCCTGCCCAGATCAAAAGTATTAATTGCTATATGATGATTTATAATATGGTGATGTGTTAGACTAGTCCAGCCGGCCCAGCACCAAGGCTGGCCCTTGGTTTACTCCAGGCGGACCAAATAGCTGTCGGCCCACCTTGTGGGGCCTATTATTTGAATACAAAATTAAAGAGGGGGCGGTTTAGGAGGGAATTAAATTTGGGAGGGGCTGTTTAGTAATTATAATTATATTTGTATTATTTAAATAGATGGGAAGGGTTAGAATTATCTTTGTTTTTGCTGAATTTGAGATTTCTCTTAGGTTTGCTAGGACTCTGGCCGCCGGCTAGGGATTGGGAGAGCCCGATCTTTCTCTCAAATTGAAGATTCATTGTATCTTTTTTGTTTTCTTCCTCTTTTCATCAATTATCAAGTTTCCCTAGTATTTTTCCACGGGATTTATCTCAAATTATGCTTGAACTTTGTTCAAAATTTTCAAATTTCAACCAAGCTCTCTTTGATTTTTGCACTTGTTACCTAACATTATGTTCATGGCCATCATATGAAAAATAATAATCAATACTTATATATTGACATATTCATTTGCAACCACTATGGACGTATTTATATATAAATCCAGAGATAGCTCATTAGTCATTTATTATAATATATTATATTATATATCTATATAATTAGCCTGCCAAAATATCTTGATTAAAAATAAGATTTTTCAACTAGCTAGTAGAATCCAATGACTCTCAAAAGTCATCACTCTATGGACCCATCAAGTTAGCTAGCCAAGCATATCACAAAAGGGTTCTACTGATAATAAATTTATTGAACACAACAAACATATTGTTATGTGTCTTGAACTCATGATAAAATAATATTATAAGCAATGTGGTCAAAGCTTATTATATATCAAAATAATATGATTTGCATGAATACAATTTATTATATCAACTAATAATGTGCATGAGAAATAAATTATGCTATTTATGGATGATTCTAACATAAAAGGCTTTATACAATACTTAATCATGACAAAGTTATCTATACATCATATAACATTTCAATATAAACATAAAAAAAAAATACAAAATCGATGAAAATATATAAGGTAATAACTGAAAGTAAAAAGACATTAGTTACAATCTACTAAATATTCAAGGAATCTACTATAAACATAATTGATAATACCCCTAACAAAGAAGGATATATTTATTTTCAAAAAATAAAAATTACTTAGCTTAGTATGAGAGTCTAAAACTTAGATGAGAACCATGTAAACAACACCAAACAAATATCAACTAAAAAATCCTAAATAATGAGTCTTAATCAATCCCATATACATATAAATATGTATATAAAATCAATAGTTAACTAATATAGTTGCATCTTAGTCAACATAAAGTTATCGCATAATCAACATTGATTAATTATTACTATGATGAAATTAAATCCACAAATTTTAACTTATTCATATACTCTACCTCAAAAAGTAAAAGAAAAAAAATCAAATCACTTTGCATACATAACAAAAGGATCAATAGAAATGAAATCTCAAGCAATAAAATACCGTGAAGGAGAAAACAAAAGAACCTCTGCAAGGAATAACAACAATAAATTGAATGCTATGAGATAAGAGGAAATAAGGGGGTAGAAGACTTAACCAACACAATGCCTCATTGCCTAGGTCCAAACTTGAAGAGGATGGAAACACGACAAAAGCTACAACATTTTTTTTGTATTTGCGATCAAGGGAGAAACTCATGGATGCGATGTCACTCGATGGTTAAGGAAGAATGAGAGATGTGATTAGTGGTAAGCTAAAGGAAGAAGAGGAGAAGTTGTGATTGCGGTGGCCTTTGGTTAAGGAAGAAGATGAGTAGGGCTCATGAGACTTGCACGCACTAGAAAGAAAGGATGATTATGTGATGATCTAACTTCTTTCTTAAATTATTAATCAAAGGTGGAAAAGGAGTGAAATTATTGCATGCGAGGCTGAGTTGGTGGAATGAAGGGACACTATTGCTAGTGGGTAGATCCAAAGCTAGGTTCTGTTAGTTCTAGGTTTGGTTTGCTAATTCTACCACCTTAAAAAAATGGTCTTCAAATTTATTCCTTAGCCTTAGAATTAATATGGATACTATGTAATCAACATTTTTTCTATCAACTTTATTAGTTTTCGTTGTAATTGATTCTTTGAGAGTATCTTGGCAAAAATAATATTAATGGGGAAGCTCTTGTTTTATGATTCAAAATATATTTTGGTTCGTCTTCACAACTAAGATCATGCTAAATCATATGAGTCATTATGAACTGTGTTGTAGCAAAAAAACGTGAAAAATTAATGCGCTAGGAATTAATGACATTCATGACTTTTAACGGATCCATCATTACCACAACTACGAATTTACGAACAAAAATTACAAAGCCTTCAAATTTACTAGTCATTTGATGACAATCTCAGGTAACAAGAGAAATCATGGACTTAATTCACTGACAATATAGCTAATTAGGATTTAAAATCAGAATGGAATACAGAATAATCAGAAAAAATAAATGAATAAAATCTAAACAAGGCAAAGTATAAGCAGCGACCAAGCCTTGACAACAACAACAACGAAAATTTCTTGTTAAATTTCTAGAAAAAATATAAATAAGAAAATTCCAAATAACAAAATAATAATAACAAAGAAACTGCCAACTTCCTTCATCAAATTACTAATTAAAAGAAATAGCTGGATACCGGTACTAATCTGGTGTGCAGTGTCCTCAGAGACCAGGATTATTCTTAGCTTCTCACCGCCTCCAGGCTCCTCCCTAACCTCAGTAGGAAGCACCATCCCCCTGCTCTCATCCTTCCCTTGTACGCCGCTCCGAGGCAACAAAGCGGTGGTGGCTTCACAACCCGCCATTGAACCGCAGACCAAATAGGATGATGAGGTAACCAGGGCAGCGGGATTTTTTTTCCAACCATGGCGTTTCCCTCCCATCACTCGCTATCAAAATACGACAAAATGAAGCAGGAGGCTATAGCAGTTGATCCCCAATAATCTTGAAAAAAAAAAAATCTGACTGAGAATTAATCCGACAAATGTCGCGACAGAATGATCGTTATAGAGATATAGAGAAAGTGGAATAGAGAATCGTGGCGGCGAGAATACTCCACCGCCGGTATCTCGCGATCGATGAAACTCCTCGGAGCGGTCGCTCAATTTTGCTGCACTTGCGTGCGTAGCAGCTGCTCTCAGTCTCAGCAACATCAGAAAATTTGGGAAAGCAGACTACTAATACGTGATTTTACGCTAAGCTGGAACTTTTCTCTGCACCATTAATGTCATTTCCCCCACCTGAAAAAGGGTTAGCCAATCAAGCTTGTTAGCGTCCTTAGTAGGTTTTATAGGCTGAGATGGTCACGCAACTTTTGAGGAAAAAGAAAATCAGAATATTTCAATTATCATTAAAAAAATATAATAATAATAATAATAATACCCACAGTTGCTTGTCTGGGCGGTGAAGAGTCAGCTGGGCAAAGCCCATATCCCTGACTCGAATCCCTTGGCAAGCAGTGAAAGCCTTAAGTGTCGGCCCGTGTACATTGAAGTGGGTTGCATGCTAGGTCGATTAGAGTTTTCACTAACCTAAGGACAGTGCTTTTTGATTACAAAAAAAAAAAAAAAAAAAAAATTTAAACCTAGATGATTTTTATATTTTAAAAATGATGAAAAATATAAATTTTATTATTTAAATCCTTCTAATTTTAAGAATTAATAATTTGATGGAATTTCAATTTTGATATAAATTTAGATTTCAAATCACCAAAATATTTCTTTCTAGTTTCTAGAGTTTTTAAAATTAGAGAGATTTATAGACATTCAAAAAAATCCTCATGTATTCATATTTTGAGCACTTAAATCTTTATATGTACTCATATATATGATTAATATTTAAATTTTTTTATCACATCAAAATATATACATAAGAACAACTATTTTATTTTCAATAAGCTAATTTTAAGAATATATTTTGATGTGATTTTAAAATTTGAATGCTATTCAAGTAAATTTAAATATTTAGGAATTAAATATGTAATACATAAGAAGTTTGTGTTATATATGTAAATTGCATTTAAAATTATCCTAAAGATACTCCAAATTTCGTTTTCACCAAATTTATAGATTTCATTTGAGATAGCTTTCTTACTGTCTTTTAAAATACCTTTTTAGCACAAATTTTTTTTGAACTAGAAATATATGTATTATAAAACTACTTTAGAAAGCCTTAAGAAAACCGCCCAAATGGAGCCATAGTTTAGACAGAGTTGTTCGATGAGATGAACTATGCCTTCGATATTTGTCTCTAGAACAACGCTAGAGAACAATTTCAAAGAATCTTTCAGCATTGTCTGCCTTAATCCTTGTTGAAGGCAACACTTTGCCTGTTCTGAAGCCATAATTCATAAGCAGCTTGTTTAGTTTAAAGATATCGGGCCAGAAGAGTTACCAAACCAATTACCTCCTTTGCAGACCATACAAAATTGCATTAATTTAATGCAGGAGCTACTTAGCCGAATCTTCCAATTTCAGATTCTGCAAAAACTAGTGGAACATTTATTAAACAAATAGTTGATACAACACAATTAAGCCTTCGCGCTATCCTGATATTACTTCTATGTTCTATCAAAGAGATGAGAGTAGCATATATGCGGACAACTAGTGGAGTCAATTTCGGGTCATGGGTAGGGTTTGGGTCGAATCCGAAACTGACCCGATACTATTCGAGTCAACTTGAACCCGGCCCAATTTTGCATACAGGTTGGTTTTTCGGACCCGAACCCATCCCGACCCGCTTAGGGTCCGGGTCAACCCGACCCGACCCTGAATGACCCGGTGCCAACAAAAAACTGCTAATTTTTGGATAAAAAAAAGGGTCAATGCCCGCTTTTCGGGTCAAAATGGGTCAATCTTGAGTTGTTGGGTCAAAAACAGGTTTTCGGATAAAAAACGAGTCAATTTCGGGTCAACTCGAACCCGACCCGATTTTTGAAACAGGTCGAATTGTTGAACCCGAACCCGACCCGATTTTTGAAACAGGTCGAATTGTTGAACCCGAACCCGAGCCGTTTTGGATTCGGGTCAATACAAACCCGAAATTTTTGGGTAGGGTTTTCGGGTCGGGTCCAATATTGACACCCATACGGACAACTGTGCTTTGAATAAAATAACTATTAAGACTTCATTTGAAATAGTTTTTTTCCTATTTTCTAAAAAGTTTTGAAGTACTTTTTTTTTTAATAGTGAAAAAAAAATGATCAAAAGTCATCCCAAATGATGTCCAAGTATCATTTCCCTATGCCACGAATGGAGGATAGGTTGGATAAGTTGAGTGGAGCAACCATTTTCTCCAAATTGGACTTCCGTAGTAGCTACTGTCAAATCTGCATCCTCCTCAGAGGTAAGCAGAAAATGGCGCTCTAAACATGAGAAGAATTGTACTGAGTGGAAGATTATGCCTTTCATATGTGCAATGCTCCTATGCACATTTATGTGTCACATGAATGATGCACTAAATCATTCTTGGCTCTTTTTTATTATATACTTTGACTATATCTTAGCTTTTGGCTCCACCTCATTTGATCACTTGTATCATCTAGCCAAAATTTTGAGTGCCCATTGCACCAACAAACTATTTCTCAATTCATCCAAATATGTAGTTCCTAGGAATACATCATTAATGTCAAGTAGTTACTAATCAAGATTGGCCACATCTGAACTCCCTCTTTGATGTTCTAAGTCTTCACAGATTGGCCAACTTTGATTACTAATTTGTGAAAGGATTTTAGCAACATAATGGTGCCGATCATAGATTGTTTGAAGTCCAAAAAATTCACATGGAACGTTGAACAACAAGATAACTTTGGAACTATCAAATCGGCAATGTTTCTGATATATATCATTGTCATCCACCAAATGACTCCGCCATTACAACCTCTGAGCTTGAGTCGAGTTTGTCTGAATCAGAAATGATGCGGAGCATATTAAGCTAGCTGAACTGTGGAACATTCTGTACACACGTTCTCTGAGTAGTTTGTTAGGAATACTCCACTACTACTGCTACTATTAGTGTTTTAATAATAATTATGTTTTTGCTGTTTTGTTTCTACTTTGGTATTAGGTGGTGAAGGAAGAAACTACTTAGGCAGGAAATACAGGAGGAAGCAGCTTTGTTTTTCACTGATTTTCTAGTTAATACTAGTCGCAGTAATCTGAGAGTTACTGTTCTATCAAATCTTCTATTTGCTTTGTTCATCTTGCAGATTCCTACATCAAGGAAAGCCTTGACGGAGCACATGGCTCGCAACTCTATATTGCTACTTTTGGCCTGCTGAGATATATTTTCTCTTATTTAGTTATTATTTTACTTTTATATATGTTTTTCTGTTATGAGTATTCTTTTAGTTTCGCTGGGAACCTTCTCCATCGCCTCGCACGTTCCTGTATTGCTGAGGAATGGACGCTACTAGTGTTTTTCGTTTTGGCGTTTTCACTCGTATTTGGTGGGAAGAGCAACTTGCTCGGTTTTACATTTCTATGTTTGTTCCACAGGTATTATGTTCTGCTTGATTACTACATCCATATTGTCCTCAACTCCTTAAGGTACACCAACATTTAGATAAGTATTAATCTTTACATTAAAACTATGCAAGGGTTCCACTGAAAAATAGTTTCATAGCTAATGATCAAAGGTAACGTACAGTATCATTTAAAAGGAACAGACATGTCCAGCACTAAAAGCAGATAACTACAGGGACTGACTAAGTACTGATTTGTAAAAAACAGAAGACAAATTTGGTTATTTAAGAGCAATTTGACTTCCGAGGTCCAGAAGTCGAGTTTATTCAGCGAGATCAATAATGCAGAATGAAGATAAGGCATGTTCTAAGGTTTTACATAAGATAAAAATGGAGCTTCATCTTGGCTTTAGAGCAGGGGGGAGTAGGAGATGGCAAAATGAGAAAAGGCGGCCTTTACATATATATGAGTGACCAATATTCAACAAATTACTAGTCATGTGGTCATTAGTAGATTAATAAGCCACCAAAAGTTGTTCTCACTTCTTAGCCGAGTTATTAATAATTCATTTTCATATAAGAAATGCATACAAGATATCTACTTATCCAGCGTAACATAGGCTGGAGTGAATTCAGGAGTTTCAAAATTTTGGCCATGCAACAAGACAGACTGCTTCACCATTCTAACCAGCTCTCACTGATATTAAGCTAATCTCATTCCACTGTTCTTACCTCATTTACATCTGCAACTTTGATGCTAGAACCTGGACATGATCACACTCCACCAGTTTTTGTCAATTCTTTCACATAATCCTCGGATTTCCTCCCTATAGTACTGTGGTTGCTTATTTCTTGATGACGCCACTTCCTAACATCAAATTACAATCTAAAACATGAGAAAAAAGAAACAGAAAAAAAGTATTATGGCACAAATTACAAGCAATGCTAATTAATAACACAGTAGAATCATCCTAATCCTACCAAATCAGCCATGTCAAATTAAAAAATAACAAACTAAATGTCTAAATGTAAATACATGCTAGTATAGATCCTTTTTTATTTAATAATTCCATATTTGATTGAAATAACATAGCTCCGATATCATACCTAATCATAACGATAAAAGATTAAAAGATAAAAAAGAGGATGAACTGCATTCTGATATCATACCTAGTGCAGTCTGTCAACGAAGTTCAACTACATATAAGACTGGCATATCCTATTTCCAGCATTTCATTGGATAAATAATTAAAAACAAGCATAGCGAGAAATCCAGTTTTCTTCAATCCCAGATGGAATTGATCACCATACCAATTTCTTCGAATATCCAAACTAAGGGAAATCAATATAGAAATAGGATAAAATTTAATGTTCTTAAAAATAAATCAGCATTAAATTCCCAAAGTCAAATTAAAAGGAAGAAAATTGATCAAGCTATGAGAGCAAACCTCAAACTAGTGTAGTGCCAAATTAGTAAATAGGAACGGAAAAGCAGTTTGAAATGCAGTATACCTGAAAATATATCATAGAATGCTACGCTTTTGCCTCATGGAAGTTCTAAGCTTCAGGACAAAGTCGAAAACAAATCAAGTCGTTTACTGCTCACCAGAGTACAAAATCAGCCGCTTGGAAATTGTGGGCAGGCACAGTGCACCTTCCAACAATTTGATAGCTCATTCATCCGGTTGGCACAATCGTCTCCATTTCATGTTCCAGAGCACACCAAAACATCGTAATACGCATTCAAAGTATTCTCTATTCCTTTATACATCAAATTTCGCAAACTTAAGATCCAATAAGGCATTTCTCTATTGCTTCATCACAAAGCTCGAGGGTCCGTTCAATATTCCCTTCATTGTAGCTCAAATCTATGAAAAGATTATATATATTCTTATTGGCGACATGACCAACATCTTGCATCTCTTGAAACAATTGTTTTGCCTCCATAAACCTCTTCTTTCTGTATAACCCTTCAATAAGTGCATTGTATGAGGTAGCACTCATTCTAAAACCTTTCCCAATCATTTCCTTGTGAAAATAACACGCCTCCTTCATGTTTCTTGCCTTGCAATGCCCCGTGATCAGAATATTGTATGTCCTCTCATCTGGCAAGATCCCTCTAGTATGCATCCCCCTATATATTTCTGTCACAACTTTCATGTTCTTCTCCATGCTGTAATTCTTTAACAAAGAATTATACGTAGCTGCATTTGGCATTATATTCTTTCCTAACATCCATTCAAGAAGCTTTTGTCCATCTTCTAACTTTCCCGCAGCGCAAAATCCATTCATTAAGACATTGAAAGTGACAATGCTTGGTTGGATGCATTTATCCAACATCTCCCTAAGGAGACCATGAGCTCGAGTCAACTCACCAATCTTGCAATAAGCATCCATCAAAGTAGTATAAGTGTAAGCATCCGGATTAAGTCCTGCTGCTTCCATCTCCTCTAAGGTCTTCATAGCCTGTTCTATGTTCCCTGATTTTGCAAAGCCCATTGATTAGTGAGTTATATGTACATACATTCAACTGCAATCCTTTTTGACAAATCTCATGCAAAAGCTCATTTGCAGCCTCCAACTCCCCCTGCTTGCACAGGCCATCAGAAAGAGCAGTGTAAGTCACAATGTTTGGCATCAAGCCAGCCTGCAACATCTCCTCGTGCAGTCGAAAGGCCTCCTGCATCCTTGCCATCCTTAGCATATCCATCAATCAACACGGTATAAGTGACTTGATCAGCACTTAATCCTTTTCTGAGCATTTCCTGGAAGAGCAGGTCAGCATCAATGATCCTCCCGCATCGACAGAAGCTACTAATTAAAGTAGTGTATGTCCCAGCATCAGGAACTAACCCTTTATCCTTCATCTCATCAACCAGGCGATGCACAGAAGATAGGCTACCAATGTGAGAGTATCCACTGATTAAAGTAGTGTAGACAGCAGAATCAGGAACCAACACCTTCATTCTCCATCACAAGAAGTAACCTTTCTGCCTCCACAGCCATCCCCTTCTTGCATTGAAGGGTCATTATGCTATTAAAAGTGAACTCATTTGGCTTCAAACCTCTGGAACGCATTTCTTGAAACAGATCATAGGCCCTCTGAAGCTCCCCGGAACGGCAATACCCATCGATAATGGTGCTGTAGGTGATGACGTCTGGCAGAACAGTGCCCTCAGAGTTCATTTTAAGCAAGAATTCGCAGGCCTCCACCAGCTTCCCCACTCTGCATAGCCCACATATCACAATATTATAGGAATTGGTATTCCACCTAACGCCAGAGAACGGGAACTCAACGAAAACATTCAGAGCAGCATCAACGGGAAGATGCGAGAGGAACGCATTGCAGGACTCCACTGAGATAACGACCCCAAAAGCAGTGAGGTGGAAAAAGAGTGAGTGGGCTTCTTCTATCCTTCTGAGCTCGACCATGGCGCGAAAGAGGAGATCGAAAATGTCTGGGTCCGACGACCAATGGCGGTAAGTGTATATGACCTGCTCGATGAAATTCCTGTAAGAAGCGATTCCCTGCCGCAGCAGTTGGCGAGCGGCGCCTACCCGGCCAGAGACAAGAGCGAGGTGTGCGGCGATAGCTTGAGCCTCGGCAGGGACGACGAAGCAAGTTTTGCCGCGGAACCAGCGGACGAAGGAGAGGGCGATTGCAGGGTGGGAGCGGAGTTGGAAGAGAGCCCAAACGAGGTGGTCGGATCGGAGGCGGTCGGCAAAGTGGATGAGAGTGCGATCGAGGGAGTGGGGACGTCGCTGCTTCAGAGCGGTGGTGAGGTTGTGGACGAGTTCGGCGTCGGTGATGCTGAGCTTCTTAGGGGTGTACTCAGGAAAGGGGCGTAGGTTGGTGTTAAGTGTGTCGATGGGCGTAGAGGGGGAAGAGGACGAGAACGGCCGGCGTACTGAAGAAAAGTCGCCGCAGCGCCGGTAAGAGAATAGGGCCGAGATGCGCGGATTCTTGAGGACGACCGATCGCATCAAGGAGCTTAGCGCTTAACCGAAAGGGCGCCTACCGGCTCACTAGATATTTGAGAATCCTCTTTCTCGAAAACTGATTTGTAAATAACAATTCTAGTAGACCTATTTTAGTGAAATGGGAGAACAAATATATATATTTTTTTAAATTTCTTTTTTAGAGAGCCGTAGGTTGGATCTCAAATCTGACTGGCTTTTTGGGATGGTTTTTTTTTTTTTTTAAACTATTTTAAAGTAATTTTTTAGTTTAAAAATTCAAGATCAGTCTCTGTTTGCATAATAACTGATTTTGACTGAAACTGTCCCGGATCGGAAGGAACTGGCGGTCGAACCGCTCATCCGGCGAACCGACAAGGATTTTGGAAAGCCGAGTGAACACATCAAAGTCAAATTTCAGATGTTCAATCTAAATCTAACATGGTAACGCCATCCTCAATCTAATACTAACATTTTCTCCCAACCCTATCCCTCCCGACTATTGCAGTGGCATTCGGCTCCCCTTTGTCTCTGTGAAACTCATCCTTGCTACGTAGTTGTCATCAGCGGCCGGAGCTTCATGATGGTTCAGGTGTGCTCGTTCCTTCTCACTTCGCCGACCATAAAGCTTTTCATCTGAGAGGATTTGGGAGTAAACATTAATCAAGAAAATTTATGAGAACCATTATTTAACATCTGAATATTTTTTTTGAATATTTCCTTTTAAATTTGTTTGATAATATTCTTGTTTGTGTCATTTACTCATGAAAGTGTGCATTTCATCATTTATTCATTTTCTGCAAAAATTCATGGTTGTGACAAATCATAATTTCATATTTATTCATTTTATAATTGTTTAAAAATTTATGACTATGTAATGTTCTTGTTTGTGTCATCTGAAAAATCATTTTTTTTTATTTTGTCAAATACTAATAACAAATTAAAAACATTAGGGATAAAACTAAATTCATAAAATTTCTCACATTATCTTTAAGGTTTGAATAACTTGGCAAATTCAAGAATGTGATTGCAATTACTTGGATCCAAATTGGTGCTTGTATTTCATTAGGGCTTTTTGAAATAAACTAAGAATTACAGTATGATTCAATTATTTGGGTCTTTCTTAAATCAAATGTAACAATGGAATTTGTTGAATTTGCTCTAGAGAGGAAGAAGCACTTCCTCTTGATCTTGAGAGAGGAGGAGGGAGAGAGGAGAGGGAGGAGAGCCAAATACAACAAAACTTTATTTCTTGGCCTCACTCTTTGCCTATTACAAACTAGCCTATTTATAGGCAAAAATAAGCTACACAACTAGCTACACTAATGACTTTACAAGCCATACAAGAAACCTATACAAAAAGCAATCCTAAATCTAGGAACAATACACAACAATCTCCGCATTGGTCTTAGATTTACACAACAAATGATACCCATTGTTCATAAAGAACAGCCAAAGAACAACCCTGCCGGTCTCCCCCGCTAAAAGCGTCCATCGACCGTTAATAAATTTCTCAAGAACTGCTCCACCATTTTCTTGAGTTTCCTGCTCCACCTCCCGACAGATCTTCACTTGTCGCATTGTGTCCAACGCAGTCGATTCCCGAGCACCCTATGCTCCGCTTTCGTGCCCTGTGCATAGGGCTGTCAAAATCGGGTCACGGGTCGGGTTCGGGTCCAACCTGAAATTGACCCGACACTGTTCAACCCGACCCGAACCCGACCCATTTTTGCAAATGAGTCAGTTTTTCGAACCCGAACCCGGCCCTTCGCTTTCGGGCCCGGATCAACCCAAACCCGACTCGCTTCGGGTGTAAATCATTAATTTTTTTTTTATTTAATTCAATTTATTTAAATTTAAATCAAATTAAGGTAAGATTTACTTCAATTAGTTTAAAATAAATCAAAATTAATTTAATTTGGACAACATTGTTTATAATTTTTTGAAATATCATTTACTTATTTCATAAAAATTCTTTAAAACTCTCTTAAATTAATTAAAAACGGGTCAAATCGGGTTGATTTCGGGTTTTCAGGTTAACCCGAACCCGACCCGGTTTTACAAACGGGTCGAAATCTCTAACCCGAACCCGAAATTTTCGGGTCGGGTCAAATGTTGACAGCTCTACCTGTGCATCCACCAGGACCCTGCACCTCGTGCCCGCGCCCTGAGCCTCTAGCCCGCGCCCGCGCCTCCAGCCCGAGTCCTATGCCTCAAGCTAGTGCCCACACTTCTAGCCCGCATCCTACGCCTCCAGCACGAGTCCTATGCCTCAAGCCATCACCCACGCTTCCAGCCCACGTCATACGCCTCAAGCTCGCACCCGCGCCTTGCACTCATGTGGTATATCTACAACCACATCCTGCATATATCCGCCCGTGCAGTGACCCTATGCCTTCACCTGCGCTCCGCTCGTCACAATCCCACGCCCTGCACTGTCGCGTCCGGCCAACGCCCTGCGTGCCTTTCACCAGTGCCCCGCGCTCCTATGCGAGCACGACTTCACACCAAACTCTCCGCACTCCCGACATTGCTCCCCAAGAACATGCTGACTTCACCACAAAGATCTCCTGAATCCGGGTACCAGCAAGCTTGCATCAACGTAGTGTGGCTGCAAGAAATCCTTGAATTCACGTTGCCTTCTCAACTTTTAGACAATTGCCGATGTCACCATGACATCATCTTATGCATAATCAGTTTCAAGGTTCCCAATGACCTCCTGCTTCAAGATAGCCTTCTTGCGAAAGCTCCGGCCTCCGTTACATCCTGATGCTTCCAACTGGTTCACAGCATTTGCATGCGGTCTGCTTGCTTGACCGCCGAACTACCCTCATTCCGATTCAACCTCAGCCACATGTCCTGACCTCGTTGCTTTCTTGGCCGGCTAAAGGACCGCAAACTGCCCTCTACATCCAGCTTCTTGAGATTTCTTGCGTGCAGATTAGCAGCCCAAGCAGCATTTGAAGATCAGTCACCATCAGTGCCTGACCCGGCTTATGCTCCGGGCCCTTTTGTGGGTTTTAATTTAAAAAAAAAAAAAAAAAAAAAAAAAAAAAAAAAAAAAACCAGATCAAATCAGTTTCAAGGTTCGAAACCAACGTCTGTCTCACAGCATTTGAACGTATCTCCCAGCTCGGACCATCGCAGCATAGCCTGACTCCAATCGCGTCTGCTCGAACGTATCCTGGACCATCCGCTTTGCCTCCGGCCAGCGTTCGCCCCGACCTGATCAAGAACCACCTTCGAACGTCCAACTGTCGCACTCACCGATCCACATGACAGTACGGAGCCGTCGCCTGTGTCCAACGACCAAACTCTTCCTTCGTCAAATCCGGCGAACCCCGCCAAGATCGCCTCATTCAGTTTCTTTCGACAAGAAACCTTCTCTCCTCCACCTCGAGATCGCCACCACCGTGGCTATGATACCAGATGTTGAATTTTCTCTAGAGAGGAAGAAGCACTTCCTCTTGATCTTGAGAGAGGAGGAGGGAGAGAGGAGAGGGAGGAGAGCCAAATACAGCAAAACATTATTTTTTGGCCTCACTCTTCGCCTATTACAAACTAGCCTATTTATAGGCAAAAACAAACTACACAACTAGCTACACTACTGACTTTACAAGCCATACGAGAAACCTATACAAAAAGCAATCCTAAATCTAGGAACAATACCCAACAAAATTGATAAGAAACTCCACTGTTGCCTAACTTTAATCGTTTAAACGTTGGTACTCATAATTGTTTTTTCTTTTTAGAGAAATGCATTTGTGTTGATTATTTCTATTGGGCTTTAGGCAAATTTTGCTAAACTCAAATGTAATAGCCATGCCACTTGTTTTATATAAACTTAAATATAGCTCACCATTTGTCAACCAACTTAGATTGTGTGGGGAGTTAACTCTTGTAGTTGATGTTTTATCATGTTAGTTATTGCTCATTTTATTTCAATTATATTCACCTGAATTTCATATTAATTTTCTCATGGATATATGATTCTTAATTAGGTTAATTTCTTACTTCATGGGCATCATTTTTTGAATTGTTCCAATGATTGTTTGAACTACTTTTGATGTGTATTAATAACCTTATCAGTAGTAATTTGTGTCTCTTATAGATTGTTAGATTGTTGCAAGCTAAAAAAATTGCATCAATAAAGAGTTTTTCAGATTAATTTTTAAAGATATTGTACACATATAGATAAAAATAAAGAATATATGTTATACCAAAATTTTTACAAGAAAGATCCTAGAAGGAAAAAATCTTGAGGCATGACCCAAATGAAATGATTCACTATGTTGATGAAAATTACAAAGGTCTTCTCTTCCCCTGAAGCTCGATCTCTTATGATTGTAGCTAACTACTAAGAATGTTTGAGAAATATTGTAAGGAGATGACAACGATCATATGATGTCGGTTGGGTGTTGCAGTAAAACAATAATGATCAAATTGTGGCAATTATATTATGGTAGTTGGATGACAATGGATGGGTAACAACTATTAAACTACATCTATCAATGAATGTGGTTGGATGAAGGTGGGTGTTCGTGATGATTGCCTTTGTCAAACATCAAGTAGAGCTCTATAGTTCATTAATTCTCCTTTATCTATCTAATTTTAAGATTAGGTCTCCCTTATATGAAGAACGAAGGCCAATTTATAATTTTTTAAAGTGAAATGTTAGTAAATTTAGCTAAAATCCAAAAACAATTTATCGGACAACATATAGTAATTTTTTTGTTCGTAGATTACTCTTTTTTCATTTAAGTATTTTAATCGATGTTTTAAAAACGGACCGAATCGGCCGATTCAATCGTGAACCGGTCTGAAGTCCGGTTCGGTTCAACCTAAGAACCGACTTAGCATCAAACCGACCGATTTTGTCAAAAATTGCCAGTTCAACTAGTGAACCAGCGAACCGGTCACGATTCTCTTAAACTGGTCGGTTCAACTTTTGCATTTTTAAAATTTAAATTTAAAATAATTTCTTTGTAATATTAAAAAAATATTTGTAATTTAATTTCATATTTGAAATGCTTAATTTTAAATTATAAAATTTCAAACAAGCATTTCAAGAAGATTCATCTTTTCACATGATGTACTACTTTTTTCAAGCTCAAAAGTCAATATAAAGTAAAAGCATAACCAAGAGAAACTTTCCTAAGTGATGTGAGACTAAAAAAATTAAAGCTCCTATATCTTTCTTCTTAACTCTTAAGTTTACAACATATACTACTCATTTTAAAATATATTTTTTAAATAAGCTTTTTATGATGAGATAATATTTATTTTTAATTAATAATATTAAATAAATTATATTCTTCATTTATTTTTTATGTACTATAAATATTAATTAATTTATCTATTATTTATAATAAATGATTTAATCTAACCTCAATAATTTATAAATGTAAAATAATAATATGAATCTAATATATAAATTATAAATATAAATTACAAATATAAATTATATATAAATTATATATAAATATATAACATAAATTAAGAATTATTTATATTAAACTTATTAATTCATTTGTAAATTAAATTTTTTGTTAAATTTAAATTAAGTTTAAAGATTGAATATGTTTAAATTAAAAATTATATAATATATTAGTAATGTGTGAATTCAATTTATTTTTTTATAAAAATTATATTATTATATGATTTTTATGACATCTAAATTTTATTTATGACGACATCCGGTTCGACCGGTTGCATGAACCGCTCTCTCTACCAGTTCGTTGTCCGGTCCGATTTTCACAACTTTGATTTTAATGATCTCAAAATTTAGCAATCTCAGGTTTATTAGATTTTATTTGTAGATACACTTGTTTTGACTACAAGCACATAAAAATTAGAGATCATTAATTTGATTCTTCAATTAACTTCATGAACTTTCTAATTATACTTTAAATGTTTAATTTAGGCTCATTTGGATTTTGATTATATCTCTTTTGGTGTCACTTAGTTCATCTTATCAAGATGTCCAATTTGATTATAAATTTGCTAAATTAGAGTTTATATGGTTTTTATGTTAATACTAAAAGTTTCTTCCATCAACATTCAAAGCCAGATTGATAGATTTTTTAATGAGGCATCAAGGTTATTAAAACTATTAAAGAGTCTCATTTAATTGATCGTGAATCTTATATAAGATTTTGATGATAGGATACACTAACACTTTTTATCTAACACCTAAATAACATTTAATAATGATGGCATAAATTAATTTAAATATTTTAATAATAAGAAGAATACATGATAAAAAAGTTTTTCTAATTAATTCTTTAGTAGATTTAGGGAAGTTTATATACATACAAAATCATTTTTATGTATTTATTTATCTAACACTTAAACCTTTATATTCATTTCTATAACACTAAAATTTCTTAATCACATAAAAAAAAAAACTAATATTAAGTTAGTCAAAGTAAAACACACAATTTCATGCACTTAAAAGTATTTTTTTTTGGAAAACTCACAGAAAGGGCCTATGCGTTCCATAACAAAGTACATGTCCTTAAAGGATCAACAACTCTCTAAAAATATAGCATTTGAAGTAAAGCCTATGAGCTAATGATCTAACTAAATACAACAAGCAAATAAGAAATCATGTAATTGAAGTCATCCATAGCATTGATATTAGGGGGTTACCCACTATTCTTTCATTAACATTAGATATAATATTAAAATCACCACCCACACACCAATAAACATTTGAATTAAGAGCAAAATCTGGTAAGAGATCCCAGAGAAGAAGCCGACCCAATCTAGTACAAGCAGTATACAAAAAGGAAGCATTATAATTAAGATTAGAATAAGAAATTTGCACATGAACAACTTGAGCAAAATTAGAAATAATATTGATGTTGAAATGACTCTTCAAAAAAATCCTAATTTTATTAGAATAATTAGCAAACATCATGTTAAAACCCAAACGAGAAGCAGTAATAGCAATTTTATCAGTAGAAATAAAAAGGTTCAAGTAAAACCAATAGTTGAATGTTGTGCACACGACATAAATTCCAAACACGGGTCCTAGAATCAGACCCCCCAATACCCCTTACATTCCAAATAAGGGCTTTAATCATTAAAACTTTTTGTAAAAGTTTGAGCCCTAGTAGAATTTGATGTATCAGGTAAATGTGCTTTACCATTTTTCTTTTTCTTCTTATTTACCTTAAAGGTTCCTTCCTCATCAATAGTTTTAGAGCCACAATCAAATAGATCAGAAGAAGATGATCCCCCTTTATCATTATTATTAACATGAACCAAATAAATAGGCCCATAATTATTTCTAGGGATAAATTCCCCTTCTTCACATTCCTCCACATTCTCTTGTTGACCTACTTTTTGGCATCAGTCACTTGCACAATCTTGTCACTTTCATATTTCATATATCTATTCATTTGCTTATATGTTGCACCGCTGTGTTGATGAAGGGTCACCTTGCATATGTTACCTCAGCTCGTCGTTGGCCTTAGGATTTACTCCTTTTGATCAAATGTCGTTCTCTTATCTTATTTTAAAATGCACGTGGTCGGGTCGATGACGATTCAATGTGATTTCACGCATTTGATCATTTATTGTGCATGTTCATTCAGTGTACAATTTCTTTTGATCAAAATCTTGTTTTGTGAAATGGATTGCATTAGCGCGTTTGGATCGCCAAGATCTTTCAAATGAGCCCATTCGTAATTGAGTCATACATTGTTTGATGTGTGCTGATATGAAATGAAAATTGAGATAATTATCATTATTATTACTATTACTACTACTATAATTATTATCATTAATATGTTTTTTTATATAAAAAAATATACATATCTTTCTAATTAATTTAAAATTAAATAATTGTAATAAATTATATTTAGAAATTAAAAATACATACATATGATTGATTATTTTAAAATTAAAGGAATTTGATAAATTAAATTCAGGTTAAAATATAAAATTAAATAGATATACATATACATATTAAACAAAAATAACTAACTGATATAATATAACATCTCATTCAAAATTTAAATTGAGTTTATCCTCATCGAAAAAGAACTTAGGAACTTTCTCTGTGCACTAAATTAAAAAGAGAATAATATAACATCCTTAATCGAGAGTTTTCTTAGGTCAAGGCCTAGGATGTACTTAACCACGGGGGCTTGCGCCCGTAGGAAACTGATCCCCACATCAAATAAATCCCATTCGAGCTGATGTATCAAATGGGAGAAATCTCGTGACTTTGATTTGGTTATATATATTATTATCCTTCGAGATGTGTAGGTGAAAGCCACTATTCTCTATGGTTAATCATATATATAATCTCGTTTGCTCTCCAATTAATCTGCTTGTGTAGAGTGTAAAGGTCTATAACCATTTGATCCTATGAGATGGTGCGATCGTGTCCTTTGCATTTTGTTCTCCCACGAGTAGAATCCTTTCAGAGACCAAAAGATTTCTTGTGACCATGGTGGGACAAGTTTCTTTCTCCATCTTTGAATATTGTATTATTCTCTTATGTAGGTATTCCTAGTTTGGTGCCTAGATTGAGTTCTTCTTTTCTACTCCACTCTCTTCTTTTCATCCTTAGTGAAGATTAGATCTTTTTAATGTATAAAAATTTGATTAAAATTTTGAGTTTATTAGATCTTTGTTCTTAAGCTTTAAATTTAAACTTAGATTAATCTATTTCAATCCTTATTCAAGTTAAAATTTTAATTTTAACCGGTTCATAGCTGGAACCCTTATAGATTTAATCTCGATTCATATCATTTCAAATGAAGTTCATATTTTATTTTTAATTACATAGTTTGTATATTTGCATAAACTCTAGTCTCTATCATCTCCCTTGTTTTAGCTCTTTTAAATTAGATCTTGATTCACATCAGTCAAAATAAAAATCCAAGTGCTATTTTTAATTGAAGGGTCCTTAAATTTGACATATGTAATTTTTTCAAAAGAAAAATTAACTTGAGAAAAGTTTAAGAGTTTAAATATAAGATAAACTTTGAGGGAATTTTTCTTTAGAAAGTAAGGGACTTATTTTCCTTAATAAAAATTTACCTCTATTTTATTTAAAATATAGAGTAAGTGTTGGTTAACTCCTTTAAACACTTAAAAAAAATTTCTTATGATGAACCATAAAAAAAGCATATCCTCTCCCTCCCATCCCTTGTGTGGGGTGATTCCATTTTTGAATTAAAATCTTTGACAAATTGGAATTGGGCTTAGAAATGAAAATTTTCTTCATTATATTGCAAGTTTCTATCTTATAGACTTCTTTTGCATGCTGATGAATATACTTTATAATATTCTTAATTAAATTATCCATTCTTATCATAGGATGAGTTTGTTTCATAGGTTATTCTTCCTTAAATTATTTTTTTAAAGATTTAGAAAGGAAGCTAATTACAAAAAAAAGGGGGCGTAATGTTCACCAAAATTGTTAAAGGTGCATAAAGTGACCCAAAAATGAAAGATGCACAAAGTGTATCAAAATGAAAAGATGCGCAAAGTGCGCCAAAAAAAAGAGAGGCGTAATGTTCGCCAAAATTATTAAAAGGGACACAAAATAAGCCCAAAATGAATAAGTAAATGGCTTCCCTTTCTTGTAAATATTTAAATCTCAGAAAACATATGCCCTTTGATTTGTTTGATATTTGAGTATGAAAATTATGATTTTTGAATTCATTATTATGCATTGATATTCTATTTGATATAAAATATTTTTCATGCAAGAAGATTTAAGAAGATTCAATTTCTATCTCTAATTTAAATCTTTTAGAATTCGATTTCAATTCAAAAAAAGGCATATATAAGGGAAAGAGCCCAGTTTTGCTTGTAGGGAGCTTAACTTGTGTTAGCAAATTTTAATTCCCTAATATTTTTGGTTTTAGATGGAGTCAACCCATTTCTTACTGAACTTTCAAATTTAGTCCCATATGTCATTTTGACCAGGTCAAAATAATCAAGAGGTAAATATTTCATTCTTAAAAATAATACTCTTACTCATTGATAAAATTTTTATTCTTTGAAAATATATGAATTAATCTTTTCTCAATTAATTGGTGAGTTTCTAACATCTCTTAGTGCCACCACTATTGAGTATGCTTGAATATTCATCTTATTCTTTTAAAAATTCATGCATGAAAATTTTTGGACCACAATATTTGATTATACATCATTCTTATGGACTAGTATGATTCTTTCCTCGATTGCACTCTTTGTCTTTTGAATCATGGTTATTTTGAGTTATGGTTGTTTTGCTTAGAAACAACCATTTGGTGTGCATTTATTCTTTTGATATCTTATATGCCACCATCTCTTATTTGTTAGCCACTCTCCCATTCAAGTCGCTGATTCTGTTCACTTGTTTGGGAGTCACTCTCCCATTAAGGTTGTTGTTTTATTCACTTATTTGGGAGCCACTATCTCATTTAAGTGATTAATTTTGCTCGCTTGTTTGGGAGCCACTCTCTCATTCAGATAGTTATTTTGCTCACTTGTTTGGGGGCCACTCTCCAATTCAAGTGGTTGATTTTATTCACTTGTTTGGGAGTCATTATTCCATTCAAGTTGTTTGCTTTGTTCACTTGCTTGGGAGTCACTATCCCATTCAAGTTATTGATTTTGCTCACTTGTTTGGGAGCCACAATCCCATTTAAGTTGCTAGTTTTGTTAACTTGCGTGAGAGCCATTATCCCATTCAAGTTGTATATTTTATTCACCTGTTTGGGAGTCATTATCCCATTCAGGTTGTTGTTGTGTTCACTTACTTGGGAGTCACAATCCCATTCAAGTTGTTGGTGTTTCTCACTTATTTTGGAAGTCACTCTTCCATTCAAGTCCTTATTCCATTTCTTAGTTTTCATATATGATTGTTTTATCATGTTCTTTCTCATATTGATGTCATGATAGCTTTGCCTTAATTTTGCATAAGAGTATTCATCTTCATTCAATGTCGTTGCTTCTCCACGGATAAACCCGCAGGAGAGATTTTTCCATTCGATATTTTTAGTGGATTTCTATGCTCAAGAGATCCCTTCTGCCACTTCATTTCTCTTTCACTCTTTATTTTATCATTTTGAATATGGTCAGATAGATATTGAGTAATCCTCATTCACCATTTTGAATATAGTCAGTGGTTGTTGGATCCTTTTTCTTTTTTTATCTTGCCATCTCGAATATGGTCAGACAGACATTAGACTTTTGGGGTAAGCTCTTTATTCATTGTTGCGAATATGGTCAAGTGGATACTGAGTTGTTCTCATTCGGCATTGCAAATATGATCAGGCAAATATTGAACCTTTTTTCTTTTGTCCTTTGTCTCACTGTTGCGAATGTGGTCTGGTAGACATCGGGAAGTCCTCATTCACTGTTTGGAATACAGTCAAGTGAATGCTGGACTTTTTTCTTTTGTCCCACCATTTTGAATATGGTCATATGAACATTAGACTTTCGGGAGGGCTCTCTATTTGCTGTTGCAAATATGGTCAGATAGATATTGAGCTATTCTCATTTGCCATTGTAAATATGGTTAGACGAATATTGAACTCCCCTTTCTGGTTGGGTGCCCGATAGAGTCCCTAGGAGGCATACTTCACCACCTCTTCATTCCCCCTATTTTTATTTCTTGTTTGGGGGTTGTCGAGTTTTTTAGTGACTCCTTGTTTCACCATTTTGAATAAGGTCAGACAAACATTGAGTCATCCTCTTTCATTGTTGCGAATATGGTCAGATGAATGTTAGACTTTCTCTTTTATCCCACTGTTGCGAATATGGTCAAACATATATTAGACTTTGGGGAAGCTCTTTATTCGCTGTTGTGAATATGGATAGGTGGATATTGAGTTGTTCTCATTCACCGTTACAAATATGGTCATGTGAATGTTGAACTCCCATGTTATTTGACCCTTTGTTTTATCATTTTGAATATGATCAGGTAAATATTGGGTCATCCTCATCCGCCGTTGCGAATATGGTTAAGTGGATGTTGGATCACTTCTCTCTTTTACTCTGATGTTACGAATATGGTCAGGCAAACATAAAACTTCGGGGAAGCTCTTTATTCGATGTTGCGAATATGATCAAGTGGATATTGATTTGTTCTCATTCGCTATTAGCCTATTATGAATGTGGTTAGATGAATGTAGAACTTCCTCCCATTAACTCCTTATTTTTCTTTTTTGAATATGATCTAGCGAGCATTGAGTTGTCCCCATTCGCTGTTACGAATATGATCAGGTGGATATGGGACTCCCTTTTCTTTTCTTTATTCTGCTATTGTGAGGTGGTCAGGCGGATAGATGATTTTCCTATATTTGATTATTCTTCCTTATTGCTTTCATTTGATTATTACTCTTTCCTATTTCCTATGATTTTTAAGTGATTGTTGAATTCCTTTCTCCTCGCATCACCTTAGATGTGTGCTCTAAGTGATTGTCAAGTAATTCTTTGTCCTCTTCGTATCACCTCAACAGATGCGTGTGATCGTCAAGTGTTTCTTTATCCTCTTCGTATCACCTCGATAGATGCTCCGGGTGATCGTTTAGTGTTTTCATATCCTTTTCATATCACCTCGATAGATACGTCGGGTGATCGTTGAGTGTTTCATATCCTCTTCGAATCACCTTGGCAGATGCGCCGGGTGATCGTTGAGTGTTTCCTTGTCCTCTTCGTATCACCTCGGCAGATGCACCAGATGAATGTTGAGTGTTTCTTGCCTTTTCACAACTCCTTGATGTATGCACCATGTGATTGTTGAGTTCTGTCGTTGTTATTCTTTTAGGCATATGTGCCAACCACGGGTGATTCCGTCTTTTCAATTCCCCCTTAGATCTCTAACCAAGTGGTCATTGACTTTCCTAGTGGTTATTGACTTTTTCTACTGGTTGTTGAGTCTCTTTTGGCTCCTTACTCGCTATTTCGAATATGGTCTAGAGAGCTGGTCAAGTGGATGTAGGACCCCTCTTCCTTCCTTTGTTATGCTCTTTTGAGCTAGTCAGGCAAACAATTGATTCTTTTCTTTCCTTACTCTTGCCCATTATTTTGATCTGGCTAGGTGAGCACTGAGTTTTCCCTATTCACTGTTTCGATCCGGTCAGGTGGATGTGGGACCCCTTTTCCTTTCTCTATTCTGTTGTTGCGATGTGGTCAGGTAGATATATAATATCTTTATCTTCGATTATCATTCTTCATTGCTTTATCTTTGATCGTTATCCCTTACTGTTTTGATCTAATCAAGTGATGGTTAAATTCCTTTATCATCGCATCACCTTAGACATGTGTATTGACCTTTTTTTCCCCAGACTAGGACAGAGAGTTGATCTGGCCAAATTTGACCAGGATAGACCCCAGGACCCATCCCAATGGGTTCAAGGAGTCAAGCCAAGTCTACTGAGCCTAGACCCAGGTCTTGGGTCCATCTGGTTGACCAGGTCAACCAGGTTTGACCCAAATTGACCTTGACTCCTTTTAATTGGTTTCAAACCAATTTCAGAGCTCCTTGGATCAACTTCTCCCCTCCACTGGACTCAGAGGGTTAGACCAACTTTGTTGAGCTCAAACCTGAGTCCTGGGTCAACCTAGGTTGACCCATTAGACCTGTTTGAGCCTGAATTCAGTTCAAAACTAATTCAAGATCTCTTTGGCTCAAACCTACACCTCCTTGGGTCTAGTTGACTGGTTTGACCGAGTCAGATATGGACTTGGTCAACCCAAGTCCTTAATGGGTCAATTTGACCCATTAGAACCCTAAATTTGATCCAAATCAATGCCAATCTTCCTTGGATTCAAAACCTTCACCTCCTTTGACCTATTTGGCTGAGTTGACCAAGTCAAACCTTGGCTTGGTTAACCTAGGTCTTAAATAGGTCAATTTGACCTATTTAAGTCCAATTAAAAGCCTTTAATGCACGAAATTAAATCCAGATCTTCCCAAATTCAAAATTCCATGCTATTCCACTTATTTTCCCTCCTAATTCGATCTTAATTAAATCCTAGCCGTTCTTTTGTGACCTAGGGCCTTAAATAGCCAAAATTAGGGATTGAGAGGGACTTTTTTTTTGCTCCCTCTCTCTCCAAGCCTCCTCAGACTGAGAGCTTTGGGGTGATAACTCCCCTCATCTTCCTCTACTTCCCCAAGGCAATCCCGACTGGTTAAAGCTCACCGGCGGCCAGATTCTGACGACCTGAGGCCAATTAGTTTCCAAGAGATTTTCCCGTCAATCCACTGTGCCTCAAAACACGGTTTCTTCTGCAAATAGGAGCGTGGACAGTCTACAAGTGCAACACGCCAGAGATCTCCCAAATCCATTGAGTATTTTTAGTAAAATCTTTAACCTTAGTCTATAACACTTAGGTTTAAATAGCTTTTCATAAAGTGATTCTTTGAACTCCAAATAGGTATCCCATGGATGCTCTTCATATTATAAATACATGTTTCAAATTTCAGCTCATTTGATCGATCCGATCGATCAAACAAGTCAAATTATCGTTTAGGGCGTCAATTTACGTTCCGTGCTAATGGCGTGAGACCAAGACCGTTGATCTTAAGATCAACGGCTAGGATCACGTCGCTCTGCGCTTCCATCTGACTGAATATACGCTTCCCTTGGATCGAATCATCGTCCTGGTCAATCTTGACAGTTGATTCTAAATGCGGAGCATCCAACGGCGGGTGCGACGTATTGACTATGTTAAGTCAAATCCGCATCTGCCGTCATCGTTATTAACATTAATGGCCAATGTTTGCCTCAGCGCAATCAATGGCCATTAACCACGCAATCATCCCCAATGATTGTCATGATTTGAGCTGCCCAGTACCGAGCTGCTGCGTGTCCCTCTAAACACTGCCGCCGCCGTTTTTTTGTTTAAAATTAATTTTAAATCTTTTTTAAATCAGATTTCTTCAAATAATCATAATAAATCCATTTTTAATCCAAAAATGACGTATAATATATCGAATTGTTCATATTTGCATTCTCTTTAATTTAAAATTAGTTTTGATTTAAAATAGTAGGTATATTTTGAGATATTTAAAAATAGTGATATTGCTATTTTAATATTAATATATTATTATTATTATTATTTTAATTATTTTTATCATAATTATTTTAGTATTCATTATTTTAATACTGTCATTACCATTAGCATGATTAATAATAATAATATTATTATTATTACTACTTTAAGTATTTCTTTCAAGTATTATTTTATTATTTTTATTTTTAGCATTATACATATTACTATCATTATTATCATTATTCTTATTATTTTCATAATTACCTATTATTATTTATTTATCATTGCTTTCTTTTAAATTATTTTAAAATCTTTATTATTACTATTATTATTATTATTATTAGTTTATAATTACCTTTATTTTAAAATTATTACTATTCTAATTATTTATTACTATTATTATCCTTTATTTTAAATTAAATTATTTTTAATTATAATTTCTATTATTAGTTTAATATATTGTTAATTTGAAAATTATCATTATTATTATTATAAAACTATCTTAATTATCATTATGATTATTTTAAAGCAATAGTTATTTTCATTATTATCGTTATTATTATTATTATTTTAAAAATAAAACCATTATTTATTTTAATAAATAACATTAAATTGCAGATGTTTTCTCATTTTAATTTCATTTTATTTAATAATTATTTTAAGCATTAATTATTTTTAAATTACTCTTTAAATAGTTTTTAATGCATATATTAAACTTCTATAATTCATAACTTTTTCATTTTAAATTCATTTTTCGTTTATAATACCTTGAGTTTTTTTTTAAATATGTATTTTCATTTAAAAATATTTTCAAAAAACAATTTTGTTATTTCTGGCATATTTCCAAATCATGTGATTATTTGATTATTTAAATATTATTTAAATGATTATTATTATAATAATTATTTTTAAAACTAAAAATTATTTTGAAACCCTTTTTGAAACCTCATTAGGATGGCCAGTGGATCTCCCCTAAATGTATTTATTATAAATTGATTTATTTTTAATTACATTATTTTTTAAAATTTATATCTTTATAAGTATTTTAAATTATTTTTAAAATTACTTATATTATTAAATCCTAATATTGGGAGATCCACTATTTGTGAAATTTTAAGCATAGATTGTGCATGTGAAGAGAAATTATGGAGGAGTGGATTAGTGAATGTTTGAGTCCCAATTAGGGGGTTAAGTGAGCCGAGCTGGCTCGAACTGAACGCGATAATGAGCTCACAAGCCGAGCTTATCGAGCAGTGAGCTCGAGCTCGTTTGCTAAATGAGCTCGAGTTCGAGCTTGGTGAGAGCAAGCTCGATTGATTATTTGAATTAAAAAAAATATAAATGACTGAAAGCGGTTATTCAAAATGAAGAAGGCGGGTCATCGGGTGGGAATTCTAAAAATCTCAAGCTACAATTCGGTCTTGTCTACCATAAAATAATATATAATGTTATTTTTATTTGAATCTAACCAATGAAAACTGTTGAGCTTGCTTTTACTTTTTTTGGGAAAGGTATAAAGGTGTAGCTTACTTTTACTTTTTTGGGGAAAGATAAAAAAGCTGTAGCAAGCCTTCTCTTCTCCCTATATGAAAAAAAATATTTTTTTTTTCAATGTCTTCTCCGTTGCCAAGCTCGACGGGATGATGCAGATGAGGACGACTCGCTCGAAGGTTGCCCTGACCGCCGAGGCTCGCGATCCGGCTCAAACTCGATAACATTGGGACGAGCTCGAGTTCAAGCTCGAGCTCGCTTTCCAGCTGACGAACTGAGCTCGATAGTGTCAAAACTTGACTCGACTCAATTCGTTTATACCCCTACTCCCAATCATTCATTAATCATTTTGTTAAGCACATTTAGTTTCCTTTTATCATAGTTTGCATGTGTAGGATGCACGAGCACTTAGTTTAGGCTTTCCTAGATCTAAATACATAGCGTGTTTACTACTTTTATGTACTCCATGCATTTTTACCTTGAGGGTTAGTCCAAAACTTTATTTTAAATCCATATAACGTAGTGACATCCTAAGGACAATAATTAAGGATCCATTTAGCAAACTTAGAAAAAATTTAGAAGCTAGGGTTGATCCCTGATTTACATGAAAACTTCAATATTTAAGCTTAGTAACATCTTAAACCTCCTAGAATTTTTTAGGAATTTTTTGGAGTCTTTAGGCCCCTTATTTAACAAACCCTAATTTACTCGTTATATAGGGCCCGATAACTTCTAAAAATTATAATAAATCAATTTTAGATCAAAAAAATATCCATAATAGGTTGAATTGTTCAAAATTCCATCCTTAACATGAAATAAATAGGGCTTCTTAGTTTGATCTCAATCTGACCCTTAATTTCAACTTTAATCAAAATGACCATTTTGCCACTATTAGATAATTAAAAATTCTTAAAAATTCCAATTTTTTTAAAACACTTGGGAACACTTTCTTGGGTGATTCTAATCAGTTTGGAGCTGATTTGGGTCAAAATCATAAAATCACCCATAATTAGGTAGTTTTAATAATTCATTAATTGACCAAAATTTTAAAAATTCATAACTTTGTATATAAAACTCAAAATCCAGCAAACTTAAAGCCTAACTACTCACCTTAAGCCCTAGTATTTACCTAAAGTGTTAGGAATCCCAAACATAACCTATTTTTCATAGTGACCTTTTTGACCCCCTCAACTTAGCACATAGGAGGATCCGAGACTTTCCAAAATTGGCTAATGTAATTTAAACTTCAAATTCTATTATCTTAAGCATTAAAAATGAATTAACAAACTAAAATTAACTTAAATGGACACTAAATCACTAATATTTAAACTTTAATTAAAGTTTTCTTTTCTGACCTTCAACAAACTTGAACTCTAGTCAACTTTAACTAACTATCTAGCTTAGAATCTATCCAAGCCACACGTACCTTTACATACACACAAAATTGCTTACTAGAGCACCACTTCTAGACTTAGGCTAGGACGGTGTTTACTTTCCTACAATGTGCTTAGTTTTCTTATGATTTTATTATACGTTGTGAATGAAATTACTATATTTGTTTACTTTTCCTGCACTCTGAGAATTGAGGTGATGCGCGTTAGATCTACCCCTAGGTTAGGGATGATATATATATATATATATATATATATATATATATATATATATATATATATATATATATATATTGTTTTTCTTGCAGGTGGCCATGCTCATGTAATGCTAAATAAAAGGGGGGAAAAATGTCATGATTTCTAATGATGTTTTGTGCAGGTGCTCTAGAATTTGCTAGTTCTCTTAAATAAATGAGGGCTAAAATTATAATTATAACTGCTACATGTGCTTTGAAAACTGCTCATCCCTTAGTAATTAAGAGCATGACCAAGTGTGGTTGTGATGAGCATCTTTACTTTCATATAAACTGCTTGGGGTTTTTCTAGGATAACCTTGCTGGAGAGTCTAGATTTACTACTTTTCATTTATGTAAAATTTTTAATAATTTATTTGAGTTGTGAAGGTGATATTTGAGTTGGGATATTCTTATCCAACTCGAATTCCAAAAGAAGAAGACATCCTCAAAGGGGAGAGTCTTCTTTTGGAAGACCAAGTTTGGATGGTTTTTAGATATCCAAAGAGAAAAGGCAATGCCCCTAAGAGGGAAGAATTGTCTTTTCATTTGGATATTCAAGCTACGACGAATCCAAGGAGTCCAAGAAGGAAAGATCCAAGGAGTCCAAGGAGAAGAAATCCAAGAGATTGAAGATCTGAAGACTTAATATCCTACTCAAAGTCACTTGCGTTAGTCATAGGCTTAGAAATTCGGGTTATTGGCAGTGGTGCCAGGCCACTTTATTTTCTACATACCCTGGGTTGTAATTAAGTGGTAGTTGGCCTATGAATATTTACTTGCTTAGTTTGACTATATTGATGTGTTTACTATGCTTGTGCGATAGAAATTACCTATTTTTTATGTTTCTTTCTTGAATGACTTTTTTGTTTTAGCCTGGATATTGCTAGGCTCTTTAAGGAATAAAATATTTTCTACTCATAACTAATATTTAAAATTTTAAGATTTAAATAACATAGAAATTTAACGAATCTAGGGAATTGCTGGAGCCATCTGGGGTCGTATGCATATTACTGCATTTCTTCTTTCTCCTTCTATGAGACACTTACCCGCCTACGGGTAGAGTCCAGATAATATGACCTATGAGGATGAGGTGTCGGACCTGGGGAAGTATAGTCTCCTTCTAAAAATTATTTTTCTATAAACCTATTTTTAAAATCTAAAGCATACCTGATTTGGATATTCCAAACTAGCATGCATTGCATTAGAAACTAATTTAAAGAAAATTTGAATTGCATTAGCTTTAGGAGCATTCACCCAATATAAGTACAATGTCAATTAGGAAACTCTCTAAATGTCGGCCTTAACTTCCAAAAACTATACCACCCACCCATCTTTCATAAAATGACTGTACCACATGCTTGTAAATATCTTGGGTGGTTAGTTGGCTCCCCAATTCAAGCCGGGTTAAGTCCAGGTTTTTGCACTGCATTAGTTAGGACATGAGTCTTAGCGTTGTTTATAGAACACTAAACCCAATTTAGATTTAGGATTCAAGGCTACTATATTCGGTCTCATAGTACGCCTAAATAGTGGGTATGTTCCCTATTATTAAGGGACTATAAATCCTACTTATCTGCGTCACATGGATGACGCCACTTCCATCTTTCTTTTATGCATGTATTGAGTAATTGACTTTCTTTTCTCTAGTTTCCTCTTTAGTATCTTAGTCCCTCCGAATGCTGGTATGAACCCCGCATGCTGACTAAGCCATTTGAGACATTTCTTCCCATTGAGTAGGACTTCTTAGTCTATACCCTTGTTCCAATCCCACATTAGAAGGGATAATGTATGTTCCTTAATCAAGAGTCTTCTCGAGCTCTAGTCTGGGATGAAATTAATCACAGGGGCTTGCGCCCGTGGGAAACTGAATTCTACAGCTACTAAACCCACTCCGAGCTGATGTATCGGGTGAGAGAAATGCGTTATGATTCAGGCTATATATATTATTACCCATTGAGGTGTATAGGCGAGAGCCACTATCCTAAATGATTAATCATATATATGGTCTAATCGGCCCTTCAATTGGCCTGCTTATGTTGAGTATAAAGGCCTACGATTATTTTGTCCTATGAGATAGTGCGGACATACCCTTTGCATTCAAACCCCGTGAGCAGTGTCCTTTCGGAGGTCCACAATGTGCTATAGGTGATTGTTGAGTATACTTTAGTTCTTTATGTCATTATTTTAATTTTGGTCATGTAAGCATTGAATCCCTTCCTTCTTCTATTTTGCTGTTTCAATGTAAGTAGGCAAATAATTGAGCTTCTTTTCTTATATCTCTCTTACTATTCTGGTTTAGTTAAGTGAGCATTGAGTCTTCTTCGTTCGTTATTTCGATTTATTCAGGAGAATGTTAGGTTTTTTTCTTCCTTCTGTCCCACCATTGTTGCATTATTGGACGAGCACTGTATAACTTGATTGTTGCATGCCTGTATGATCATTGCATGATATGATGACTATTATATGATTATGTGAGCATATAATCGAGTGATTATTGTATGATCATGTGAATCACTGTATGATTATACGATTGTATGTGATCATTTCATGATTATTTGTTTATCATGTGGTTTGATAATCATTATGTGACTAAATAATTATTATGTGATCATATGAGCATTATATGGTTGTGTTTATTACATGATCATGTGTTATTGAGTGATCGCATCACTATTGCATAACTTGACGTCGAGATAATTTTGACATGCTTGTGTAGTAATTTTATGGTTATACGATTATCGTATGATATGGTGGTTATTATATGATATTGTGATTTTGGTGACATGATTGCTTGATTGCATGACTATATGACTGATGCATCGTTTCATGAGCATTGTGTGATTAAGTAATCTATTGCATAGTTATATGATTGTTAGTGATTATTACAAAATCATTTTCTTATTATTGTGTGGTTTGGTATGATTATATGTTTATCATATATTTATCGCATGATTATGTGATGTTTGTATGATTATATAATATTGTGATTTGATGATAAGACTGCTTGATTGCATGATTATGTGATTGATGTATGATTACATGAGCATTGTGTGAGCATTTTATGGTGGGCACTTATTGCATGATTATTGTGTGAATGCATGTTTCTCGATTCTCATTAGTTGATTATAGGATTACATCTTCTTAGTGAGTCTCTTTAGTTGGTCATAAGATTACATCTTCCTAGTGAGTCTCATTCGTGGTTGTTGGGTTGTACCTTCTTAAATATAAGGAGGTCAACGCTAACACGTGTGGTTCACCAATTATTCACCACACATGTTGGGGTGTGTTTGTTGACATCTTTTTTGACATTGGTCACTTGCACAATCTTGTCACTTTCATATTTCGTATATCGATTCATTTGCTTATATGTTGCACCGCTATGTTGATGAAGGGTCACCTTGCGTATGTTACCTCGGCTCATCGTCGGCCTTAAGTTTTACTCCTTTTGATCACATACTGTTCTCTTATCATGTTTAAAAATGCATGTGGTCGGGTCGATGACGATTCGATGTGATTTCACACATTTGATCAATTATCGTGCATGTTTGTTTTGTGCACAATATCTTTTGATTGAAATCTTGTTTTGTGAAACGGATTGCACAAGCGCGTTCGGATCGCCGAGATCTTTCGAATGAGCCCATTCATAATCTAGTCAGGCATCGTTTGACGTGTTCTGATATGAGATAAATTGAGATTATTATTATTAAAAAATACATACATACGATTGATTATTTTAAAATTAAAGGAATTTGATAAATTAAATTCGGGTTTAAATAGAAAATAAAATAGATATAAATATATATATTAAACAAAAATAACTAAATGATATAATATAACATCTCATTCAAAATAGTTTAAATTGAGTTTATCCTCCTCAGAATAGAATTTAGGAACTTTCTTTGTGCACTAAATTAAGAAGAGAATAATACAACATCCTTAATAGAGAGTTTTCTTAGGTTAATGCTTAGGATGTAATTAACCATGGGGGTTTGCGCCCGTGGTAAATCGATCCTTACATCAAATAAACTCCATTCGAGCTGATGTATCTAATGGGGGAAATCTCGTGATTTTGATTATGTTATATATATTATTACTCATCAAGGTGTGTAGGTGAAAGCTGTTATCCTCTATGATTAATTGTAGATATAATCTCGTATGTTCTCCGATTGATCTGCTTGTGTAGAATGTAAAGGACTACGACCGTTTTGTCCTATGGGATGGTGCGATCGTACCCTTTGCATTCTATTCTCCCACGAGTAGAATCCTTTCGGAGACCCACATATCCTTTTCATTAATATCCACATTAATCAATAGAGAAGGATTCTCTTTATTTTGTAGCATGGAATCAATAGAGAAAAAAAATTAGGAAGCTTATCACCTTCCTCAATATGTTTATCATTAGGAGAAACTCTTTCATGATATAAATTAAGACTATTATTCAAAACCATCAAATTATCCGAATCATGAAGATTTTCATTTCCAACCTTCTCAATAGAGGATTGGGTCTCGACCTAATTCAAAAGAATCTGGTCATCAACATTCTCGTTTGTAGTATCTGTAGCATTAGCGACCACCTTCCCCACCGAGTTGTTGAAATTTTTTTTAAGATCCGGATGCAATTTAAAGCAATCAAAAACCACATGACCATGAATTTTACAATGATTACAAAAATCATGAACTTTTTCAAACTCCACTTTTTGTAAGTAACCAAAAGTTTTAGAGCTGACCCAAACTTCCTTAGAATGTATCTTAGTGATATCAACTTCAACTAAAACCCTAGCCACAGACGGACGGGTTCTAGATGCAGTAGCCTGATCAGTTTGCAAGGGGCGGCAAAAAATAGATCCAAGTGCAAGTAAAACTTTAGCATTGAAAAAATGAAGTCTAAGGTTAGGAAAAGAGATCTAAATCGGCGCAATGGGGGATTCTTCTGTAACATCGAAGAAAGGCATCCACATCAAGATACACATTTGGTAGTTAAGAATAAAATATGATCTACGGGAAAACACATGACTGTAATCTAAATCATTCGAGAGCTGGATCGCAAAATGTTTCAAATCCATAAGACCAACCGAATAAAAACCCGAGAGCTTAAGGCTACCGAAAAAAGTATGAATCGAATCCAGATTTGGCCGTGATAGCCCAAATTTTCCAATCAGAGTAAATTGAAAAGGAGAAGCAAGTTTTAGAATTTCTTCATCCAAAAGCATAATAGCCAGCACACCATTAAACGTCGATTGAGTAAAAGAGGGTAGGGTATCACCTACCGAAGAACCAGAGAGAACTTCCTTAAAAGAACACGACTGAGGAGGAGAAGGAGCCCCTGAATCCAAGTTAAAGAAACCTTTGTTTGTATCTTTAATCTGAGAGGCAACATTCCCCCAAGGCGTAGAGAATGAAGCCCCCACCTTAACTTCGAAGCCTAATAGGGCCAACCGACAAGGATAAACACCAGTGCAGGGAAAGTAAGTAGAACACAATATTTCACCGGCAGAGAGGACGCGGAGGCGAAAAGATCATAGGAGGAGGAAGGAAACCCTAAAATCGTCCGAGACGGTGCTTAGGGTGACTTTTTTACTACTTCTTAAAGCAATTTTTTTAATAAAAAATTAAATTTTCTGTACATAAAATCTGCTTTAAAAAGCAGTAAGAAAGCCATTCCAAATGAAACCTTAATCACATATCTTGTATAAGAAGTTACAAACCTAAATTTAAGAATCATTTAAGATTTTAATTGACAAAATAATCCCATTTGATACATACGAGATTAAAAAAATACTATTTAATAATTATTTAAGATATTGGATGTTATATATTATAACTTTGAAATATCATTTATTTTATTAATTTATTCTTATGATAATTTTTAGAATTATTTCAAAATATGAAAAATAAATAAATTAATAAATATATTATTTTTGATAAGATGATAAAAAACTACAAATGTTTCTTAACTACTTAAAAACTTATTAATTTAAAATCATGACCTTAATTTAATAAAAATTTTGGTGAAGATCAATTAGAAATGAAGCTCTATTATTATTTTGTAACTTTGAATAGAATTGTCACTTTTTTTGCGATTTAATAATATATATTTAATAGAGTACCAATATATATCAATAAAATAGAAGATCATAATCATAAAGAACAATCCACATACCGAAGCATGGAGCATGATTGTGGACGCCTATATAGTTTACTAGAATCAAAGTATCAACAATAATTAAAAAAAAAAAAAAACATAATCTTTAGGATCGAAAGTTTTTGAATTGAAATTACAAAATGACAATTCCATAGCGCAAAAACCAAACTTTAAACTTCAAGCACAAGATGTTAATGTTACTTTCCCATTTTTTAGGACATTTGAGCCATTAAGGTAAACTCATACACACATCATATATATAAGTTACAAACCCAAGACCTCTTGATCAGTATCAAAAGCCGCAAACCAACAGAACAAGTAGAGGTGCGAGGGTTACTTGCCTTTTAAAGTATTTAATTATGCTCTTCGTTATTATCATTGTCATCATCATCATCATCATCATCATCATCATCATTATCATCGTCATCATTGACGTTCGATGGAAAAGATTCATAAAAATCCCAAAAAGGATCTTTGTAAGATTTGAGTGCATAGAACTTTGAGCCAACATCACCCTTAAGCTTCACGTACTGGCACCCACTTAGGTCGAGAAAAGATAACGCTTTGCAGTTGCTAAGAATAGCATCTAACCCATAGTCACTAAAGAGACCATATTCTAACTCGAGTTGCTCAAGCCCGAACATCGTATTGGCTATAGCTAATGCTTCTTTTTCATTAACTTTAGCTGCCCCTTCATTATTTTGGGTTGATTCGAACTCAGCAGAAGTTAGGTTTCTCTTCAGGCTTATAAGAGACGTGCAATTATTTCCCAATATTTCGATTCCTTTGTAGGTGATGTAGTTGCAGTAGCTGATGTCTAAAGTTGTTAGAGATGTTAGGGATCCAGAATAATTCTTTATAGCTGAATCATTTACCTCACTCATTGGAATTTCTAGCACGTTAAGGTTAGTTGCACTGCACATACACAAAAAGTAAATATCATTAGCTTAAGAAAGATTATTAAAAAATAACATACCACCTACAATTTGATAATTTACAAAATATCATAATGAAAAACTACTAATATATATAAATAATTTTCAAAATAGACTTAAAATAAAATCAATAATTTTTATTATTGGATGTTGCAAAACCATCTTCACTTTTTTTTTTTTTTCAAGTTATAAAAGTATATTACAAAGAGGCGGTGAGCCAGAATCCCCAATTTTGGATGCGGTATGCGGAGAGTCGCCGGAGCATGTAACGGCTCCGACGGAGAAGCTTTATCACAACGGTGTCGATGACATCGGGATGGTTAACACGTCGGCACCATTCTTCAATGTTAATCTCTGTCCAACAACATGGCCTCGCCACCACCTCTTGCCAACTTTTGCAGACGAAAGGTATTGTGCGTGCCATCTCATCCGATGGGATCTTCTTGAAGATGAGTGTCAATATATCGTGGTTTAGCCTTTCCCAATCCCTCCAATTGTCATCGTTGATCCCACGTCTCGACATTTTTTTAAAACCTAGAATTGCATAAACTTTATTGATACAATAGTGCTTATATATAGAAAATATAATAGAACAATAAGAAAATGTGATAAAATAAAATATTGTTAATAATGAAGATATATTGTAATAATATTGGTTATAAATTCTTACAATAAATATTATACATATGTTATCATATTTATATGACAGTGAATAATTCTAATATCTCTCTACAAATCAATAATGCAGCTATTAAAAGCATTGAAAGTTTGCCTGTCAAAAAATAAAAATGGGAAAAAGGGTGAGACTTTGTTTATGTTATGTAGAAAAGAAGAAACAAATGATGAATTAAAAAAAATGATGAATTAAGAATGCCATATTGAAGGTGATGACGAATGATGATAAATTGATAATAAATATCATACTATTTAGTTCGCTTATGATAAACTAAATTATGAATAACATAAATAAAGCTTTTATTGTTACAATATATATGAGTGAATGAGAGAGAATAATATATTAGTAAACAAAAACTACAACAAAATTATCTTACTAGTAATAGAAGCCGTAACATGATACTCTTCTTTTGTGGAAGCCTCGAAGATCAAGAAAAAAATACTTGTATTTATTTCTTTTCCAAGAAATAAGAGTCTCCAAAAAATACAAAGAAATTAGGGATAGATTTATGGCCAACCGAAGTGTTAGTCCAAACAGCATAAAACGAAGCATGCTACTTTGAAAATGTTGTTAATGGAAATAAACAAATTTGAAAAATAGTAAAATTTTAAAATAATAAGTCAAATTCAAGTATCATGTATATGAACATTAATTTAATCATCTTAGGTTATACAAAGCATGGTATGATAATATCCTGTGACATGCTTGTAGCATGCTAATTATAAACCTAGTTTAAGTAAATTTGTTTTATGTTCATTTAAATTGCTTGTTGAAAAGTGGCTCCTATTAGATTCAATCTTGTTAGCGGGTGAACCTTTGACCCTACTTGTGAGTTTATCGAGATGGATAGTGCAAGGAAAGGAGAGTGAGCAGGCAAGTAAGAAGAAAGCTCTAAAATTTACTAATCTTTACAAATAGTTAAAAGAAAAGAAATTATCATAAAAACACCTTTTATATTATTTTCATGGTTGGAAGACCTATATAGAAGCTAAACAGATACAAAAATAAGACTCTGTTGCTACACATGGATGGGCATGTATGAATTAGTAATTCTAGCTTAGTTTAATATGTGCTTATGGAGGTGAGTGCCTTGGGTGAGTGCTGTGGAAATTACCTTTAGTAAGTGCTTACCCTAGCCAAGTGCTATTGGCGAGTGTCCCGAGATAGTGTCATGAATGAGTTCTTTTGAGCTAGGGCTTGGTGTGACTGATAAGGCCATTACTGTGAGGTTGGTAGGTATGCATCTTCTGTAGTTTGGATGACAAGTCCTTTGAGGGACAAGTTGCCTTGATTGGGGCAAGTTTTTCTCTTAAGAGAGTTCTTGTGGGCAAGTCAAACTTGTCAGAGATGTGTTTTCTTTGTTGAGCTTCTTTGAGGCGAGTGTCTACCCTTAATAAATATTGTTAGGGTAGGTCCCCCTCTAAACGAGGCATGTCTTCGATGGCTACACCTCTTGGTCAAGTTTCTTCAAGGTATGCTTGATTGATATTTGTGAGTTTTTTTTTATTTATTTTTTTAGGGGAAACCCACGATGGGGCCTATACGTTAATTATAGGAAAATAGTACAAAGTCCTTAAAAGGTCCTCACGCTCTCTAATGTTCAAAAGAGCTACAAAAAGAAAAAAACAAAAAACCTACGAGAACAAGGTCCTTACTACTCAAAAGTACAAGAACACTCAGGTACATTCTACGGTGCTTGAGAACAAGCACCCAAAAAAAGGGAGGAAAAGTAAAACAAACTTGCACGATCAGCTCCCCAGCAAAAATCTTATCATCCTCAAGAATTGCACAAAAACCTGCAAGAACAACAGCAAACAACAAAAATAGACTCTATAACAGCAAAAAATAAATAAATTGTAAGCCCAAGGATATGAACGGTAAATTTTTTATAGGAATAATAAGACGACCTCCAAAGGATGACATACATGGGGTTCAACCAACCAATCAAATAGTCTAACAGGTTCCCACAAAGAAACCCCCAAAGAACTGTAATAGAAACCATGAAAAACCTTCTCCCAACAAGAATAACATGCATGTAGCAATTAAACATAATAACATCACCAACAACACCAAAATAGAAATTTCAAGGATCCACCATGATAACCCAAACCCCATAGACTAGCCAGGACAGAGCAGTGCTAGCCACCACACCCAAGAAAATACAGTATAAACCAAAAACGCCATAATCATAAAACCCAAAAAGACCACCCCCAGCCTTACCGACCCACAAAACCCCCAACCACCAATAATATGATAACATTAAAGAGAAAAAAAGACCAAAACAGAAGCTATAATTTGGTAATCAATCACAAAAACAGCAGGAAACACAACATCCATCTGCAGGTTACTCAACCACCAGATAACAAAACACGCCTCATAAGAATCCTCGAACACAACTACAACAACACCCAGCTGTAGCAACCCCAGCCATTGAAGAAGAGAATATAAAAATATGAAAAGAAGGCAAATAAGAAACAGAACAAAACAAAACCAGCAACCACAAGGATAAAACTGAAACAAGCTACCCTGAAAACCAACCAACAGTAAACTAAGAATTAACATAAGGAACATTAGTTTGATCCAATCTTAAGAGACCCTTGACATAACCGGGTAGACAAAAAATAGAGATATCAGTCATACTATCAAAATCAGCACCCAACATAGCCAAAACCTAAGCAACAACATTCCCATTAGCATCAATAGTTGAAAAGGAACAGTTTAAGTTCTTTCTTAAATTCCTAATATCACGCCTAAGATAAAAGAGGGAAGAATAATAGATTTTGTCTTCCCTAAATTCCAGAGACTTAAAATCAAATTGAGAGGCCACCTCAACCACCACATTAAAACAATTTAGCTTATGACAAATATTTAAACCATATAAGATAGCATAGGTGGTGGCAAAATTCCTATCCGCAATATTAGCAGAACCCACAAAATCGAAAATATAGTTACCCTGATGATCCCTAAGCACACCGAAACATGTAACAATAGAATTCCTCTTAATACAATCCACATTCAACTTCAAAAAATTGGTGGGAGGCCTGGTCCAATAAATACATCTAGGGATATCCTTCAAATAATCATATCCAAGTTAATGCCAAAATTCTTAGCAATAAAAGAGCAATTTATGATATTTGTGAGTTGTCTTTACTATTTATCATAGTGTAGAACTCTTATTTAAATTAATTTATGAACATAGTGCTTATGTACAAAATCCCACTTGTCTAAACACAAATAGCATGAGCAATAACAACAAAAGAAAAAAAGAAAATCCTATAAAGAAATTCCGTATAAATTTTTAATAAAGAACTTTAATAAAAGAAAATCACCTTTTAATTCTTAGATTAAGATGTTTATACATCCTATAATAAAAGAAAAATCTAAATGTTTAATAAATTGTTATAACAAAATCTCATAGGATTATTGTTTAATAATAAACTTGTATGTGATTTATAGCGAAGTTATTCAATCATTACAAGAAGTCATTCTAAAAAGCCTTTGAAAGTGAGCCACTATGTATGACTAAAAGATTGAGTTTTTTGTTTTAATTTAAAAGTGTTATTGAAATTGTAATTAACTATTCTATTTTTTTTAACCTTCTATTCATTTTAATGAAAGAGAATTTTATTCTAAAGTATAACTATCATATATTTACTATAATCCACATATCATATGCTTTTCTAACTATTACAAATATAAAATTTAAATTTAACTATAGCTCAATATAAGTTGAGAGCATGATCTATGACATGATTTCGCATTTTTTTTAATTTCTTTATTAAGAAGAGAAATGATTTATTAATTTAGTCCCATAAAATTGATGAAAGAATTAAAAACACCACTAATCTTTTTGTTTTATAAATAATTAATACAAAGTGTAATCTTAAAACTACTTTAATAATAATAATAATTTTGACTCTTAATAGGTCGACACAATAGAGTAAAAAGATTCATGTAACCTCACTGAGTGGGATAATTGCTTGGTGCATGTTATTGTTGCTTGTTACTGTTATATTGAGAGTTACTTTCTTATAGGACTAATGCTATAATACCATCTCCTCATTTTTGTATGAGTAACATTAGGAGCAAATGCTTGAAACTCTATTGATCCTGTATATGTCAACTGGTTCCAAACCCTGGTCATGATGATAAAATAGAAAACTTGAATAATCATATTATTTTGTTATTCTTTTCTAATTAATTCTTAAATAAAGAATTTTTCTTCAAGGTTAAAAATGTTCAAAAGTTTGGAGAAATATCTATTTCAAAATTGAGAGAAAAGACGAAAACACAGAATATTAAGATATAAAATAAGGAATGCAAAATGATTTATTATTCTAATTAGAATTTGCGACACATTGAGTGATTCCCACTACGCTTACACAATATATGACTATTTTTTTTGTTGTGCCAAATTTTAAGTGCTTACATATCTAATGCTTAAAACATTGCTGACCACATCACAATTTATACATAAAAAAGGAACATTTTACTTTAGAGAAGTTAATATTAGTTATCCTCAGGTTTGTTTTAAATATTTGTATGTTTTATATGCTTATGTTAAAATTTTAGGTATGCATATATATATTTTTAACGTAAATTTAATGACAAACTCACACATTCACATTCAAAAACCTCAAATTAGATCTTCTGATTCAAAATATATGCTCCCAACTAATATACTAAGATATTGGGCATAAAAGCAATTTGATTTGCAAAAGAAATAAATTTTAAATTTCATATGTATGATCATATGGGCTATCTGCTTGTAATTCGCACAAAATTTAAATTACATTCTTATGGCTATAATCTTTGGCTTCGTTTGGGACGGCTTTTTTATTACTTTTTAAAGCAATTTTTTTGTAAAAAAATAATTTTTTTTTGTACAGAAAAGTTACTTTAAAAAGCAATAAGAAAGTCATCTCAAACGAAACCTTAATCACCTATCTTGTATAAGAAGTTACAAACCTAAATTAAAGAATCATTTTAAGATTTTCAATGACAAAATAATCCCATTTGATACATACGAGATTAAAAAAATTACTATTTAATAAATATTTAAGATATTGGATTTTATATATCATAATTTTAAAAAATCTTTTATTTTATTAATGTATTCTTATGATAGTTTTTAGAATTATTTCAAAATATGAAAATAAATAAATTAATATTTTATTTTTGATAAGATGATTAAAAATTACAAATGTTTCTTAACTACTTAGAAACTATTTAATTAAAAAACATCACGTTAATTTAATAAAAAAATTTGTGAAGATCAATTAGAAATGGAGCTCTACTATTGTTTTGTAACTTTTAATAGAATTTTCACTCTTTTTGCGATTTAATAATATATATTCAATAGAGCACCAATATATATATATATATAGCCTTCACATTAATATCCTAAAAAGAGGTTACAAGGTCCTTAGAAGGAACATCCAGTTCGCTAATGCTCAGAAGAGCTACAAGAGAAAAGAAAATAAAACCTAAGTGCCAGTGGTTCCTTTTTCTAAGACTTACAAAAAAACCTAAGCACATTCTAGGGCTGCAAGAAGAAAGCACCCAAAAAGGAAGTACAGAATAATCACGTTCAACACAGTCTTTCTGCAAAAAGAATAAGCAAACCTCATGGAGCTCTGAAAAGTAGGAGTCGTTAAATCCTTGCAAAATTTGAAAGGCCAAAAGTCGGAAGATAATTTCTGGATGTAAGAAATACTCCAAAATAAGAGGTTAATAAGGCAACAAAATTATAAGCAGTAAATATATAACCAATTGGAAAAGGAAGTAAGGATGCTGGTCACCGAGTTACTGCAAAACACAAGCAAAAGGACAAGCAGATAAAGAAAGAAAAGTCTCATATAGGTAATGCCCCAAACATTTAAATTGATAGCCTGGATGAGAGCAGCAACCATAACAGAGATAGTAGTACTAGTAATTGTAAAAATCCTTATAGGTAACCCAAAATTGCTAAAAACAAGGATCGGCTCATAAAAAATCACCAAATTATCACCAGTAAAATAAATATTAAGGGGGTAATACAAATGCAGATCCAAAAAGCTCACCAACCAACTATGAATAGCAAGCACATGCAGCTGAAAGAGACACCATAAGATAGCAGCCCACAGAAACCCGCTCCTTAACAGACCCCCAAACCATAAAAGAGAAATCACTTAACAGCCATAACAAAACAATAGACCGGACAATATAAAAAACTCCCAGACCTCCAGAAACAGAAATAGGGAAGACCACATGAACTGCCAGAAAATAGTAGAAACATTAAGACAAGGCATTCAAGCATGTCGAAGGTAAGGAAGCCCGCTTTTGTCTAGAGTAATAAGCTCTTTAAGAGGAGAAGGCAGATTACACACAGTAAGTTCATGATAAGTATCAAGTTGACAACCATATTTAGCCAATCAATCCACACAAGCGTTACCTTCACGATATATATGAGAAATAGAGTAATTAAGCTTAGATAGGGACATCTTGATTTTTCTAATAGTGTAAAAATCATGAGGATTACCAGCATTATCATTAGTAATAATATGAATTAAGAGTTTAGCATCAAACCTTAATGATCACATGATCCAAACCCAATCTCAAACAAATGTTTAAATGATGAGACAAGCCCAAAAGTTCAGTAGTAATGACAGAATAGAAATTCAGAGGGCCAGAAAAAGCAGCAATAGGACCCATACCAGCAGTAGTAGCACCAACCGACCCATCCGAGTTAAGTTTAACACAAGGAAAAGTGGGTTTTAGCCACCTCACAACACGATCAAATTTATCCAAAGAGCCACTATCACTATTAAAGCCAAAATGAGTAGCTAAATGACGATAATTTTTAAATTTTTTTATTGAAATAAGATTGACAGAATGCAACTGCAGAATTTTATTTCTAACAATTGGTAATGATTTGGTTAGCAACCATCTTGATCTTATTATGCTTAGAATTGTTACTTGCCTTCCAAAGGTACCAAATAATCAAAATAGGAAGTAAATTATGGATATGGCTTTTGACTTTAGAAAATCATAGTTTAAGAATATCAACAACATCACAATTAGCATTAAAGAAACTAAATTCAGCAAGATTAAAGAAATGATATCAAAGTTTTTGAGAAATCACACCATTAATAAACAAATGCTTAATACTTTCAATAATAGAGCAACATTAACATTTAGAAGCAAAGATAAAACCTCTTTTCCACAAAAGATTATCCATAAGCAAATAGCCTTTAAGATATCTCCACATTAATATAAAGTAGGACAATGGAATATTATTATGCCAAAGAGAAGCAAAGTTTTGAGAAACCTCACATTTAAATGTAATAGCATCCCACACCTTTTTAATACTGAAGTAACCAAAAGAGGATAAATTGAAAAGAATTTTATCTTTATACTGTAAATGTAAAGGGATTTGCACAATTTTCTCAACAATGTCTTTCAGAACAACCTCCAAGAGTTTGCTAATGTTCCAATCATCATTTTGAATGAAAGAATTAACTCTAGTATTTTCAATAATATGGGTATTAAGATAACTATCAATAGAAGATGTACCAAACCAATTGTCTTGCCAAAAAGAAACATCACCTTTGCCAAGGCCCCATTGGATATACTACTTAGCCTCCTATTTTATATTACAAAGCCTTTTCCAAACAAAAGAATCAGAAGATTTATAGTGACAAACCAAATGATTAAGATCTTTACAATATTTAATATTCATAAATTGGGCCCATAAACTGTTATTAGATCTAAAAGCAAATCAAAATTTATGAGAAAGCATGCACAATGTCAAGGATAGTCATGCAACTTAAAGAGCCCTCATTGTAAACCCCATAGGCTTTGCTCTAAGTCGTTCAATTGATACAAGACTTGTTGCTTTTAGCTCCCCAAAAAAATTTATTGATTATTCTTTCCATTCTAGTACATACCATAGAGGAAGGTTGCAGAGTGAGAAAAATAAATAAGTTCTATTCCTATATAGGAATAGAACTTAAGACACTTTTTATCAAAACAAACCTTCCCCCAAAAGAAAGGACTAATTAAGAAGTTTCCTTTGGAAGATAGTGAAAATATTGTCAAACAAATGATTTTTTTCCTACCTTTAAAAAGAGGGGTGCCTAAATACTTAATAGGAGGCAAAGAGGAATTAAAGCCACACACTCTTTTAATCTTACTCATTATGTTGTGTTTCATAGATTTGTCAGTAATGAAATTACTCTTATCCCTGTTAATAGATAAACCACTAATATTCTGGAAACAGGAAAAAAATGAATAAGAATTTTAACATTTTTAATAGAGGTATTCGAGAAAATAATAAACTCATCAACAAAACTAAGGTGAATAATAGGAATACCACCAGCAGTATGAAAGAGGAGGTTAGGATACCTTCTATAAAGATCCTCAAGACCTCTGGAGAGGTATTCCATGACAATAATAAACAGAGAAGGAGACAATGGATCCCCTTGTCTTAGCCTATGCTCATATTTAAAAAAAACCATGGTTACGACCATTGATGATAACAGAAAAAAAGGTTTTCAATACTATTATTGATAAGTTAATGAAAGACTGATTAAAACCAAACAAAGATAACACTTTGTAAAGAAATTACCAGTTCAAATTATCATAAGCCTTAGTAATGTTAAGTTTAAAAATAAGATTACCTCCAATACCTTTGGCATTAATATCATGAACCATCTCTTGAGCCAGTAAAATGTTATCAAATATGCTTCTGCCTTTAACAAAGCCAGTTTGGTTGAAGGAGATAGTTCTCGGCAAGATGAGCATTAATCTAGAAGCAATAATTTTAGCCACAAGTTTATTAAAGAAAGTATAAAGACTAATAGGTCTAAAATCATTCCAGTAGATAGTAGAGTCTTTTTTTGGGGATAAACACAATATTAATGGAATAAAAGAATTTAGGGTAAGGGTTGCCATTAAAAAAATCATTCACAACTTCAACCACATCACATTTAATAATATCCCAAGTTTTAACAAAAAATTTGGTAGTGAAACCATTAGGGCCAGCAATAGAATCGCTATTCATATCTTTAACAATGCTCCAAATTTCATCCTCCGTAGGGACTTGAGTGAGTAAATGATTGTCTTCCTCACCAACAACATTAGGGATAACATTAGGATTAGTAATAGGAATGGTTAAACTAGAACTATTAAAAACCTCTTTAAAATAGTCCACACCAGAACTAATAATTAAGTCATCAGTATCATAAACACAACCATGGTTGTCAACCATTCTGTGAATATGACTTCTAATTCTATTTTTATTAGCTAAAGAATGAAAAAAGAAGTGTTCCTATCCCCTTTCAAAATCATAATAATAGAGGTATTTTGTTTTAAAAAATTTTCTTCCTGATTTTGCAATTGGAAAAGATGAATTTTAGCATTATCAAGATTGGAAAGATTATCACGAGTAGGATTATCCAAAAATAACTTATCCAACTCCAAAACCTGATATTCAGCTTCCTTAATATTAGCAAAAATATTTTTGAAAATATGTTTATTCCACCATTTAAGAACTTGTTTCAGTTTACTCAACTTAGCCTAGAGGCGAGCCATGCCTTTAATATTATTGTTAGGAGAGAAATGGCTTACCAATTATTAGAAATCACATATAAAAATTAGAATGAGGAATCCAAATGTTTTGAAATATAAAGGATGAGGAAGCATTAATTTTATTGTTAGAAATGGTCAAAAGAAGAGGGGCATGGTCAGATAAGGTTCTGCTCAAGTGCTGAACTTGAGTCATAGTAAAATCTCTTATCCAATCATTGTTAAAGAGAGTTCTATCAAGTTTTTTCCACATGAAAGATCTACTCCAAGTAAAAGCAGTACAAGAAAAACCCAATATCAAATAAGTTGCAATTAGAAATCATGTGATTTAAATCATCCATAGCATTCACATTAGGGGGGTTACCCCCTATCCTTTCATTAGCACTAGAGATAATATTAAAGTCACCACCCACACACCAAGGACCATTATAATTGTGAGAAAAATCTAATAAAAGCTCCCAAAGAGGGTGCCGACCCATTATAGTACAAGCGTACACATAAGAGGCAATAAAAATGAAATTGGAATAAGAAATTTGCACATGAACAATTTGGTGAAAATTAGAAATCATAGTGATGTTGAAGTGGCTCTTCCACAAAATCTAGATTTTTTTAGAAAAATTAGCAAAACTCATGTTAAAACCCAAATGAGAGGAAGTAGTAGCAATTTTATCAGAAGAGATAAAAGGTTCAATTAAAACCAAAAGATGAATGTTGTGCACATGACATAAGTTTCTAACACGGGCCTTAGAGTCAGACCCCCCAATCCCCCTCACATTCCAAATAAGGAATTTAATCATTGGAATTTTTAGTATTAGCTTGAGCCATAGTAGGACGAGGTGTATCAGGTAAATGAACTTTGCCATTTTTCTTTTTTTCTTTTTTTCCCCTTAAAGGCTCCTTCCTCCTCATTAGTTTTAGAATCACTATCAAAATGAGTAGATGAAGAGGAAATATTGGGACAATCCCCATTCTCCTTATTATCAATATGAACCACATCAAGAGGGAAAGGAATTTTACTAGGGATAATTTTCCCTTCTTCACAATCCTCCACACTATCATTTCCCTTATCATTAGTATCCACATTAAGCAAGAAGGTGGGGTTCTCTTCATTTTGAAGCATGGAATCAATATAAACAAAAAAACTAGGAAGCTTTTCACCTTCCTCAATAGGTTTATTATTAGGAAACACTTTCTCAGGTGAATTTCTAGGAGTATTATCCAAAACCATAACATTATCCGAAGTAATGATAATATCATTTCCAACATTCTCAACAGTGGAAGGGGTGTCATCCTTATTTAAAGGAATCAGGACATCAACCTTCTTGTTGGAAGTAACTGTAGTGGCCACCTTTCCAGTGGAGTTATTGGAAACTTTTTTATGCTCCGGATGTAATTTAAAACAATCAGAAACTGCATGACAATGAGTTTTACAATGATTACATAAATAATGAACTTTTTCAAAATCCACATTTTGTAGTAACCAAAAGCTTTAGATCCAACCCAAACTTCATTAGCATGTTTCTTAGTTATGTCAACTTCAACTAAAACCCTAGCCATAGACGGACGGGTTCTTGAAGAAGTTGCTTGATCTGTTTGCAATGGACGGCCAAAAATCAATCCATGAGCATGCAAAACTTTAGCATTGAAAAAATGAAGTCTAAGATTAGGAAAAGAAATCCAAATAGACACAATAGGGGATTCTTCATTCACATCTAAGAAAGGCGTCCACTTCAAAATACACATTTGATAGTTAAGTATGAAATAAGATCTACGTGAAAACACACGATTATAGTCAAGATCATTGGATAGCTGAATCGCAACATGTTTGGAATATAAAAGACCAACAGAGTAAAAATTTGATAACTTAAGATTACCGAAAAAGCATGTATCGCGTCAAGATTGGGCCGTCGGAGGCCAAATTTACCCACCAAAGTGAATCGAAAAGGCGAAGCAAGTTTCAGAACTTCATCATCAGAAAGCATAATAACCAACACACCATTAAAAGTAAATTGAGCTAGAGAAGGTAGGGTATCACCTGCCAAAGTTCCAGAGAGAACATCTTTAAAGGAACACGATTATGGAGGAGAAGGAACCTCTGAATCCAGGCTAAAAAAACTCTTGTTTGAGTCTTGAACCTTGGAGGCTACCTTCCCCTAAGGTATCGAGGACGAAGCCCCCGCCATAGCTGCGAAGCCCTAATAGGGTCGAAAGCCAAAATGAACACCAGTAGAGAGAAAAAAGGAAAAAGAATGCATGATTGCACCGCTGGAGAGGACGCAAAGTGCAAGAAAATTGGAGGATGGAAGGGAATCCCAGAATCGCCCGAGACGGCGCTTAGGGCGAGTGAGCTGATGTGTGGATATTAAAACTACATATGAGAGCACCAATATATATCAATAAACTAGAAGAAAATAATCATAAAGAATAATCCACATACCAAATCATGGAGCATGATCAAACATTGCTTGTTCCTGCAAAGTGGATGCCTATATAGTTCACTAGAATCAAAGTCTCAATTAAAAAAAATCAAAGTCTCAATAAAAAAAAACTAGAAATTATCTAGATAAAAAAAGTACTATGGCAAACATAAAATCTTTAGGATCGAAAGTTTTTGAATTGAAATTACAAAATGACAATTACCATAATGCAAAAATCAAACTTTTAAACTTCAAGCACAAGATGTTAAGGCTACTTAATTTCTCATTTTTTAGGACATTTGAGCCATTAAGGTAAACTCACACACACATCATATGTATAAGCTACGAATCCAATACCTCTTGATTAGTAGCCAAAGCCCCAAACCAGTATTTAATCATACTCTTCGTTATTATCTTCATCATTATCATTATCATCATCATCATCATCATCATCATCATCATCATCATCGTCATCATTGATGTTCGATGGAAAAGATTCATAAAAATCCCAAAAAGGATCTTTGTAAGATCTGAGTGCATGGAACTTTGAGCTAACATCACCCTTAAGCTTCACGTACTGGCACCCACTTAGGTCGAGAAATGATAATGCTTTGCAGTTACTAAGAATAGCATCTAACCCATAGTCAGTAAAGTGACCATAGGCTAACTCGAGTTGCTCAAGCCCGAACATCGTATTGGCTATAGCTAATGCTTCTCTTTCATTAACTTTAGCCGCTCCTTCATTATTTTGCGTTGATTCAAACTCAGGAGGAGTTAGGTTTCTCTTCAGTTTTATAAGAGACGTGCAATTATTTCCCAATATTTCGATTCCTTTGTATGTGATGTATTTGCAGTAGCTGATGTCTAAAGTTGTTAGAGATGTTAGGGATCCAGAATATTTCTGTATAACTGAATCATTTACCTCGCTCATTGGAATTTCTAGCACGTTAAGGTTAATTCCACTGCACATACACAAAAAGTAAATGTCATAAGCTTAAGAAAGATTATTAAAAAATAACATAGCACCTAAAATTTGATCATTTACAAAATATCAGAATGAAAAACTACTAAGATATATAAATAATTTTCAAAATAGACTTAAAACGAAAACAATAATTTTTATTATTGGATGTTGCAATACCATCTTCACTTTTTTTTTTTCAAGTTATAAAAGAATATTACAAAGAGGCGGTGAGCGAGAATCCCCAATTTTGGATGCGGTATGCGGAGAGTCGCCGGAGTGTGTAACGGCTCCGACGGACAAGCTTTCGCACAACGGCGTCGATGACATCGGGATGGTTAACACGCCGACACCATTCTTCAATGTTAATCTCTGTCCAGCAACATGGCCCCGCCACCGCCTCCTGCCAACTTTTGCAGACGAAAGATATTGTGCGTGCTATCTCATCTGATGGGATCTTCTTGAAGATGAGCGCCAATATATCGTGGTTTATCCTTTCCCAATCCCTCCAATTGTCATCGTTGATCCCACGTCTCGACATTTTTTTAAAAGCTAGAATTGCATAAACTTTATTGATACAATAGTGCTTATATATAGAAAATATAATAGAGCAATAAGAAAACGTGATAAAATAAAATATTGTTAATAATGAAGATATATTGTAATAATATTGGTTATAAATTCTTACAATAAATATTATACTAATAATTCTAATATGTCTCTACAAATCAATAATGCAGCTATTAAAAGCATTGAAAGTTTGCCTATCAAAAAAAAAAAAAAAAAAAAAAAAAAAAAAAAAAAAAAAAAAAAAAAAAGGAAAATGGATGGGACTTTGTTTATGTTATGTAGAGAAGAAGAAACAAATGATGAATTAAGAGTGTCATATTGAAGGTGATGACGAGTGATGATAAATTGATAATAAATATCATACTTTTTAGTTCTCTTTTGATAAACTATTTTATGAATAGCATAAATAAAGCTTTTATTGTTACACTATATATGAGTGAATGAGAGAGAACAATATATTAGCAAACAAAATTATTTTACTAGCAATAGAGGCCGTAACACGATACTCTTCTTTTGTAGAAGTATGGAAGATCAAGAAAAAAATACTTGTATTTATTTCTTTTCCAAGAAATAAGAATCTCCAAAAAATACAAAGAAATTAGGGATATATTTATGGCCTACCAAAGTATTAGTCCAATCAACATAAAAAGAACCATGTATATGAACATAAATTTATTCATCTTAGATTATACAAAGCATGGTATGATAATACCCTGTGACATGCTTGTAGCATGCTAATTATAAACCTAGTTTAAGTAAAATTGTTTTATGTTCATTTAAATTGCTTGTTGAAAGTGGCTCCTATTAGATTCAATCTTATTAGCGGGCGAACCTTTGACCCTACTTGTGAGTTTATCGAGATAGATAGTGCAAAAGGAAAGGAGAGTGAGCAGGAAAATAAGAAGAAAGCTCTAAAATTTACTGATCTTTACAAATAGTTAAAAGAAAAGAAAATATCATAAAAATACATTTTATCTTATTTTCATGGTTGGAAGACCTATATAGAAGCTAAACACATAGAAAACTAAATAATACATATACAAAAATAAGACTATGTCGCTACACATGGATGGGCATATATGAATTAGTAATTCTAGCTCCATCTAATATGTGCTTATGGAGGTGAGTGCCTTGGGCGAGTACTGTGGAAATTACCCTAATCAAGTGCTTACCCTAGCCAAGTGCTATTGACGAGTGTCCCGAGATAGTGTCCTGAATGAGTTCTTTTGAGCTAGGGCTTGGTGTGACTGATAAGGCCATTGCTGTGAGGTTGGTAGGTATGCATCTTTTGTAGTTTGGATGACAAGTCCTTTGAGGGACAAGTTGCCTTGATTGGGGCAAGTCATTCTTTTAGGAGAGTTCTTGTGGGCAAGTCAAACTTGTCAGAGATGTCCTTTGTTGAGCTTCTTTGAGGCGAGTGTTTACCCTTAATAAATATTGTTAGGGTAGATCCCCTCTAAACGAGGCATGTCTTCGATGGCTACACCTCTTGGTCAAGTTTCTTCGAGGTAAGCTCGATTGATATTTGTGAGTTGTCTTTACTATGTATCATAGTGTAGAACTCTTATTTAAATTAATTTATGAACATAGTTCTTATGTACAAAATCCCACTTGTTTAAACACAAATAGCTTGAACAATAACAGCAAAATAAAAAAAAAATTCCCTATAAATTTTTAATAAAGAACTTATTGTCACCTTTTAATTCTTAGATTAAGATCTTTATACATCCTATAATAAAAGAAAATCTAAATGTTTAATAAATTGTGATAAAAAAACCTCATAGGATTATTGTTTAATAATAAACTTGTATGTGATTTATAGTGAAATTATTCATTCATTACAAGAAGTCATTCTAAAAAGCCTTTAAAAGCGAGCCACTATGTATGACTAAAAGATGGATTTTTTTTTTTAAATTTAAAAGTGATATTAAAATTGTAATTAACTATTGTGTTTTTTTTAACCTTCAATTCATTTTAATGAAAGAGAATTTTATTCTAAAGTATAACTATCATATATTTACTATAATCCACATATCATATGCTTTTCTAACTATTACAAATATAAAATATAAATTTAACTAAAGCTCAATATATGTTGAGAGCATGATCTAAAGATATGATTTCTCATTTTGTTTATTTCTTTATTAAGAAGAGAAATAATTTGTAAATTTAATCCCATAGAATTGATGAAAGAATAAAAAATACCACTAATCTTTTTTTTTTAAATAATTAATGCAAAGTGAAATCTTAAAACTACTATAATAATAATAAACCCTTAATAGAACACAATGGAGAAAAAAATTCATGTAACCTCACTGAGTGGGATAAACGCTTGATGTTATTGTTGCATGTTACTGTTGTATTTCTTATAGAACGAATGCTGTAATACCATCTCCAATTTTTTGTATGAGTAACATTAGGAGCAATTGCTTGAAACTCTATTGATCCTGTATAAGTCAACTGGTTCCAAACCCTGGTTATGATGATACAACAACAACAACAACAACAAGCCTTTATCCCACTACGTGGGGTCGGCTACATGAATCCTTTTTCTCCATTGTGTCCTATTAAAAGTCAAATTCTCATTTAAATCTAATAAAGAAAGGTCATTTCTAATATTTTCTAACCAAGTCTTTTTAGGTCTACCACTACCTTTCTTAACATAAGTCAAATCTAATACATCTACTCTTCTAACCTGGTCTTTAGAAGGTCGCCGTTTTATGTGACCAAACCATCTAAGGCGACTCTCTCTAATCTTATCTTCTACTAGAGCTACTCCAACCTTTTCACGTATATGCTCATTTCGTATCCTATCTCTAAGGGTAAAGCCACTCATCCACCTGAGCATCCTCATCTCTGCCACACTTAACTTAGTATTATGCTTCTCTTTTAATGGCCAACATTCAGCACCATAAAGCATTGAAGGCCTCACTACCATCTTATAAAGCTTTCCATTAAGTTTGAGGGGTACATTTCTATCACATAACAAGCCTGATGCATTCCTCCACTTCAACCATCCAACTTGAATTCTACTGATAATATCCCCATCTATTTCACCATCACTCTGAACAATAGATACAAGATATCTAAAACGTGTACTCTTATTAATGACTTGATTGCCCAAAGTCACAATCCCCTCACTAGGTCTATTACTACTAAAATTACACTCCATATATTCCGTTTTAGATATACTCAAGCGAAAACCTTTAGACTCTAAAGTTGACCTCCATAATTCAAGTTTACCTTCAACTCCCTCTCTAGTCTTATCAACAAGAAGAATATCATCAGCAAAAAGCATAATATCCTGGTCATGATGATAAAATAGAAAATTTGAATAATCATATTGTTTTGTTAAAGAGGTCTAATATCAATCTCTAGTTAGTATTGCTCTACAAAATTGAGATGTGTATATTTGCATTCCTCTTTGGCCTCAAAATTGTTGATCCAAGTTATCAGACCTCCTAAATATTTTACTTTTCTTCAAATTTTCATAATTTTGATTCATTGGATTAAATAAATTTTCGAATTATAACTTCACACTACTTAAAAAAAATTCATCATGTAACTTCAATATGAATACTAATTCTCATCTCATCACACAACAATATATTACGAACAATTATCTCTATCATCCAACATTTTTTAAATGCTTCACACCGAATCCTGTAGGGTGTGCTTCTGCCTTTCGAAATCCCGTCCAACTCACTCTTGATAAGAATAAAATAAAATAAAATATACTTCATAATAAGAATAAATAATAATAATAATAATAATGAGAATAAATTTCTACTATAAATATAGATACATGTGCTAATATTTAAATGACAGTAAATTGTTCTAAAAACAGGTAAATTATTAGAAATGAGGAAATTAAATAAGAGTCTAATTAGTTGGGCCAAATGAATCAAATTCATTTCAACCTTGAAAATTAAGCTTATAATTATGGATAAACTGTTTACTATATTTATGTTAATATATTTTTTAACTATTTGAGACAAAATACAAAATCTCTCACATCTAAACACAAATGGCATGAGCAATAACTAAAAATAATCCTATAAATACATTCCTCTTAATTTTTTAAAAATAGAACTTCTTGTCACTTTTAATTCTTACAATAAGATCATTATTAATCCAATAAGGAAAATAAATGTTGAAATGTTAAATAAAGGGTAATAATAAAATCCTTATAGTATTATTGTATAATAATAAACTTTTATTTGATTCAAAATAGGACATTCTTTCTTTATTTTTTAGTATTTCTAATAAAATTGATTTTTTTAGTGAAATGTTAAATTTTATATCTTCGGATAAAAAAGTTACAAAGTCCTTAACATAGATCCTAAACTCATTAGATGCTCAAAGAGCTGCATCCAAAAAATGAAAATAAACCTAATTAAAGAGTGAATGATCCACAATTAGTTATAAGCATGAAAAAGAAATAAAAAGGTGGGTAGGAAGCCATAACCCAAAAAATCCCAAACTAGGATCAACAAAGCCCAGAGCTAGAATAATCAGTAAGATCAAGCAGGATCCACAAGATAATTATGCAAAAATAACCTACAAAAGATAGAAAATAGCAAATAACAACAAAAAATCACACAAGTCAGCACCATAAAGCACCTGAAGTCTTTGAAAAATGACAAATAAAACCCACAACACAAACCCCCTTAGTAGCAACCAACACTAATAACAAAATTAGATAAAGTAGAAACCTAAAAAAAAGCACCACCCAACCTCCAAAGACATCAACAAATAAGAACCAGACATAACGGCCCAACATAGGAAAATCCACACCCATTACACAACAATCATCAAAACCCCCAAAGCAACCATCAATAGAATGGCCACAAAGTCCCAAGCTAGCAGAAGAGCATCTATTAAACCAGCTAGATCCCATGAGAGAAACTATGGGCAATAACAAAGTACCGCTAATATAGAAGGCATTATCCAAGAACAACCCAAAAAAAATCCAGAGAAAAAGAAAAAGAAAAACAAAAAAAAGCACAACACTAACCCTCCTTAGAGTAACAAAGAAACACATTACCAATATTGGAAGCAACAAATAACCAATACCCAGAGAACCTAAAGAAACTAACACAAAGATGAACATTGAGAAAATTAAACAAAAGGATATAAATTAAGATATCACAATTAGCTGATAAAAACATCAAATCACATACCTTTCCTGATGTAAGGTAAGCCAAAACATCAAGCCTCATCATGCCCCTCAATACTTGGAGCTTGTCATAATTATCAAAGAATTTCAAATTTGAGATAAAAGAACCTTTTTTGATGAGCCAATTAGCAGCAATATTAACTACTTTCCAAAGATAAGCAATTTTATACTTAAAATGCTCAAGTATAGATATAATTTTTTTGACTAAATAATAGAGGCTAGTATTAAGACATTATTTAGAAAAAATAAATTAACCAACAATATAGAATCAAATTTAATCCATAAATTCAGGATCTATTTATCCAAACAAATCTTTATGCCATTATATAAATCAGTCAATTCCACCTCAATAACTTTACAATATGGAATATTAGAGATAAAGATAAGAATAAAAGCACTTTGATAATCCATAATAAGACCACCACAACCAACAACATACCTAATAATAGAATCATTAATGATCAACTTAAACTTATTCATATCAGGTTTTTTCCAATGAAAAATTTTGGGGATGATACCATCATGATTATCAAAATCAATCTTTAATTGAAAAAAGGAAGCCCAAAGCATCCCCAAAACAACCCGAACTCTAGAAGCAGTAGGCCCAATTAAAAATGTATGATTGATCTATTCGAGATAACAATAACAATATTGACACTTAAAAGCAATATAAAACCTTTGTTTTTTAGACGCTCATAAATATGAATAAAACCTTTGACAACCCTCCACGTGAATAATGAAATATTAGCAAGAGTATAGGAATTTTGAATTTTCTAAAAAATTGAATTAGGCTCAATTTTATTTCTGAAGCAATTCCAAACCAATTTAAGATTGAAATCCCTACTAGCAGAATATTTGAAAATAGGTTGATTCTTACAATTCTTATTTATAGGAATATGCTCAACAATTACATGATTGCACCATCTCCCCTCCAAGATAAAGTTAGACTTTCAAATTAGATAAGAAATGCATATTAAAAATAGCATCAAGGGAATCATTTCCCATGATACCATCCTACCAAAATAAGTAAGAGCAATTACCAAGACTCCACATAAGATTTAACTCCCCTTGCCATTTGATTTCACAAAGCCTAAATCAACTAAAAGATTGGCCCTTCTTTAAAAAGTAATGAATAGGGTGATTGTTCTTGCAATATTTTTTATTCACAAAATTGGCCTATAAAAATTATTTAACCTGAACTTTCACTAGAGTTTAATGGAGAAGCTTTTAACCATATCCATACTTTATTTACAACCAAATCCCCCCTCATTAACAGAACCACAACAAGATTTTCACGTCCTATAATGAATCTTCTTCTTGATCTAGGAAGAGCCCCAAAAGAATTTATTAATTAACCTATCAAATCTCTAAAGAAGGGTTAACATTTTACACCAGATAAATATGCATTGAACACAATACACTTTTAATCAAAACAACCAGACACATATAAACAAGAGTTTAAATTCCCAAACATCTAACTTTTTTAAGGTATTAAAGGACATTATATCAAACATAAAAGACTTTTTATGACCTTATAAGTGAAATTTATTTAATGGGAAAGTAACATATGTTTATTGTAATATACATATCATATTATTTTATAACTATTAAAAAGATTCAATTAAATTCAAGTTTAATTCAAGCCTAAAATAAGTAATTCATGCTATCATTAAATTCAAATTAAAGCTCCTTATATTTCCTTGTTGGAATGTCAATAACCTATCATATATGCAATCCAAACATAAATTTAATCATAATATTTGAGATTTTTATCAATAAAAATAAAATTGTAATTTGAAATTTGATTTTCTTAAGAGATACAAAATAATATGGTTAAAAACTATTATTTTTATAATTATTAAAGATGTAAGATGTTGCCAAAAAGTTTTAATAAATATTTTTTTACTGTAAAATTTATTGTATGGGTGAGTTATTTTAAAAGGAATTAAATAATAAATTGTTATATTATTTTGATAATATAATAAAATAAATTTATTAATGTTTATAAAATAGTAAAGAATAATTAGTTTAATTATTTCAAAATTTTCATATTTGAAAATAGATCCATAATTAATGTTGGACCTTTATTATTTTAGAATTTCGAAGGGAATTTTTTTTTGGATTTGTGAGATAAATCATAAAGTATATAGCATCAACTCATACTCACAAGTAAAAAATATTCACCTCTAACCAATGAGCCACGAGCCTTTCATGACTTTTACTTGAAATTTCTCCCTCTTTCAGATTAAATCATAAAATTTTCATATAGACTAGTGATTATATCCCACAACAAAACATTGCTTGAACATAGAGGATCATTATCATAACTATTGTTGCATCCTGGAGTATTCGCGGCGGTAAAGAAATATATAGTTTAACGTATAAGCATTGTACGAAGATCCAGCACACAATCAGATAAGTGAGAGGGTGTAGCATTCATAAGAGACACCAGAGTTTTTAGGTGGAAACCCCTGAAAAGGGGGGAAGCCATGGGACCTGGCCCAGTTTGAATGAATGTATTTGCAATTGATTACAAATGAGGTCCTTCTTAGGGAGAAGGCTATGGCTTGATGTTACAAATGTACATCATATAGATCGAGCACATTAAATGGTGGGAGATAAAATAATAGACATGTTTGTTTGGTTACAAGGGCCATAGTCAGCATGAGATAAAGGTTCGAAAGACTGTAGTTGGCAGGAGACTAGGGTTAGAAATACCATTAATTGGTGATGAAAGTCGGAAGGACCGTTGTAGGTGATGGAGGTCGGAAGGACTGTAGTCGACAGAATACAGAGGTCCGAAAGACTGTTGTCTGGTGATGGAGGTCAGAAGGACCGTAGTAGGCAATGGAGGTTAGAAGGATAGTGGTCGGCAAGAGACCATAGTCAGAAAGACCGTTGTCTGGTGATGGAGGTCGGAAGGACCATAGTAGGCGACGGAGATCGGAAGGACCGTAGTCGGTAGGAGACAGGGGTTAGAAAGATCATTGTCTAGCGATGTATGTCAGAAGGACCATAGTAGGCGATGGAGGTTAGAAGGATCATAATCAGCAGGAGATAGGGGTCTGAGAGACTATAGTCATAGGGCAATACTATGGTATATAGAACTCTGGACATCAAGTGGTGGTCTAACAGAAGTTTGGGCCTCAGGTGGTGGTCTGGCAGAAGTATGGGTCCGGTGGAAGTCCGAGCATTAAGTGGTGGTCCGCTGGAAGTCCTAGCCTCAGGTGGTGGTCTGGTAGAAGTTCGGGGCCTTAAGTGGTGGTTCGATAGAACAACGACGTTGGGCGGTGATTCGGTGGGGCTCAGGGCCTCAAGTGGTGGTCCGACGGAGCAATGATGTCAAGTAGTGGTCTGGCGGAGGTGAGGGCCTCCAGTGGTGGTCCGACGGAGGTGAGGGCCTCAAGTGGTGGTCTGGCGGAACTCAGGGTCTCAAGTAGTGGCCCGGTGGAGAATCGATGTCAGGCGGTGGTCCGGCGGAGGTGAGAGACTCAAGTGGTGGTTTGGCAGAGCAATGATGTTAGGCGGTGGTCCGGCGGAGGTAAGGGCCTCCAATGGTTGTCCGCTGGAGGTGAGAGCCTCAAGTTGTGGTCCGACGAAAGTCCAGAGCCTTAAGTAGTGGTATAGTGGAACAACGACGTCATGCGGTGGTCCGGCGGGGCTCAGGGCCTTAAGTGGTGGTCTGGTGAAAGTCCGGCGGTGGTTAAGGAGGATCTTCTTCCTTATGTTCTTCCTTCTTCTCTTCAGGTGGTGGTTTCGCGAAGGCCAGGGCCTCAGGTGGTGGTCCGGCGAAGCTCTTGCGGTGGTTCGGCAAAACTCCGACGGTGGTCAAGGAGGAGCTTCTTCCTTCTCTTCTTCCTTTTCTTCTCTTCTTGGTTGGATCCCCCTTCAAGAAAAATAAGGGGTCTATTTATAGATTTCTAGAGTGGCATGACCCATAAATAGGTGAGAGATCAAGGGTAAATAGGGAGTGGTTAGATGGATGACCAATATTGAATCCCTTAATCATGGAAATTTGTTAGATATTTGAAGGTCTTAAAGATGTTAGAATTCAGTAACCTTAGGCTCGTTGGATTCGTCTCGTCGAGCCGCTCGATTCGACTATAAGCACGCTATGTTTAGAAACTGTTTGGTAATCCAAATTGTGGTTCAAACCTTCCAACAGCGCTACTAACCTTGATTTGGACCATTTTGGGCTTGGACTGGGATCTATTTGGTGTCATTCATCTCGAGACATTAAGTTTGACTGTAAGTTTGCTGCAATCAGAGTTCAGATGGTCCTAATTTTAATTTTGGAAGTTTCCAACTTGATTTTACTTTGAGATTCGTGCCCGATCAAAATTATTTTTTGACAACGTATCAAATCTAATACTAACAATTCTACCAACACTATCCCTCCCGACTATTGCAGTTGCGTTCGGCTCCCCTTTGTCTATATGAAACTCATCTTTGCTACGCAGCTGTCATCAGCAACCGGAGCTTCTTGTTGGTTCAGGTGTGCTCGTTTCTTCTCACTTCACCGACCCTAAAGCTTTTCATCCGAGAGGATTTGAGAGTAAGCATTAATCAAGAAAAATTATGAGAACCATTATTTAGTACATCTTAATATTTTTTTGAATAATTCCTTTTAAATTTGTTTGATAATGTTCTTGTTTGTGTCATTTACCCATGGTAGTGTGCATTTTATCATTTATTCATTTTCTGCAAAAATTCATGGTTGTGACAAACCCTAATTTATTTATTCATTTTATGCTTGTTTACAAATTTATGACTATGTAATGTTCTTATTTGTCTCATCTGAAAAATCATTTTTTTTTAAATTTTTTCAAATACTATTAACAAATTAACAACATTTGGGTTGAAACTAAATTCATAAAATTTCTTACTTCATGGGCATCATTTTTTGAATTGTTCCAATGATTGTTTGAACTACTTTTGATGTGTATTAATAACCTTATCAGTAGTAATTTGTGTCTCCTATAGATTGTTAGATTGTTGCAAGCTAAAAAATTTGCATCAATAAAGTGTTTTCCAGATTAAATTTTAAAGATATTGTACACATATAGATAAAAATAAGGAATATATGTTATACCAAAATTTTTACAAGAAATATCCTAAAAGGAAAAATCTTGAGGCATGACCCTGAAGGTCGATCTCTTGTGATTGTAACTAAGAATATTTGAGAAATATTGAAAGGAAATGAAAACGATCATATGATGTCGGTTGGTGTTGCAGTAAAACAATAATGGTCAGATTGTGACAATCATATGCTGGTAGTTGGATGTTGATGGTTCAATGACAGTGGATGTGTAACAACTATTAGTTGAATTTTGTTGAACGAAGTGGGTGTTTGTCAAGATTGTTAGTGTCAAACATCAAGTAATGCTCTATAGTTCATTTATTCTCCCTTAAAAAAAATTTTATTCCAACAGCATAAAAAGTACAACCAACTAGGAAAAAGAAACGAAAACAGTTATAGAGGATGAAAAGGTTATCAACCTGTCGGGCTCAGTAGTTGGCAAAGGCTTCCAACTCCCCTCAAAACTAGGCACGGGCCATCCAGTATGGAGTGATAGCAATAACGAACGAAATAGTGACGAGCAGAAGACCCACCACAAAAGGTTGCCACGAGCCTTGGCTTCCGGGAAATGAGCTCTATCCACATAATTGCCCATAAACAAACATTTTCCTCGGAAAATCTCAAACGTAGCTCCAGCAAACCGGCAACCAACAAATTAATCCAACCAAAGAAGCCACAACCAAAACCTGAAGGAGTAGACCGACCTAAAGCCCAAATCAGCAACACCAAAACCCCAAATCATTTCCTACCACGCCTACCCCTCCCACGAGAGGAGAAAGACACAACAAGCATGTCTTTAAGCCCAACCAAATCAACCTCAGGAACTTCCTCCCCGCTATCCTCAGAAGATGAATCAGATGAATCAGACGAACAATGCAACCAATCTAATTGCAATCTCACTCTCTCACTCGAGTTAGAAGCCACCTGAGAGAATAAAGCCTCAGATGAAATAAATTTGACAGGAACCTCAACAAAAGAGCCAGGAACCAGGTCAGTAGGCGTCACAGGGTTAACAATAGAATCAACAGCCTTCACAGTCGAGGCCAGATTAATAGAGGATGAAAAAGTAACATGACTATCGAGTGCCAACAGAGGAAAATCTATGGCGCGAGTAGAAGAAATAGGAGAGACAGAGGGAACAAAATCACTCGTGCCAGACCTACCCGTATATGAAATAACAGGTTTCAAGTTAAGGACACATTTCACAGCACCCGGCTCACTCAAGTACAAACAAGGGAACTGAACAGTAGGGGCCTCTCCCTCCTCAACAAATTCTAACTGGGCTAAATTAACTAGACTAGCCTCCTCACGCTCCACACCAATCTCAACTGGAATAGGAGAAATAAAATCAACAGAGACAAAAGGAGGGACACCCCTGGTAGGCGTAACACCATTCTCTATAGGATCATGAATTAAAGCCACATTAGTAGGCACAGGCAATTCAATCCTACCTGGCGTAGAAACAACAACCCGGGAAACAGTGGCCACCCCCTCCAAACCCGCCACAAAAATAGTTGGCTCAATCCCACGAACAGCCACCTCTGTCGAAATAGAAGGATTGATCACAGTAGCATATTTAAGATTAGGATGAAGAAACATACACCCAGCCTTACAATGACCTAAAGGAAGACAATGCGTATATTAGTATGGAAAATCTTCAAAAACCACATATTGAACATAACCAGTGTTATCCGGTCCGATCCAAATTTTGTCCGGGTACTGTTTGGACACATCTAGTTCAACTAAAATGTGAGCTACAGGCGGACGAGAACCAAAAGATGCATTGTTTGTTTTCAAGGGTTTGCCAAAAATTAGACCTAATCCATTAAGAATATGTGGGGAGAACAGATGAGGCCGGAGGTTAGGGAAGGATATCCAGATGGGGATAACAAATGATTCAATCTCAACATCCAAAGTAGGTGACCATTTAATCAATTTTATATAGAAAATACTCACAAAATATGATCTATGAGCAAAAACCCTGTAAAGACCATTTTGCTCCCAGGTTCGTCTGGATGAAGTTCGATCGTTCGGGACGATCGGTACATTTTGTGCAGGAAAATAGTGCTGGCTGTATGGTTCGTCTAGATGAAAATAGGATCGTCTGGACGAAATTCTTACCGAGAGCAGATCATACGGGATGATAATTAATTTCGTCTGGACGAAAATCGTCTAGAGCCCAGTCATACGTGACGGTAATTAATTTTGTCTGGACGAAATTTGTCCAGAGCATAGATCGTTCGGGACGAAGTTGCGATCGTTCGGGACGATCAGTTTTGATATATATAGAAATGAGATATTTTGGAAAGAAAAGGACATCCAGGAGAGAGAAAAATGAAGGAAAAGAAGGAAAAGATGATTTTTGGGCGACTCCGGTCTGTTTTCGTCCGTTGTGGTAGTTAGAGAAGTTGACCGACTCGAGGTAAGGCACATTTTGCCTTTCTCAATTTTCAGAAACGAGATTTTTGACGCATTTTCTGTTCTGAAATTTATTTCAGTTAGCGAATAATTGATTTTATTTTGCACTGCTAAAGGTTTTACCACGTAACTTTTGGTATGTCTTTGAGATGTTAATTATGCACGTTTTGAGTATTTTCTGGAAGAATTTTACCGGATATTTTGGATTCTGCGGTGTTTTAATTGTACTGCAAATTATCAGGATGTTGAAAAATATTTTGTCAGTACAATGAAAGTCTTATAATGTTGTTGTGAATGTTCTGTGATAATTTGGTAAATTTCTGGATCTATGAATTTTGTGTAAATTCCGTACACTACCGTTATGCCGCTGAATTTTTGTACGATTTCTGAATTTGCTGAAATAAGATGATTTTAATATTTGATGTGTTTGTGCTATCAGAAGGGAGTTATAAGGGGCCGGAATCCTACATGATTCTGTTGTTTGGGTCAGGGAATTCTGAAATCTGAAATGAGCTCTGAAATCTGAAAATGTTCCTGAACCTCTGATATCTGTTCTGTTCTGGTGCTATAAGCACAACGGGAGACATAAGGGGCCAGAATCTGTTGAGATTCTGTCTGTGTCAGGGAAGGGAGACATAAGGGGCCAGAATCTGTCGAGATTCTGTTTGTGTCAGGGACATCTGAAATATGATATCTGAATCTGCTCTGTGAATTATTTGATTTCTTATTTCTGTACGATTCTGATTATTCTGTACGATTCTATCTACTCTGAAAGCTTTATGATATCTGTTCTGAATTCCGATTCGACATGACTTCAGTTTTCTGTATCCGTAAGCTAATTTCTGATTGAGCTATTATCTGTTCTGTCTGTTATACGATTTCTGTATGATTGTTCGAATTCTGTACGGATATTTTTCTGATATGATTTCTGATGTGAGTTTATGATGATTTGGATTGGTGATTGATGTCTTGCTGAGCTGTTAGCTCATCCTTATTTTCTGCGTGATTTTCAGGTTCTGGGAAAGGGAAGGAGGTCTTGGACTAGACGTTCTGAGTCTGATCTGTGATTAGGTACTTGATACTTTTGATTTTTGTACAGTCATGGCTTTTCTGTTATGTTCTGTTCTTTCTGTCTGAAGCCATGCACTGTATATGTATATGATTATTTTGATGAATGAAAAGATAGATGATCTGCGTTGTGTTTGGATGTTTATAGTAGCTCTGTGTTTTTCTGTATGTATTGTATTTGGAAGAAAGTTCTGAACCAAATTCCAAAGCCAGATCCTAGATTTGTTGGCTCCGTCGCGGCCCGATGCGAATGGGATCTGTCCCGATCGGGTTGGGTCGTGACAAACCCTACAGTAATCTAAGTCGTTAAACAACTTAATCAAAACATTTTGCTGGTTCAAAATAGTTATGGAAACCTCTCCATTAAGCCTAAGCTTAAAAAAGAAACTTCTAATTGCTTCAAGGGATGGCCTACGGCCAGGAAATTTTCCAACCAGGGCAAATTCGAACGGAGCAGTCAGCGACATGATTTCCGCCTCGGAAATCCATAGCACCGACAAACCCTTATGAGAACAGACCTTAAGTTCAAAAAAAATGCAAGTGGAAGGAGAAGAACCAGAAAGCGCATCCTTGAAGGAAAGAGAAGAAGATCCAACCAAAAAATCAGGATCAAGAAAATGTCGAGGTGCCAAAAACACGCCTCCACCAATATATATATATATATATATATATATATATATATATATATACATACCTAAAACTATTGAAAATACATATTTAACATCTAAACTTCTATATTTACTGATATTCATAGAGGACGAAGCCCCCGCCGTAACTTCGAATCCCTAACAAGGCCAACCAACAAGGATAAACACCAACACAGGGAAAGTAAGTAGAACACAAGAGTTCACAGGCGGAGAGGACGTGGAGGCGAAAAGATCACAGGAGGAGGAAGGAAACCCTAAAATCGCTCGAGACGGCGCTTAGGGCGACTTTTTTACTGCTTCTTAAAACAAATTTTTAATAAAAATTAAATTTTTTGTACCTAAAATCTGCTTTAAAGAGTAGTAAGAAAGCCATTCCAAATGAAACCTTAATCACATATCTTGTATAAGAAGTTACAAACCTAAATTTAAGAATCATTTTAAGATTTTTAATGACTAAATAATCCCATTTGATACATACGAGATTTAAAAAAAATACTATTTAATAATTATTTAAGATATTGGATGTTGTATATCATAACTTTAAAATACTTTTATTTTATTAATGTATTCTTATGATACTTTTTAGAATTATTTCAAAATATGAAAAATAAATAAATTCATATATATATATATATATATATATATATATATATATATATATATATATATATATATATATATATATATATATATATATATATATATATATATATATATATATATATTATTTTTGATAAGATGATAAAAAAGTACAAATGTTTCTTAACTACTTAAAAACTAATTAATTTAAAATCATCACCTTAATTTAATAAAAAATTTGGTGAAGATCAATTAGAAATGGAGCTCTATTATTATTTTGTAACTTTTAATAGAATTGTCATTTTTTTGTGATTTAATAATATATATTTAATAGAGTACCAATATATATCAATAAAATAGAAGATCACAATCATAAAGAACAATCCACATACCGAAGCATGGAGCATGATTGTGGACGCCTATATAGTTTACTAGAATCAAAGTCTCAATAATAATAAAAAAAAAAACTAGAAGAGATTTAGATAAAAAAAGTACTATGGAAAACATAAAATCTTTAGGATAAAATGTTTTTGAATTGAAATTATAAAATGGCAATTACCATAACACAATATCCAAACTTTTAAGCTTCAAGCACAAGATGTTAAGGTTACTTACCCATGTTTTAGGACATTTGAGCCATTAAGGTAAACTCACACACACATCATATATATAAGTTACGAACCCAAGACCTCTTGATTAGTAGCCAAAGTCCCAAACCAGTATTTAATCATGCTCTTCGTTGTTATCATCATCATTATTATCATCATTATCATCATCATCATCATTATCATCGTCATCATTGTCATTGGATGAAAAAGAATCAGAAAAATCCAAAAAAGGATCTATGTAAGATTTGAGTGCATAGAACTTCGAGCCAACATCACTCTTAAGCTTCACGTACTGGCACCCATTTAGGTTGAGAAAAGATAATGTTTTGCAGTTGCTAAGAATAGCATCTAACCCATAGTCACTAAAGCGACCATAGGCTAACTCGAGTTGCTCAAGCCCGAACATCGTTTTGGCTATAGCTAATGCTTCTTTTTCATTAACTTTAGTTGCCCATTCATTATTTTGGGTTGATTCGAACTCAGCAGGAGTCAGGTTTCTCTTCAGGCTTATAAGAGACGTGCAATTATTTCCCAATATTTTGATTCCTTTGTAGGTGATGTAGTCGCAGTAGCTGATGTCTAAAGTTGTTAGAGATGTTAGGGATCCAGAATATTTCTGTATTGCTGAATCATTTACCTCGCTCATTGGAATTTCTAGCACGTTAAGGTTAATTCCACTGCACATACACAAAAAGTAAATGTCATAAGCCTAAGAAAGATTTTTAAAAAATAACATAGCACCTAAAATTTGATCATTTACAAAATATCATAATGAAAAACTGCTAATATATATAAATAATTTTCAAAATATACTTAAAATCAAATCAATAATTTTTATTATTGGATGTTGCAATACAATCTTCACTTTTTTTTTCAAGTTATAAAAGTATATTACAAAGAGGCGGTGAGCGAGAATCCCCCATTTTGGATGCGGTATGCAGAAAGTCGCCGGAGTGTGTAACGGCTTCGACAGACAAGCTTTCGCACAACGGCGTTGATGACATCAGGATGGTTAACACGCCGACACCATTCTTCAATGTTAATCTCTGTCCAGCAACATGGCTCCGCCACCGCCTCCTGCCAACTCTTGCAGACAAATGATATTGTGCGTGCCATCTCATCTGATGGGATCTTCTTTAGGATGAGTGCCAATATATCGTGGTTTAGCCTTTCCCAATCCCTCCAATTGTCATGGTTGATCCCACGTCTCGACATTTTTTTCAAAAGCTAGAATTGTATAAACTTTATTGATACAATAGTGCTTATATATATAAAATATAATAGAGCAATAAGAAAATGTGATAAAATAAAATATTGTTAATAATGAAGATATATTGTAATAATATTGGTTATAAATTCTTACAATAAATATTATACATATGTTCTCATATTTATATGACAGTGAATAATTCTAATATCTCTCTACAAATAAATAAGGTAGCTATTAAAAGCTTTGAAAGTTTGCCTATCAAAAAATAAAAAAGGGAAAATGGGTGGGACTTTGTTTATGTTATGTAGAGAAGAAGAAACAAATGATGAATTAAGAATGTCATATTGAAGGTGATGACGAGTGATGATAAATTGATTATAATTATCGTACTATTTAGTTCTCTTATGATAAGCTAAATTATGAATAACATAAATAAAGCTTTTATTGTTACAATATATATGAGTGAAATGAGAGAGAACAATATATTAGCAAACAAAAACTGCAACAAAATTATCTTACTAGTAATAGAGGCCGTAACACGATACTCTTCTTTTGTGGAAGTCTGGATGAACAATAAAGAAATTTGAAAAATAGTCAAATTTTAAAATAATAAAGTCAAAATCAAGTATCATGTATATGAACATAAATTAATCATCTTAGGTTTTACAAAGCATGGTAGGATAATACCCTATGACATGCTTGTCACATGCGAATTATAAGCCTAGTTTAAGTAAATTTGTTTTATGTTCATTTAAATTGCTTGTTTAAAATTAAGTGGCTCCTATTAGATTCAATTTTGTTAGCTAGCGACACTTTGACTGTACTTGTGAGTTTACGGAGATAGATAGTGCAAGGAAAGGAAAGTGAGCGAGGAAGTAAGAAGAAAGCTCTGAAATTTTCTAATCTTTATAAATAGTTAAAAGAACAGAAAATATCATAAAAATACCTTTTATCTTATTTAAATGGTTGGAAGGTCTATATAAAAGCTAAACACAGAGAATACTAAATAATATAGATACATAAATAAGACTCTGTTGCTACACATGGATGGACATCTATGAAGTAATTCTAGCTCCAAAATAAAATAAGATTATTGAATTTTGATGTGCCAAAGAAAAGCAAAAATTTGAGAAACATCACCTTTAAATCTAATAGCATCCCACACTTTTTTCAAATTGAATTTACCCTAAACCATCAAATCACATACCTTTCCTGATTTAAGAAGAACCTTTTTTGATAAGCCAATTAGTAGCAATATTAACTTCTTTCCAAATATAAGCAATTTTATACTTAAAATGCTCAAATATACACATAATTTTTTGACTAAATAATAGAGGCTAGTATTTAGACATTATTTATAAAAAAAATAAATTAACCATCAATATAGAATCAGATTTAATCCATAAATTCAGGATCTGTTTATCCAAAAAATCTTTATGCCATTATATAAAGCAGTCAATTCCACCTCAAAAACTTTACAATATGGAATACGAGAGATAAAGTAAGAATAAAAGCACTTTGATAATCCCTAATAAGACCACCACAACCAACAACATACCTAATAATAGAACCATCAATGATCAACTTAAACTTATTCATATCAGGTTTCTTCCAATGAAAAATTTTGGGGATGATGCCATGATTATCAAAATCAATCTTTAATTGAAAAAAGGAAGCCCAAAGCATCCCCAAAACAACCAGAACTCTAGAAGCAATAGGCCCAATCAAAAATGTATGATTGATCTATTCGAGATAACAATAACATTGACACTTAAAAGCAATATAAAAACCTTTGCTTTTTAGACACTCATCAATATGAATAAAACCTTTGACAACCCTCCACATGAATAAGGAAATATTAGAAAGAGTAGAGGTATTTTAAATTTTCTAAAAAATTGAATTAGGCTCAATTTTGTTTCTAAAGAGCAATTCCAAACCAATTTAAGATTGAAATCCCCATTATCATAATATTTGAAAATAGGTTGATTCTTACATTTCATATTTATAAGAATATCACAAATAATGCCAATAATAGAATTAGGAATATGCTCAACAAGTATATGACTGCACCATCTCCCCTCCAACATAAAGTTAGAGACTTTCAAATTAGATAAGAAATGTGTATTAAAAATATCATCAAGGGAATCATTCCCCATCCAATAATCCTGCCAAAAGAAGTAAGAGCCATTACATAGACTCCACATAAGATTTAACTCCCCATGCCATTTGATTTCACAAAGCCTAAACTAACTAGAAGATTGGCCCTTCTTTAAAAAGCAATGAATAAGGTGATTATTCTTACAATTTTTTTTATTCACAAAATTGGCCTATAAAAATTATTTAACCTAAACCTTCACTAGAGGTTAATAGAGATACTTTTAACCATATCTATACTGTATTTACAACCAAATCTCCCCTCATGAACTGGATTACAACAAGATTTTCAAGTCCTCTAATAAATCTTCTTCTAGATCTGGGAAGAGCCCCAAAAGAATTTATTAATTAATCTATCAAATCTAGAGCGAACCTCTAAAGAATGATTGACATTTTACACCAGATAAATATGCATTGAACAAAATACACTTTTAATCAAAATGACCCAGGAGCACACTCATAAACAAGAGTTTAAATTCTCAAACCTCCTAAGTTTTTTTAGATATTAAGGGACGATATATCAAACATACAAGACTTTTTATGACGTTATAAGTGAAATTTATTTAATGGAAAAGTAACATATGTTTATTGTAATATACATGCCATATGATTGCATAACTATTAAAAAGATTAAATTAAATTTTAGTTTAATTCAAGCTTAAAATAAGTAATTCATGTTATCATTAAATTTAAATTAAAGCTCCTTATATTTCCTTGCTGGAATGTCATTAAACTATCAGAAATGCTATGCTATCCAAACATAAATTTAATTATAATGTTTGAGATTTTTATCAATAAAAATAAAATTGTAATTTAAAATTTGATTTTCTTAAGAGATAAAAATTAATATGGTTTATTGGATGTAAATTAAATTTAAAAATAAAATAATAACATATATTAGATAAGAGATTAAAAACTATTATTTTTATAATTATTCAAGATGTAAGATGTTGCCAAAAAGTTTTAATAAATATTTTTTACTGTAAAATTTATTGTATGGGTGGGCTATTTTAAAAGGAATAAATAATAAATTGTTATATTATTTTGATAATATAATAAAATAAATTTATTAATGTTTATAAAATAGTAAAGAATAATTAGTTTAATTATTTTAAAATTTTCATATTTGAAAATAGATCCATAATTAATGTTGGACCTTTATTATTTTAGAATTTCAAAGAGAAATTATTTTCAGATTGGCGAGATAAATCATAAAGTTTGTGGCATCAACTCATAATCTCAAGTAAAAAATATTCTCCTTTAACCAATGAGCCACGAGCCTTTCACGACTTTTACTTGAAATTTCTCCCTCTTTCAGATTAAATCATAAAATTTTCATATAGACTAGTGATTATATCCCATAAAAAAACATTGCTTGAACATAGAGGATCATCATCATAACTATTGTTGCGTCCTGAAGTATTCGCGGCGGTAGAAAAATATATAGTTTAACATATTAGCATTGTACAAAGATCCAGCACACAATCAGATAAGTGAGAGGGTGTAGCATTCATAAGAGACACTAGAGTTTTTACGTGGAAACTTCTGAAAAGGGGGGAATACCATGGGACCTGGCCTAGTTTGAATGAATCCACTTGTATTTGCAGTCGATTACAAATGAGGTCCTTCTTAGAGAGAAGGCTATGGCTTGATGTTATGTACGTCATATAGAGCACATTACATGGTGGGAATTACAATAATAGACATGTTTATTTTGTTAGAATGGCCATAGTCAGCACGAGACAGAGGTTCGAAAGACTGTAGTTGGCAGGAGACCAAGGTTAGAAATAACATTAATTGGTGATGGAGGTCGGAAGGACCGTTATAGGTGATGGAGGTCGGAAGGACTATAGTCGGCAGAATACAGAGGTCCGAAAGACTGTTGTCTGGTGATGGAGGTTAGAAGGACCGTAGTAGGCAATGGAGGTCAGAAGGATAGTAGTCGGCAAGAGACCAGGGTCAAAAAGACCGTTGACTGGTGATGGAGGTCGAAGGACCATAGTAGGCGACGAAGGTCAGAAGGACCGTAGTCGGTAGGAGATAGGGGTCAGAAAGATAGTTGTCTAGCGATGTAGGTCAGAAGGACCATAGTAGATGACGAAGGTTAGAAGGATCATAGTCAGCAGGAGATAGGGATCTGAGAGACTATAGTCATACGGCAGTACTATGGTATATAGAACTCTAGACATTAGGTGGTGGTCTAATAGAAGTTTGGGCCTCAGGTGGTGGTCTGACAGAAGTACGGGTCCGGTGGAAGTCCGAGCATCAAGCGGTGGTATGGTGGAAGTTCTAGCATCAAGTGGTGGTCTGGTAGAAGTTTAGGGCCTTAAGTGGTGGTCCGGCAGAACAACGACGTTAGAGGGTGGTCCGGCGTGGCTCAGAGCCTGAAGTGGTGGTCCGGAAGAGCAATGATGTCAGGTAGTGGTCCGGCGGAGATGAGGGCCTCCAGTGGTGGTCTGACGGATGTGAGAACCTCAAGTGGTGGTTCGGCGTAACTCAGGGTCTCAAGTAGTGGTTCAGCGAAGAATCGATGTCATACAGTGGTCCGACGGAGGTAAGAGACTCAAGTGGTGGTCTGGCAGAGCAATGATGTTAGGCAGTGGTCCAGCGGAGATGAGGGCCTCCAGTGGTGGTACACCGTAGGTGAGAGCCACAAGTGGTGGTCCGACGAAAGTCCAGTGCCTTAAGTAGTGGTCTGGTGGAACAACGACGTCATGCGGTGGTCCGGCGGAGCTCAGGGCCTCTAGTGGTGGTCCGACGAAAGTCCGGTGGTGGTTAAGGAGGATCTTCTTCCTTCTGTTCTTCCTTCTTCTCTTCAGGTGGTAGTTTCACGAAGGCGAGGGCCTCAGGTGGTGGTCCAGCGAAGCTTCGGCGGTGGTTCGGTGAAACTCCGACGGTGGTCAAGGAGGAGCTTCTTCCTTCTCTTCTTCCTTTTCTTCTCTTCTTGCTTGGATCCCCCTTCAAGAAAAATGAGGGGTCTATTTATAGATTTCTAGAGTGGCATGGCCCATAAATAGGTGAGAGATCAAGGGTAAATGGGGAAAGGTTAGATGGAAAACAATTATTGAATCCCTTGATCGTGGACCGTTTGTTAGATATTTGAAGGTCTTAAAGATGTTAGAATTCAGTGACCTTAGGCTCGTTGGATTATTCTCGTCGTGCCGCTCGATTCGACTATAAGCACGTTATGTTTAGAAACTGTTTGGTAATCCAAATTGTGGTTCAAACCTTCCAACATCGCTACTAACCTTTATTTAAACCATTTTGTGCTCGGATTGGGATCTATTTGGTGTCGTTCATCTCGAGACATTTAGTTTGACTGTAAGTTTGCTGCAATCAGAGTTCAGATGGTCCTAATTTTAATTTTGGAAGTTTCCAACTTGATTTTGCTTTGAGATTCATGCCCGATCAAAATAATTTTTTGACAACGTATCAAATCTAATACTAACAGTTTCTACCAACACTATCCCTCCCGACTATTGCAGTTGCGTTCGGCTCCCCTTTGTCTATCTGAAACTCATCCTTGCTACACAGTAGCTGTCATCCGCAGCCGGAGCTTCTTGATGGTTCAAGTGTGCTCGTTCCTTCTCGCTTCGCCGACCCTAAAGCTTTTCATTCGAGAGGATTTGGGAGTAAGCATTAATCAAGAAAAATTATGAGAACCATTATTTAGTACATCTGAATATTTTTTTGAATAATTCCTTTTAAATTTGTTTGATAATGTTCTTGTTTGTGTCATTTACTCATGGTAGTGTGCATTTTATCATTTATTCATTTTCTGCAAAAATTCATGTTTGTGACAAACCCTAATTTATTTATTCATTTTATGCTTGTTTACAAATTTATGACTATGTAATGTTCTTATTTGTGTCATCTGAAAAATCATTTTTTTTTTTAAATTTTGTCAAATACTAATAACAAATTAACAACATTTGGGCTGAAACTAAATTCATAAAATTTCTAACAGTATCTTTAAGGTTTGAATAACTTAGCAAATTCAAGAATGTGATTGCAATTACTTTGATCCTAATTGGTGCATGATTCAATTATTTGGGTCTTTCTTAAATCAAATGTAACAATGTAATTGATAAGAAACTCCACTATTGCCTGACTTTAATCGTTTAAACTTTGGTACTCATAATTGTTTTTTTCTTTTTAGAGAAATGCATTTGTGTTGATTATTTCTATCGGGCTTTAGGCAAATTTTGCTTAACTCAAATGTAATAGCTATGCCACTGTTTTATATAAACTTAGTATATAGCTCACCATTTGTCAACCAACTTAGATTGTGAGGGGAGTTAACTCTTCTAGTTGATGTTTTATCATGTTAGTTATTGCTCATTTTATTTCAATTATATTCACCTGAATTTCATATTAATTTTCTCCTGGATATATGATTCTTAATTAGGTCAATTCTTACTTCATGGGTTTCTTTTTTGAATTGTTCCAATGATTGTTTGAACTACTTTTGATGTGTATTAATAACCTTATCAGTAGTAATTTGTGTTTCCTATAGATTGTCAAATTGTTGCAAGCTAAAAAATTTGCATCAATAAAGAGTTTTTCAGATTAACTTTTAAAGATATTGAACACATATAGATAAAAATAAAGAATATATGTTATACCAAAAATTTTACAAGAAATATCCTAAAAGGAAAATATCTTGAGGCAAGACCCAAATGAAATGATTCACTATATTGATGGAAATTACAAAGGTCTTTTCTTCCCTTGAAGTTCAATCTCTTGTGATTGTAACTAAGAATATTTGAGAAATATTGAAAGGAGATGAAAACGATCATATGATGTCGATTGGTGTTGCAGTAAAGCAATAATGGTCAGATTGTGGCAATCATATGATGGTAGTTGGATGTTGATGGTTCAATGACAGTGGATGGGTAACAACTATCAGTTGAATGTGGTTGAACGAAGTGGGTGTTTGTGAAGATCGCCAGTGTCAAACATCAAGTAAAGCTCTATAGTTCATTAATCCTCCTTTGTCTCTCTAATTTTAAAATTAGGTCTCCCTTATATGAATAATGAAGGTCAATTTATAATTTTTTAAAGTGAAATTTTAATAAATTTAGCCAAAATTCAAAAACATTTCATCAGAATATTTATATATATATGTTCATAGATTACTCTTTCATAATTTAAATGTTTTAATGATCTCAAAATTTAGCAATCTTGGGTTTATTAGATTTTTCTTGTCTATACACTTGTTTTGACTATAAGCACCAAAAAATTAGAGTTCATTTGATTATTCAATTAACTTCATGAAGTTTCTAACTATACTTTAAGTGTCAGTTGGACTTAGATTATATCTATTTTGGTATCATTAAGTTCATCTTATCGAGATGTCCAATTTGACTATAAATTTGCTAAATTAGAGTTTAAATGGTCTTTATGTTAATACTAAAAGATTCTTGCATCAACTTTCAAAGCCTGATTGATAGATTTTTTTATGACGCATCAAGATTATTAAAAATATTAAAGAGTCTTATTTAATTGATAGTGAATCTTATATAAGATTTTGATCATAGAATACACTAACACTTTTTTATCTAACACCTAAATAACATTTAAAAAATGATGGAATAAATTAATTTAAATATTTTAATAAGAAGAAGAATACATGATGTATAAGTTTTTCTAATTAATTCCTAAATAGATTTAGGGGACTTTTATACATGCCAAAATATTTTTATGTATTTACTTATCTAACACTTAAACCTGCAAAATAACGTTTAAAAAAATCTAACACTTAAACCTTTATATTCATTTCTATAACACTCAAATTTCTTAATCACATAAAAAAATAAGATTAAGTTATTCAAAGTAAACACACAATTTCATGCACATAAAAGTTTTTTTTTTTTTGAAAACAACACATGGGGCCTATGTGTTCTATAACAAAGTACATGTTCTTAGAGGACAACAGCTCTCTAAAAATACAACCTTTGAAGAAAACCTATGAGCTAATGATCCAACTAAATACAACAAGTGAACAATAAAATAAAGGAAACCCAACACGACTGATAAAAAACTAAAACAAAAAAAACCAACAACATCAGCATCCTAGCAAAAGAAGGTTCTACAACACCGAAAGAGTACCTGCAATAACACTGAGAAAATAGGCAAGAAAAATAGGGCATCCAAGAACCACAAATAAAAAACCCATATTAATAGCCTATAAGAGCATCGTCCACAAGGCCTAACACCATCACAAACAACAATTCTATGAATCAAACACCATCAGCAAAGGGACAACCACTAGGGTGCAAGCCACACCCCCAAAAGCCCCAGACACATGACATGCACCCAACCCAACAACAACTACAATAAAACCACCGTCCCAACCACCAAACACACCCAAAGCATAAAAGACAGGAACAGAACACCTAAAGGAACCATTACTTTTTAGATTTACATCTACGACGCTTACCAATTCGATAGAAAGAGTTATCAACAATGCGACTCACATCCAACCCATACAGCTCGTGAAATGACTCAACATTCTCAGCCCCCATGTCATCCTCAAGCCCACAAGGATAAATCGGAGACTTGTCAAGCCAGTCAGATTGCACCAAAAAAGTGGACCCAAAAGAAGATATCAATTCTGCATTCAGAGCATTAGGCAAAATCAGATCAATAGGGACATTAACAAGAGGTTCACTATTAGCAGTCCCCATAGGAGAGGGAGACCGAACTGGGTCAACATTATCCAAAGGATAATCAGCAGAATCACCAGATAATTCATTTACCACCATCAAGTTAGCTTGACAAAGATCTCCATCCACCTCACACCCATCAACCATATCAGCATGAGCCAAGAAAATAGTACAATCCACCACTCCATCAACACCAATCCCAACCACCTGGAGATAACTCCAGATTTCTTACATGACTATCCACATTAGGACAGAAAACACCATCAAAGGTATGAGTAATATTTTCACAATGATCTTGCCCAAAACAGACACAATGTATTGCCCCATAACATTAGGCAATGTGAATCGTCACCAACAACATCTTGAACATCAAAATTCAAAAAATGAGGAATCACCCCATTCATGATAGGATTAGTAATAGCAATAAGATCATGTGAAGAAGAATTTTCAGTCGTAGCCCCCTCATTCTTAGGAGGATCATTAGCTAAATAAGAATGCAAAATTGGGCATTCACCCTTCGAGTGACCCAAAGCTTTACAGTGAAAACAATAAGAGAGAAAAATCTTCCATTTTCACAGATTGAATATACCCCATAGTCTCAGAACCCAACCAAACTTGATTAGGATAACATTTTGTAACATCTAACTCAACTAAAATGCAAGAAATTGAAGTCAGAGTGCCATTAGAAGTAGCATTATTTGTTCTCAAGAGGTGATCAAATAATGACCCCAAACCATGCATGATGTAGGGGGAAAAGTGATGAGGGCGAAGATTGGGGAAAGAGACCCATATAGGAATGGTAGAGGATTCCACATTAACATCAAAATGGGGAGTCCACTTAAAAAGCTTCATGAAACAATTGCTAACAAAGTAAGAGCATCGAAAAAACGTCCTACAATAATCTAAGACATTCACCAACTTGATCAAGATATTTTTTGGATTAAGCAAAGTGACAGTGAAATCACCAAAGAGATTTAAGTCAAAGAAAATTTTTTGAATCACATCGAGAGGCGGACGACGCCCATAAAATTTTCCAACAAGACAAACTCGAAAGGTGTAGAAAGAGCAAGCATCTTCTGATCTGAAATCAACATAGCATGTAAACCATGATGAGAAGAAAGTTTGAGCGGAGGAAACTCAGTAGAGGGCGAAGCCCCAGACAAAACATCTCTAAGAGATCACGATTTGTGCTTCCCATTTAAAAATTTGGGGTCAATCAAATCTTAAATAAATATTATTATTTAGGTATTAGATACATAAATACATAAGGATTTTGTGGTATATGTGTAAATCCCCCATAGCTTTAATAAATGTGATTTGCTATTTTCTTACAATTAATTCTTAAATAAAGAATTTTTTTAAGGCTAAAAATGTTCAAAATATTGGAGAGATGTCTATTTTAAAATTGAGAAAAGATGATAACAAAGAATATTAAGAGAGAAAATAAGGAACACAAAATGATTTATTAATATAATTAGAATTTGCGACACATTGAGTGATTCCCACTACACTTACACAATATATGGTTATTTTTTAGGCAATTTTTTAAATTAAACATAATTAGCAAGTTAATTATATGATTAAGCAGACCGTTGAGAGAATTTAAAAATAGGCAAAGTCACTCGTTTGAAAGGCGACTTATGTCTAATCCAAAGAACAACGTGGTAGATGATGCGACAATTATATAACTTAAAGTTAGTCGTCCGTTTAACGGGCAACTTATAAGTCGCCCGTTAAACGGGGGACTTATCCTTAAATAAAATTCTAACTTTCCCTTTCTCGATCCATTCCTCTCCCTCTTTGCCATTTCTCGCAGCCGATTCGATTCTTCGCTGGCATTAGGTAAGGTAAGTATTTAGTTATGTATTTTATGCTAATTAAGTTAAATACATGTTGATTAGTGTTTATTTTGCTTAGAGAAATGAAAATTTATGTTTTGCGGACTGTTTCTTTAATTTTTTATGTAAATCTCTTTGTTTGTTGAATTAATTTAAAAATTTGTTTGCGATAAGTATATATTTCTGCACTTAGGATGTGAATGTTTTAAATATTTTGTACATATGTGATTTAGGGTTGAATTATATATTTAAAGTGGCAATTTGTGCTGTAAATATACATGTTTTTTGGGTTATTTTGGGATGGAGAAGATGAAAGTTGGATACAAATTTTTTTGAATTTTTTCATATTTTGTTTATTAAGCAATGCTCATTATATTTTGAAGTTAGTGTATGTTCAAGTAAATATTTGGATTAATTTTACATGTGTTTGAAAAGAGGTAAAATTTTAAAATTTTAATTATTTGTTGTAATAATTTTTATTATTTTGAAGTTATATGTGCGTTAGTTCGAATGAATTTTGAGATGAAATCCTTAATAAGTTTTAGTTTTAAAATAATTGAGGTTATGTTAAATAGAGATAATTTGAAGTATTTTAAAATTTAAAATTTTAGTTTTTGTTTTGAGTCATTATTTGGTAGATAGATAATTAGAAGTAATTTATTGGATATTAAAATTTTTTCATATTATACTAATCATTTAAATATGTTTATGTCATAATTGAATTAATGTAGCATTTCATTATGATATTCTCATGTTAATATTAGTTATAATTTTTATAACTTATGTTTAGGATTTGGAATTAATATAAATTAAAATAAACGTATGTTAGGAGTTTGTTATTTGTTCATCTTTTTTAGTGGAACGTACTAGTTCAATAATGAGTGGACATGGTGCTACGCATTCATGCTATTGTATGGAGGTGAGTTACAAGTGGATGACAAATTCGCACAAAGTTATTCTTGGGGTAGGAATCGTCCCTTACAATTGCCGAGAAATATAAACTTAGAGCAGCTTAAGTTAAGGATACTTATTTCACTTAAGTATGAACCTACAAAGTTTTCTTTGAACTTAGTCTGTCGAGTGTTTATGGGAAATGAGTTTGTCGCTTCACATGTTGAAGATGATGATGCTTGTGAAGTTCTATTATGTCAGGCTGAAATAGAATTTCTCATCATGTATGTTGATGTCCAAGAGATTAATGTGACTAAAGATAATAATGAGCCTCCAAATTCACAAAGATATGCAACTTCAACCCAAGTTGAAAGGGTTGATATGGTCACTTGTTCTTCAAGGGTAGAAGCAGTGGAAGAAGCCCTTCATTAGTGAGTTCCATATATCACATATCACTAATAGTTGTGTTGAAATTTGTATTATTGATTAATAAATGATAAAAAATATTTTCAATTTAGTGATACAGAGAACCAACAGACGCAGGAACCTCCAATACTGTCTACAAAATCATTCCCTTCATATCATTGCGATTATGAGACTATGAGTAGTGGCTATAGTGAGCAGTGCTCTGATGATGATAGTGCTGATTTTTTACTAGTGGTTAATGATGGAGTTAAAATTGATAATGAGGAGATTAGAAATGTCATCCAAGATTATTATTCTAGATCAGTCGACAATGAGGATACAATGGTAGTAAATAATAACTACATCAAAACTTGTAGGACTACACAACAATGGGATCAGGAAGTTGACTTTGATGATGTTTATGATGTGGTGATAATGGAGGAAGAATTCTCGATTCCTAACTACTTATTTGAAGGAATGTGCTTAACAAGAAAGAGAGATATGCAATTTATGTTACAAGGTCATGCTGCTATGATTTTGTGTATCCATAAAGATGGTCCAACTTGGTAGGTCATGTTGTTGTTGGAGCTGGGAGACGTTGGCCTAGCTGGCCAGACTATTGTGATGACCTCCTTGGGAGTCATCCACTACTAGATGTTTTATACTGTGACCCATTCGATCATCGCATCACATTAAGGTTTAGTATGAGACAGGCACATGCACAAACTTGTATTCCCCTTAGATGGTTGTGATGGACATTTTGGCGTGACTCCTACTTGTACTTGAATGATATGGATTTTTGGAGGTATGTTCGGGCTTACATATTGTTCATATTGGGCTGTCACCTTCTCTCGGATACTTCAGATTTAGAGATACATTTACAATACCTTACTATTATGGAGAATTTGGTAGTTTTCAGTACATACTCTCTTGGAGGAGCAATTTTAGCCCATTTGTATAGGGAGTTGGGAGAAGCAACACAACCTAGTAGGTCCAACATAGCTGGATGCATTCATTTGTTATAAATCTGGGCTTGGGAGCATCTGTATGTAAGATGACCACAAATTCATGTTCCCTTTTCAGTAGAACTCCATGGTCTTAGTGTTGGATTCAGGTATGAAATAATCTAATTTAATTAAATTTTTTTAATACTACATGCAATGAAATCTTATTTATTTACAATATAAATGTAATAGGTGGAATGAGTATCGACTAAGAGAGGTGCCCATTGGAAATATCATTAGCTATAGAGATGAGCTCGATGATTTGCTTGATAGTCAGGCATCTTCCTAAAGTTTTGAAATGAAAAATTAACTTGTTATTTTCAATTCATATAAGTTATTATTGAATGCACAAGTAATTTGGCAGCCATACACGCATGATATTCATGCTCAGATTGCATAGATTTATCTGTCAGGGGAGGACATTTGGACTACACAAATGCATTTGATTAGTTGAAAGAAGGTTTAGTGGCACTTCCCAGATAGAGTACTACGATAGTTTATATTGTGCCCCACCACTAACGTCCAACCAATGGAACCAAGCTTCAAAAGCGTAGATTGTCGTGAGAAACCAGGCATGGATTGGATGTTATACCACCAAGCACACATTGCCATATGGAAGCGCAGGCGTGGATATAAAGTTACAGGGACCTCCTTGACTAGCACAAAACTACTCGATTCATCACTACATACAGTGGTACAAGTCATGGGCAACACTATACATGTTGAAGGCACCTGTTGAGCCTCCCACAACGGCATATCCTATCCCTCTGAGAACCTTCTGGTAGGTTCAAATTGAACATACTATAAATTTCTTAGATAATTTTTTTTGTAAAATAATAATTTTTTTTTGTTAATTCAGAGGGATTTGCTTTTGGGTACTGAACATGCTTCGCGACAACACTTCAGTGGTACAAATGATACACAACAACAGAGGGACAAACACAGTGGCAGAGCTTTGCCGTGGTTTGCGCAGGCAGTTGTATATTCAAGATCAAGGATACTTTGATGATAGAAGTGAGCATGATACACTATTTTTCATGACCCTTGACGCTCCTCAGCATTACAGTGGATATGCTGGACCCTCCTCTTATCCTGATCAAGGGCCCAATGGGGACATCTTCAGTAACCAGGTGCCAGCAAATTTGGATGCATTTCTCACCCCAGATTTTGTACCAAGCTCCCTTCATACAGATGACATAGCTGAGGAAGAAGTCGCTGTGGAGGAACAACACATGTTATGTCAAAGGCCATGATGACCTTCATAACATTACACTCCAGACACTGATGCATTGCCACAGAGGCCACGTAGGCAACACTAGTTCATCCAATCATGTATTTCATTATGCTTATGCTATGGATCATTTAAATTATTACCATTTTATTTATGAATCTTTTTTACTTGACTAGTAAAATGCATGTGAGTCTATTTAAAACTTTTTTTTTTATATTTATAATGAAACACTCATTAACTCTAATCATACCTATTCAATACTAATCATTATTTACATTATTTTTAGTATATATAACTAATACATACATTTGTGGCGCCAATCTTTTTATTATAAAATCTAATTTAAAAAAAATAATTATTTAATGAGTTTTAAATCTTATATCTTTGAATAGTTAAATATAATATCAAATCTTATAGTCAGAAAAATTCAATTTACATGTTATTCTTGCACCACTTGTAGAATTTTTATATTTTTTTTAAACTTTTAAACACTACTCATTATTTTTTTTTTTAATAATGAGGGGCGACTTATTAATATATAGCATTTCTTTGTCTACTCAGCATAACGGCTACTTGACTCAACTAATCCTAGTCAGCATAAGTCGCCTGCTAAACAGGCAATTTTACCTATATTTAATTTTTTTTAAACATGCTTAAACTATTAATATAATTTATAATTATACTTATTCTTAAAATTTTTCCTATTTTTTGTTGTGACAATTTTTATGTACTTACATATCTAATGTACCGATTACATCACAATTTATACATAAAAATGGAACATTTTACTTAGAGAAGTTAATATTAGTGATCCTTTTATTTGTTTAAATATTTGTATGTTTCATTTGCATATGTGAACATTTTAGGTATGCATATGAATTCTTTTTTTAATGTAAATTTAATTTCAAACTCACACAACCACATACAAAAGCCTCGAATGAGCGATCTTCTATGTTCCCGACTAATGAACTAAGTTATTGGGCATACAAAGCAATTTGATTTGTACAAGAAATAAATTTTAAATTTCATATGTATGATCATATGGGCTATCTGCTTGTAATTCACACAAAATTTAAATTACATGCTTCTGGCTATAATCTTAGGCTTCGTTTGGGACGGCTTTTTACTGCTTCTCTTAAGGCAGCTTTTTTGTAAAAAAAAAATAGTTTTTTTTTTTTTACAGAAAAGCTGCTTTAAAAAGCAGTAAGAAAGTCATCCGAAACGAAACCTTAATCACCTATCTTGTATAAGAAGTTACAAACCTAAATTTAAGAATCATTTTAAGATTTTAAATTACAAAATAACCCCATTTGATTATATACGAGATTAAAAATAATTCTTATTTAATAATTATTTAAGATATTGGATGCTATATATCTTATTTTATTAATGTATTCTTATGATAATTTTTAGAATTATTTCAAAATAAGAAAATTGATAAATTACAAATGTTTCTTAACTACTTAAAAAACTAATTAATTAAAAATCATCACCTTAATTTAATAAAATATTGGCGAAGATCAATTAGAAATGGAGCTCTAGTATTATTTTGTAACTTTTAAAAGAAAATCACTCTTTTTACAATTTAACAATATATATTTAATAGAGCACCAATATATATCAATAAACTAGAAGATCATAATCATAAAGAACAATCGACATACTGAAGCATAGAGCATGATCATTGCTTGTTCCTGCAAAGTAGACGCCTATATAGTTTACTAGAATCAAAGTCTCAATTAAAAAAAAAAAAAGAATCAAAGTCCCAATTAAAAAAAAAAAACTAGAAGATATCTATAAAAAAAGTGCTATGGCAAACATAAAATCTTTAGGATCGAAAGTTTTTGAATTGAAATTACAAAATGACAATTACCATAACACAAAAACCAAACTTTAAACTTCAAGCACAAGATGTTAAGGTTACTTTACCATTTTTTACTTTACCATTTTTTATGACATTTGAGCCATTAGGATAAATTCATACACACATTATATATATAAGCTACGAAACCAAGACCTCTTGATTAGTACTTAAAGCCCAAAACCAACAGACCAAGAAGAGGTACGAGGGTTACTTGCCTTTTAAAGTATTTAATCATACTCTTCGTTATTATCATCATATCATCATCATCATCATCATCATTATCATCGTCATCATTGATGTTCAATGGAAAAGATTCATAAAAATTCCAAAAAGGATCTTTGTAAGATTTGAGTGCATAGAACTTTGAGCCAACATCACCCTTAAGCTTCACGTATTGACACCCACTTAAGTCGAGAAAAGATAATGCTTTGCAGTTGCTAAGAATAGCATCTAACCCATAGTCACTAAAGCGACCAAAGGCTAACTCGAGTTGCTCAAGCCCTAACATCGTATTGGCTATAGCTAATGCTTCTCTTTCATTAACTTTAGCTGCCCCTTCATTATTTTGGGTGGATTCGAACTCAGCAGGAGTCAGGTTTCTCTTCAGGCTTATAAGAGACGTGCAATTATTTCCCAATATTTCGATTCCTTTGTAGGTGATGTAATTGCAATAGCTGATGTCTAAAGTTGTTAGAGATGTTAGGGATCCAGAATATTTCTTTATAACTAAATCATTTACCTCGCTCATTGGAATTTCTAGCACGTTAAGGTTAATTCCACTGCACATACAAAAAAAGTAGATGTCATAAGCTTAAGAAAGATTATTAAAAAAATAACATAGCACCTAAAATTTGATCATTTACAAAATATCATAATGAAACTACTAATATATATAAATAATTTTCAAAATAGACTTAAAATAAAATCAATAATTTTTATTATTGGATGTTGCAATACCATCTTCACTTTTTTTTTTCAAGTTATAAAAGTATATTACAAAGAGGCGGTGAGCGAGAATCCCCAATTTTGGATGCGGTATGCGGAGAGTCGCCGGAGAGTGTAACGGCTCCGACTGACAAGCTTTCGCACAACGGCATCGATGACATCAGGATGGTTAACATGATGACACCATTCTTCAATGTCAATCTCTGTCCAACAACATGGCTCCGCCACCACCTCCTGCCAACTTTTGCAGACGAAAGATATTGTGCGTGCCATCTCATCCGATGGGATATTCTTGAAGATGAGGGCCAATATATCGTGGTTTAGCCCTTCCCAATCCCTCCAATTGTCATTGTCGATCCCACGTCTTGACATTTTTTAAAAAGCTAGAATTGCATAAACTTTTTTGATACAATAGTGCTTATATATAGAAAATAGAATAGAGCAATAAGAAAATGTGATAAAAGAAAATATTGTTAATAATGAAGATATATTGTATTAATTTTGGTTATAAATTCTTACAATAAATATTATACATATGTTCTCATATTTATATGACAGTGAATAATTCTAATATCTCTCTACAAATAAATAATGCAGCTATAAAAAGCATTGAAAGTTTGTCTACCAAAAAATAAAAATGGGAAAATGGATGGGACTTTGTTTATGTTATGTAGAGAAGAAACAAATGATAAATTAAGAATGTCATATTGAAGGTGATGATGAGTGATGATAAAACGATAATAAATATCATACTATTTAGTTCTCTTATGATAAACTAAATTATGAATAACATATATAAAGCTTTTATTGTTACACACATACACCAAGGACCATTTGAATTAAGAGCAAAATTTTGATAAGAGATCATAGAGAGGAAGTTGACCCAATCTAGTACAAGCAGCATACACAAAGGAATCATTATTATTATTACTAATACTATTATTATTATCTTTATTCTATTTTTTTATATAAAAAAGAAAAAAATATTCATATCTTTCTAATATATTTGAAATTAAATAATTGTAATAAATTATTTTTAGAAATTAAAAATACATATGTACGATTGATTATTTTAAAATTAAAGAAATTTGATAAATTAAATTTGGGTTAAAATATAAAATTAAATTGATGTAAATATACATATTAAGCAAAACTAACTAAATGATATAATATAACATCTCATTCAAAATAGTTTAAAATTGAGTTTATCCTCCTAGGAATAGAACTTAGAAACTTTCTTTGAGCACTAAATTAAGAAGAGAATAATACAACATTATTAATCAAGAGTTTTCTTAGGTCAAGGCTTAGAATGAAATTAACCACAGGGGCTTGCGCTTGTGGGAAACCAATCCCTACATCAAATAAACCTCATTCGAGCTGATGTATCGAAAGGGGGAAATCTCGTGACTTTGATTAGGTTATATACATCATTACCCATCGAGGTATGTAGGCGAAAGCCATTATAATCCATGGTCAATCGTATATATAATATCGTCTACTCTCCCATTGATCAGCTTGTGTAAAGTGTAAAGGTCTACGACCATTTTGTCCTATGGGATGGTGCGATCATACCCTTTGCATTCTATTCTCCCACGAGTAGAATCCTTTCGGAGTGTGGGATCTCCATTTCATTAATATCCACATTAATCAATAGGGAAGGATTCTCTTTATTTTGTAGCATAGAATCAATAGAGAAAAAAAAATTAGGAAGCTTATCACCTTCCCCAATACGTTTATCATTAGGAGAAACTCTTTCAGGCGATAGATTTAGGCTATTATCCAAAACCATCAAATTATTCGAATCTTCAAGATTTTCATTTCTAACCTTCTCAATAGGGGATTGGGTCTCGACCTGATTCAAAAGAATTTGGTCATCAACATTCTTGTTTGTAGTATCTGTAGCATTAGCGACCACCTTCCCCACTGAGTTGTTGAAATTTTTTTTGAGATCCGGATGCAATTTGAAGCAATCAGAAACTACATAACCATGAGTTTTACAATGATTATAAAAATTAGGACCTTTTTCAAACTCCACTTTTTGTAAGTAACCAAAAGTCTTAGAGCCAACCCAAGCTTCCTTAGCATGTTTCTTAGTGATATCAACTTCAACTAAAACCCTAGCCACAGACGGACGAGTTCTAGATGCAGTAGCCTGATCAATTTGCAAAGGGCGGTCAAAAATAGATCCAAGTGCATGTAAAACTTTAGCATTGAAAAAATGAATTCTAAGGTTAGGAAAAGAGATCCAAATCGACACAATGGGGGATTCTTCTCTAACATCAAAGAAAGGCATCCACTTCAAGATATACATTTGGCAGTTAAGAATAAAATACGATCTACGAGAAAACACATGACTATAATCTAAATAATTCGAGAGCTAGATCGTAACATGTTTCGAATCCATAAGACCAACCGAATAAAAACCTGAGAGCTTAAGGCTACCAAAAAAAAAAAGCACGAATCGGATCCAGATTTGGCCGTCGCAGGCCAAAATTTCCAACCAGAGTAAACTGAAAAGGAGAAGCAAGTTTTAGAACTTCTTCATCCGAAAGCATAATAGTCGGCACACCATTAAACGTCAATTGAGTTAAAGAGGGTAGGGTATCACCTGCCAAAGAACTAGAGAGAACTTCCTTAAAAGAACGTGACTGAAGAGGAGAAGGAGCCCCTAAATCCAAGTTAAAGAAACATTTGTTTGTATCTTGAACCTGAGAGGCAAAATTCCCCAAAGCGTAGAAGACGAAGCATTCACCATAACTTTGAAGCCCTAACAGAGCCAGCCGACAAGGATAAACACGAGCACAGGGATAGTAAGTAGAACACAATATTTCACCGGGCGGAGAGGACATGGAGGCGATAAGATCACAGGAGGAAGGAAACCCTAAAATCGCCCGAGACAGCACTTAGGGCAACTTTTTTACTGCTTCTTAAAACAATTTTTAATAAAAAAATTAAATTTTTTGTACATAAAATCTGCTTTAAAAAGCTGTAAGAAAGCCATTCCAAATGAAACCTTAATCACATATCTTGTATAAGAAGTTACAAACCTAAATTTTAGAATCATTTTAAGATTTTAAATGACAAAATAATTCCATTTGATACATACGAGATTAAAAAAAAAAACCATTTAATAATTATTTAAGATATTGGATGTTATATATCATAACTTTAAAATATCTTTTATTTTATTAATGCATTATTATGATAATTTTTTAGAATTATTTCAAAATATGATATATATATATATATATATATATATATATATATATATATATATATATATATATATATATATATATATATTATATATATATATATATATATTATTTTTGATAAGATGATAAAAAACTACAAATGTTTCTTAACTACTTAAAAACTAATTAATTTAAAATCATCACCTTAATTTAATAAAAAATTGGTGAAGATCAATTAGAAATGGAGCTCTATTATTATTTTGTAACTTTTAATAGAATTGTCATTTTTTGCGATTTAATAATATATATTTAATAGAGTACCAATATATATCAATAAAATAGAAGATCATAATCATAAAGAACAATCCACATACCGAAGCATGGAGCATGATTGTGGACGCCTATATAGTTTACTAGAATCAAAGTCTCAATAATAATAAAAAGAAAACTAGAAGAGATCTAGATAAAAAAAGTACTATATATAAGTTAGGATAGAAAGTTTTTGAATTGAAATTATAAAATGGCAATTACCATAACACAATAACCAAACTTTTAAGCTTCAAGTTCAAGATGTTAAGGTTACTTTCTCATTTTTTAGGACATTTGAGCCATTAAGGTAAACTCACACACACACATATATATATAAGTTACAAACCCAAGACCTCTTGATTAGTACCAAAAGCCCCAAACCAACAGAACATGGAGAGGTACGAGGGTTACTTGCCTTTTAAAATATTTAATCATGCTCTTCGTTATTATCATTATCATCATCATCATCATTATCATCATCATCATTATCATCGTTATCATTGACGTTCGAAGGAAAAGATTCATAAAAATCTGAAAAAGGATCTTTGTAAGATTTGAGTGCATAGAACTTTGAGCCAACATCACCCTTAAGCTTCACGTATTGGCACCCACTTAGGTCAAGAAAAGATAATGCTTTGCAGTTGCTAAGAATAGCATCTAACCCATAGTCACTAAAGCGACCAAAGGCTAACTCGAGTTGCTCAAGCCCGAACATCGTATTGGCTATAGCTAATGCTTCTCTTTCATTAACTTTAGCTGCCCCTTCATTATTTTGGGTTGATTCGAACTCAACTGGAATCAGGTCTCTCTTCAGGCTTATAAGAGACGTGCAATTATTTCCCAATATTTCGATTCCTTTGTATGTGATGTAGTTGCAGTAGCTGATGTCTAAAGTTGTTAGAGATGTTAGGGATCCAGAATATTTCTTTATAGCTAAATCATTTACCTCGCTCATTGGAATTTCTAGCACGTTAAGGTTAATTCCACTGCACATACACAAGAAGTAAATGTCATAAGCTTAAGAAAGATTATTAAAAAATATATAACATAGCACCTAAAATTTGATCATTTACAAAATATCAGAATAAAAAACTACTAATATATATATAAATAATTTTCAAAATAGACTTCAAATCAAATCAACAATTTTCATTATTGGATGTTGCAATACCATCTTCACTTTTTTTTTTTTTTCAAGTTATAAAAGTATATTACAAAGAGGCGATGACCGAGAATCCCCAATTTTGAATGCGGAATGCGGAGAGTCGTCGGAGCTTGTAACGGCTCCGACGGACAAGCTTTCGCACAATGGTGTCAATGACATCAGGATTGTTAACATGACGACACCATTCTTCAATGTTAATCTCTGTCCAGCAACATGGCTCCGCCACAGCCTCCTGCCAACTTTTGCAGACGAAAGATATTGTGCGTGCCATCTCATCTGATGGGATCTTCTTGAAGATGAGTGCCAATATATCGTGGTTTAGCCCTTCCCAATCCCTACAATTGTAATCGTCGATCCCACGTCTTGACATTTTTCTAAAGCTAGAATTGCATAAACTTTATTGATACAATAGTGCTTATATATAGAAAATAGAATAGAGCAATAAGAAAATGTGATAAAAGAAAATATTGTTAATAATGAAGATATATTATATTAATATTTGTTATAAATTCTTACAATAAATATTATACATATGTTCTCATATTTATATGACAGTGAATAATTCTAATATCTCTCTACAAATAAATAATGCATCAATATATTAAATGCATTGAAAGTTTGCCTATCAAAATAAATAAATAAATAAAAGGGAAAATGGGTGGGACTTTGTTTATGTCACGTAGAGAAGAAGAAACAAATGATGAATTAAGAATGTCATATTGAAGGTGATGACGAGTGATGATAAATTGATTATAATTATCATAATATTTAGTTCTCTTATGATAAGCTAAATTATGAATAACATAAATAAAGCATTTATTGTTACAATATATATGAGTGAAATGAGAGAGAACAATATATTAGCAAACAAAAACTGCAACAAATTATCTTACTAGTAATAGAGGCCTTAACACGATACTCTTCTTTTGTGGAAGTCTGGATGATCAAGAAAAAAATACTTGTATTTATTTCTTTTCCAAGAAATAAGAGTCTCCAAAAAATACAAAGAAATTAGGGATATATTTATGGCCAACCAATGTATTAGTCCAAACAGCATAAAAATGAAGCATGTTACTTTGAAAAAGTTGTTAATGGAAATAAAGAAATTTGAAAAATAGTCAAATTTTAAAATAATAAAGTCAAAATCAAGTATCATGTATATGAACATAAATTAATCATCTTAGGTTTTACAAAGCATGGTAGGATAATACCCTATGACATGCTTGTCACATGCGAATTATAAGCCTAGTTTAAGTAAATTTGTTTTATGTTCATTTAAATTGCTTGTTTAAAATTAAGTGGCTCCTATTAGATTCAATTTTGTTAGCGAGCGACACTTTGACCGTACTTGTGAGTTTACGGAGATAGATAGTGCAAGGAAAGGAAAGTGAGCGAGCAAGTAAGAAGAAAGCTCTGAAATTTTCTAATCTTTACAAATAGTTAAAAGAACAGAAATTATCATAAAAAATACCTTTTATCTTATTTAAATGGTTGGAAGGTCTATATAAAAGCTAAACACAGAGAATACTAAATAATACATATACATAAATATGACTCTATTGCTACACATGGATGGACATCTATGAAGTAATTCTAGCTCCAAAATAGAATAAGATTATTGAATATTATTGTGCCAAAGAAAAGCAAAAATTTGAGAAACATCACCTTTAAATCTAATAGCATCCCAAACTTTTTTCAAATTGAATTTACCCTAAACCATCAAATCACATACCTTTCCTGATGTAATGTAAGCCAAAACATCAAGCCTCATCATGCCCCTCAATACTTGGAGCTTGTCATAATTATCAAAGAATTTCAAATTTGAGATAGAATAACCTTTTTTGATAAGCCAATTAGCAGCAATATTAACTTCTTTCCAAATATAAGCAATTTTATACTTAAAATGCTCAAGTATAGACATAATTTTTTGACTAAATAATAGATGGCTAGTATTTAGACATTATTTAGAAAAAAAATAAATTAACCATCAATATAGAATCAGATTTAATCCATAAATTCAGGATCTGTTTATTCAAAAAAATCTTTATGCCATTATATAAAGCAGTCAATTCCACCTCAATAACTTTACAATATGGAATATTAGAGATAAAGATAAAAATAAAAGCACTTTGATAATCCCTAATAAGACCACCACAATCAACAACATACCTAATAATATAACCATTAATGATCAGCATAAACTTATTCATATCAGGTTTCTTCCAATGAAAATTTTTGGGGATGATGCCATGATTATCAAAATCAATCTTTAATTGAAAAAAGGAAGCCCAAAGCATCCCAAAACAACCAGAACTCTAGAAGCAATAGGCCCAATAAAAAATGTATGATTGATCTATTCGAGATAACAATAATATTGACACTTAAAAGCAATATAAAAACCTTTGCTTTTAGACACTCATCAATATGAATAAAACCTTTGACAACCCTCCACATGAATAAGGAAATATTAGCAAGAGTAGAGGTATTTTGAATTTTCTAAAAAATTGAATTAGGCTCAATTTTGTTTCTAAAGAGCAATTCCAAACCAATTTAAGATTGAAATCCCCATTAGCAGAATATTTGAAAATAGGTTGATTCTTACATTTCATATTTATAAGAATATCACAAATAATGCCAATAATAGAATTAGAATATGCTCAACAAGTATATGACTGCACCATCTCCCCTCCAACATAAAGTTAGAGGCTTTCAAATTAGATAAGAAATGTGTATTAAAAATATCATCAAGGGAATCATTCCCCATCCAATAATCCTGCCAAAAGAAGTAAGAGCCATTACATAGACTCCACATAAGATTTAACTCCCCATGCCATTTGATTTCACAAAGCCTAAACCAACTAGAAGATTGGCCCTTCTTTAAAAAGCAATGAATAAGGTGATTATTCTTACAATTTTTATTATTCACAAAATTGGCCTATAAAAATTATTTAACCTAAACCTTCACTAGAGGTTAATAGAGAAGCTTTTAACCATATCCATACTGTATTTACAACCAAATCTCCCCTCATGAACTGGATTACAACAAGATTTTCAAGTCCTCTAATGAATCTTCTTCTGGATCTGGGAAGAGCCCCAAAAGAATTTATTAATTAATCTATCAAATCTAGAGCGAACCTCTAAAGAATGATTGACATTTTACACCAGATAAATATGCATTGAACACAATGCACTTTTAATCAAAATGACCCAGGCGCACACCCATAAACAAGAGTTTAAATTCTCAAACCTCCTAAGTTTTTTTAGATATTAAAGGACGATATATCAAACATACAAGACTTTTTATGACGTTATAAGTGAAATTTATTTAATGGAAAAGTAACATATGTTTATTGTAATATTCATGCCATATGATTGCATAACTATTAAAAAGATTAAATTTTCATAATTAATATTTGATAAATAGATCCATAATTAATGTTGGACCTTTATTATTTTAGGAATTTCAAAGAGAAATTTGTTTCAGATTGGTGAGATAAATCATAAAGTTTGTGGCATCCAACTCATAATCTCAAGTAAAAAATATTCTTTTCGGTTTGGGCTCTTTATTTGGCCGCCCCACTGCTATGGGTTCTAAGCCGTCAATCGCTCGTAATCTTGTGGAAATGGACAATTATCGGATACATCCTAATTCTGCTATGCTTGGTCCTAAGAAATTATGCTATATTCAAAAGGTTGTTTTGGAAGGATTTTCTAGTTTTTGTTCTCATTGCAAAGCTGTGGGTCATAACAATTATGAATGTATTAAGTTTTTATTCTCATATGCTAGTTTTTGTTCTCATGGCTTGTTTATCCCTTGTCGGATGTGTATATTAATTTGGATGGTTAATTACATAAGGGTGTGCACTCTGACCCTATTGATCACTGTGATTGGATTGAGGAATTCTCGGGTAATAAGTATCATGATGGGGATTTCTATGGTGGCTACTCTGATGTGCCCATAGAAAATTTTGATTTGAATGTGTTGAAAATTGATAAAGCTGGGTTCTCTTCTGAAAGAAAAAAAGAAGAAGAAGGTTAAAAAAATTTTAGCTGAGTTTTGTGTTGCTATTGTTGTTCCTTTATTATGTATGTTATTTTGTAGGATTTTGTTGTGGTTGTTGTTGAGTGCTTGTTGTCTTTTGTCCTGGGTTAGGGGCTTCTTCCTGGTGGTTGGTTTTGGTGGCTTATGCTGTTGGGGGCCATTGTTTTTGGGTTTGGTTGCCTTGGTGGTTTGTGGAGATTGCCTCCCTTAGTCCCTTATTTTTTTGTTTTGTTATCTCATTTCTTTCCTCATTTTTCTGTAGGTTGTTTTCATATGGCTTTGTGGATGATTCCTATATGCTAGTGGTGTTTTTGGATGGCTGGTTGCTGTGGATTTTTTGGTTGTTTTTTATGGGCCCTCTCGGTGGTTTGTCTTGCCCCTTTTATTTTTATTTAATTCATGTATTAGTTTGAATCAATGGCTTATATGTTTTACTTTCAATTTTGTATTTTTAAAGAGCAGATTGTTATTTAAGGACTTGTAACCCCTCTGTTAATTAACGTGTAAGCCCCTATGTGAATTTTATCCAAAAGAATGACCAATTTAGTCTTTTTCTCGTTTGATTATTAAGATGAATAACTATAATAATTAGCAACATATTATGCAAAATCTTTAAGAGTCTCATTGAATATTTATCGTGAACCTTATATAAGATTTTAACGATTGAATACATTCATTTAAAATTAATTAACTCTTCTTATATATTAAATATTTAAAATTAATTTAAATCTTTAAATAAATAGAAGAATGCTTGATATATGAATTACATTATATATCAAATAGATTTGATACATTTGATTTGTCAAATATTTCTTATGAATTCTTAAAATTCATTAAGGAATAGAAATTTTAAATTTTTGATGAAGATCAATTTGAAATGGAGCTCTATTATTATTTTGAAACTTTTAAGAGAATTTACACCATTTTTGTGATTTAATAATATATTTTAATAGAGTACCATATATATCAATAAACTAGAAGATCATAATCATAAAGAGCAATCCACATCTCAAAGCATGGAGCATGATCAACATAGCTTGTTACTGCAAAGTGGACACCTATATAGTTCACTAGAATCTAAGTCTCTTTAAAAATAAATAAATAAATAAATAAAAAGCTAGGAGAGATCTAGATAAAAAGGTACTAAGGTAAACGAAAAGTCTAGAGGAGAAAGTTTTTGAATTGAAATTACAAAATGGCAATTAGCATAATGCCATAGCCAAACTTTTAAGCTTCTTGCAATAAATTTTTGGCTTACTTGACCCTTTTAATGGGTCATGCTCTCAACCAACAGATCAAGATGAGCTGGGTAGGCTTACTTGCCCTTCCAATGACTTAATCATCCTCCTCGTTATTTTCATCATCATCATCATCATCATGACTTTCATCATTAACATTCAATGGAAAAAATTCAAAAAAATCATAAAAAGGATTTTTAATATAATTATAATATAAATAATCTGGAAAATAATAACATTATTAGATAAAAAATTCAAGATTAACTAAAATGTATCTTTGGGTCGTATTATTATTTTTAAATTTTTGGCATGTAGCGTCATAGAAAATTGCATTAGAGTGATAAAAAATTGTGTTTTGTTTTGCAAAACTCAAAAGAAAAATGCATTTTTTTTAAATGCAATTTTTTTTTAATAAAACAAAATTTCTATTTGAGATTTATTCTTATTTTAAATTTCTTATGCTCTTATCCCTTATTAGTCTTAAAATATGATCTTTATCAAACCAGTGATCAAGAAGAGAAAACTAGTTAAATTATGATATCCCACATTAACTCCCAAAGCATTTCTAAAAAAGACCAAACTCTAGAGGCTAGAGGCCCATTTAGAAAAAACTGACTTGAAAGTCTGAATCTTAAAATAACATTGACATTTAGAAGTAATATAACGCCCTTTCTTTTTAATCTATCATCCACTTGATCTAACCTTTGGTAAGCCTTCAAGTAAAAAGAGAGATATTAGGAGTAGCAGAATTCTAAATTTTATGAAAAATCATATTGGAATTAGTTTTAGATCTAAACCAATTCCTACATCTTTAATATAAAAAACCAATTCCTACATCTTTAATATAAAAGCCACCATCATTAGAATATTTAAAAATAGGTTGATCATTTATTTACATATTTATAAGAATATCATAAAAAAGATCGACCATAGTATTATGGATATGATCTAAATGAAGATTCAAACACCGTCTCCCATCTAAAATGAAGTCAGAAGCCTTCGTATTTGATAATTAATGTGTGTTAAAAAGAGAGTCAAGAGACCCATTCCCCATCCAATCATCTTGCCAAATAAAGGATTATCCCTTACCAATGCCCCATTGAATATTCAATTATTCTACCAATTTGATATTACATAATCTAAACCACCCAAGTGATTGATCCTTCTTGAAAGTGCATAAGGAATTAGTAATCCTAAACTTCCACCAAAGGATAGAAACACTTTTAACCATATCAACAATTAATTTGCACCGCAAACCACCCTCGCTAAAAGGGCCAATGCAAGAGTTCTAGGCATGCCAATGTATCTTTTTTGTCTTGAGAAGAACTACAAAAAATTATTAATGATTTTGTCCTTTTTTATGATTAATGATTTTGTCTAATATAGAGCATACTTCCATAAAAGGTTAACAGTTTGAAACACGTAAATATGCATAAAATATAGAACACTTTTAATCAGCACAAGTTTGGCTCCCATAGAAAGTAATTTGAATTCTCACGTAGATAATTTTTTTAAATACTAAAGAATAATTTATCAAACAAAAAGTCCTTTTATGCCCTTTATGAAGAGGGGTCCCTAGATAATAAATAGGAAGAGTTTGCTTATGAAACTAGTAATGCTCTTTATGCTATTGATTTTCTCCAGCGGCATATCCTTCCCCAATATGAAAGAGTATTTATTTTGGCTAAAATGAAGGCCACTATGCTTTTCAAAAAAACATTAAGAAAATGATAAATCCTTTTGATGTTTTTAATAGAGCCATTTCAAAATAAAACTCAGATGCAAATTATTTAGACCACCATAATTGACAAGGCCAAGCTTTTCAACTTAGAAAAAAAATGAAAACCTCTAGAAAGATATTCAATTGTGATAATGTGAAGAGTAGGGGATAATTGACTCCCCCCCCCCCCCCCCCCCCCCCCCCCCCCCTAAAATGAAGCCTGACACCCTGGTTTGTTTTACAAAAATCTTGAGACCTACCATTGATAATAATAGAAAATTAAACATTCTCAAAAATAGTTTTAATCAGCGATATACTATTCTCATTTAAACTAAATAAATGTGTAATACCTTAGATATATCTAGTCACTATCAAATTATGCACAGACTTTTTTTGTTAATATTGAATAAGTTTCCAGGCAAGTAACACCTTATCAAAAATACATATATCTTTACCAAGCAGTTTGATTAACAGAAATAATTTTTGGAAGAAAAAGAGCCAATCTAGATGCCAAAATCTTAGTGATAATTTTATTAAAAGTAGTGTACAAGCTAATAGGTTTGAAATCATTTCAATTTTCTAGATTCTTGCATTTAGGAATTAGGATAAAATAAGTGCTAGCAAAACATTTAAGCATATAAGATCCATTGAAGAACCCAAGATAGCTTTACATATATCCTCAATGATATGCCAACATTTTTCATAGAAGATAATAATAAAACCATTATGACCAGCAACATAATCCTTATTCATCTCCATAAGTTTAACACTTTAGCTTCAGTAGGATATCTAGAGAATTGAATTTTATCCTTAGTCTAAAAGATAGACGAAGTATACTGTGGTTAGAAATATTATTTATATTCTTGTTAGCCCCAATTAAAGTTTTAAAATGAGAGACTGCCAATGCAAAAATGACATACTAATCATCCATCCACTCAACTAACTCCAATTTTATTTTAGAAATATTAGATTTAGCTTTCCTTTTGTTAGCTAAAGCTTAGACAAATTTTTTTTCTTATCACCCTAAACAATTTGCTTTTAGTTAGCCTTTTGACTCCAAAACTCCTCCTCTATGAGATGAAGGTTAGAAAAGATGTTATTATCTTTAATTAATTTAGTTTTATTATCTTAAAAATATTAGAAATATAAATATTCTTCAAAAGAATAACATCTCTTTCAGCTTTATTAATATTATAAAAATGTTTCCAATAATATTTTCACTCCACCATTTGATAACCTATTTAAGCCATTTAATTTTCAGAGAGAATCTAACCATCATTAGATCCCTCATAATGAAGCGTAGAAGCCACATGTTTTGAAATTGAAAATGAATAAATCCATTAGAATTAATGACTTTGTTAGTAGTAAGTGGAGCATCATCAGAATTTGTTCTACTAAGATTATCCATAAGGACACCAATTCACTTAAGGTATGATCCTGTGAAAGCTTGTTTGTATAAATCTCCACTAATAATAGCAAAGTTTGTTTCTTTGCCTTAGAGGCATATTTTAACTAGTGGATCTTCAGGCAACACACCATATAGTAGAAGGCTCTAATGTTGTGATTGTTACGTACGCCTATTAACCATTATAAAATATTCAATTATACTTGTAATAGTAGGATTATATTCCCATAAATGGTAGCAAACTATTGCGGGCAAAAATATTTACGGCGGCAAAGTAGGAAAATCTTTCATCTTAGTGTTACATAAATACCTAGCACATAAAAAGAGAAAATAAAAACAGTAGGATTTTTACATGGAAAATCCTAAAAAAGGGAAAAAACAACTTGGCCACATCTATTTGAAATGATTCTAATAGTAATTGAATGTGTTACAAAGACCATCCCTAAACTTGAGGATGATTAGATTAGAAAAGTCTAGGAGGTGGGTTGAATTTTGTGTGGAAGATGGTGGTCGGCAGAAGTCTGATGGTGGTAGAGTAGAAATTTGATGGCTGTCATGCAGAAGTTCGGTTAGTGTTGATGGAAGAGCGAAAGTTCGGCAATGGTTAGTGGATGGGTGGAAATCTGATGACGATTGGTTACCGGGCGAAAGTGTAGAGATGATTGTTGGTCGGGCGATGGTCGAGGAGGATAATCTAGTAGGAAGAGAGCTCGAATTTTTTTCTTCCTCCCTTCTCTTCATTCTCTTGCTTTGCTCTCCCTTCAATGAAGAATGAGGGGTCTATTTATAATTTTATGGGAGTGGCATGACCAGTAAATAATGAAAAATCAAGGGCATGTTGGGAGTGTTTCAAATGAATGGCCGATATCAACTAACTTGATTATAGACTATTTATTAAGTATTTAAATACTTTAATGCTGTCAGAATTTGATGATCTTTCGGATATAGGAATGTCATATTTGGATATTATTTGGTCATCTAATTTATGCTTTAAACCTTATAAATATATTTTGGGCCCTCGATTTGGACCCATTTGGGCTCTAATTTGATTGAATATGGTGTCGTTGGGTTTGTCTTTTTGAGACGTTCAGTTTGACTACAAGTTTGTTGAAATCGGAGTTTGTATTGTCCTGAATTTAATTTTGGAAGTTTCCAATTCGAATTTGCCTCAAGATTCATGCTCGACCAAGAAATTTTTTTATGATATATCAACCATAAAATTTCTAAAGATAATAAAATTATACATTCATGTTATAAAGATAAATTCCTAAAACAAATAAAAGTCCACATATCATTCACTTCAGTTTTTATATTGAAAAACTCAAAATAACTAAGTGAATTTAATAATCTCCTAGATTTGTATCATCCAATAATACTTAATTTCCCAATTCCTTCTCCATTGAAACCTTCTACCTCAAATGCATCAACATCCTCACATCCAAGCACTTCGTCCTCATCACCTTCATATGTCAAGTGAAATTTATGAACAAACCATGAATGCAAAATAATAAGTATTTATTTTAGATTGATGACACATAAATTGATTTTAATTTCATTATGATCTTTCTCCACATCAATATGTAAATTTCTACAAGTACATTCATTTGCATAATGACTAGATTGATGACACCTAAAATAAATAATGAGCAAAATTGAAAATAACATCTCCACATCAATGTTGCAAACTTGCTATTCATAACAAGTTTAACACATGCATGTCACCAATTTATAGTAATAACACAACACAATTCAAAACATTTAAAAAAAGCTCATACATCCCACGGTCTTCAACTCAAACATTTAAAACACAATTCAAACAATTAAAAAGCTTGGTTACAATAGCAATTAAAAATAATGCATCATAGAGAGTACAAAACAAGCATACACCCTGATCGTTCTTAAGGGCATTAATTCATTAAACGAATTATTAAATCCTTGATAAAAATCCTTCACAAACATTTAAAGATTGACGTTTATTTTTGTGTGTGTTAAGACTGGACGCATGTCACAATATATGAAATGAGTATTTTTAGAAGATTTTTATATTTTTATGTATTGTTTTCTATATGTTCTTTTCATATTGTACGAATATTTTTTTTATCATGTACGAATTATGTAGCATATACATGATAATTTTTGGAGTTGAGCACGTGAAACTTAGATTTTCATAAGTTTCATACAGTATGATGACATCATCATACTGTATGATTTGTACAATTTTGTATGTACGAGTGGGGACGATTTTCCCAAAAATGTCAGTTATTTATTGATGATCATACGTACGAATTCATTTTTATCTGTACGATCCAGATGTCAGTTTCTGTGGGAGACTAACCTAACCGCCTTTAAAGTAATCTTTAATATTCTGATCGTCCCGAATGAACACCTATTTGTCTGTACGATCATTTGGTCAAAAAGCTTGTACAAAATGATTTCTAAAAAATGGTGCTTTATGAAAAGTTGTTTCTTTTTTGGCCGTTTCTGTTCGTACGTATGAAAATAATTTCATCTCATATGATTTTAAAATTGTACTTACGATCCAAGTTTTGTACGGTACGATTGATCATTTTTCTTTTAATAGAAGGGTTTTTGAAATCTTTTTCATTCACTTTCATATTCCTTTCAAAACCCTCTAAAGCCCTCATCTTAGAAATGGCTAGTCTTAGTAAAGGTCCACATGGCTCTAAGGGTTCTTCTTCTGGAAATGCTGGGGATTCTAACTTCCTATCTAAGAAGAATGGGGATGCTTATTTTAGGTATATTGCTGCTAAGAGATCACCCCATCTAGACTTCTAATCTAGGATGATCTTCACTTCTCTGTAATGTCTTTGTTTACCTCTACTCAACTATCTTTCATTCTCACTCTCATCTATGCCTATCACAAAGAAACTTTTTAATATTTCTTGGCCAACATGAGAGTAAATGAGGACCACTCTAGGATAAGTTCCTATGTCCAAAAACAACATGTAGAAATAACCAAAGAAGCTTTAGGTAACTTTCTTTGTCTAAGAACCCAGGGGATTTGAGCCTACACTTTAACCTCTAGAGCTAATTTTGACCTGTTTGAAATTAATAAAGTTATTAAAGGTGTCTCCCAAGTTAGTTATTTAGCTTGTGTCTACACCTTGAACCAAAATGCCTGAATCATCCAACATGTTTTAAAAACTTCGATCATTCCTAAAGCTGGTGATTGAGTAAATATGACTCCACTCTTATCCACAGTCACCTATCTTATTATGATTGAAAAGCCCTTTGATGAAGCCAAACTTATTATGGACTATCTATACAACCTTTCTGAAATTGGACTTCCACACCATAAAAGAAAGAAAAATGTGGCTTTAGGACATTTAGTTGCCTACATTCTACATAAGAGGTATAATATTATTCATCCTGATCCTCCCACTGAACTACCTATTAACTTCACTGATGCTTCTTTTCAAACACTTCTTGGGAGAAATAAAAGTTCTGATAGTGATGATTCTGAGGGAGAAGGGGGAGCTCCTTCACCTGCTCCAACACCTGCACCTGACCAAAACTTTTACCAAGAAATGGTCCAATGCTTTGATAGATTAGAAACTCATTTTGATCAACATTTTGATCAAATTGAGAATCACTTGACTCAGTAGGATGCAAGATATCAGGAAGACATGGGTTGGATCTATGGTTAGTTTGAAACGGTGAACATGAATGTAGCTTTGATGAATAGCTATTTTTTAATGTTCAACCCAACACCTCCTCCAGACTAAGGCCCCTCAGAATTTTAGTTGTACTTCATTATTGTTCTTGTTTTTTAGTTTTTGAATCTGATGTTGTGTTGTTTCTATTTTAGTTAAGTGTTTTCATATGTTGAGATGATGTAGACTGGATAATGTAATATGAGTTGTCATGATGATATTTTTTTCAAATATGTGTTTGTATGTGATCTTTATAATTAATGGAATGTTCAAATGCTTCGTTCACATGTCTTGACTTTTAATTCTTGAAATGTTTATGTTTTTAAAATGAGAAAAACCTTTTGAAATTGATCATTAAAATGGGTTATAAATTATTTTATTCTATAAATTAATTTCCATACAAAATTTAATCTTTCAAAAATTTTAAATTAAATTTATAACTGAAATTATATAAGGAGATCAATTTTAAGTTCTTTTAGACAAACATATTTCGTGTTTTTTATTTGAGTTGATTTGATGTCTTCGTGTTTTTGTTCTAGTTTTTTGTTTTGTTCTGTTTATTTATTTATTTATTTATTTGGTGTCTTTTTAATTTTTAGGGTTGTTGATTATTATTTTTTTATTTTTATGGGTAACTCTTGTTTTTTAATGGATCATTTATTTATGGGGAGCAAAAGAGAAAATTGTTTTAAATGTTAACTCAAATAATAATTATTTTTGCCATCATCAAAAAGGGTAGATTATTATAACTTAATTTTATAACTATATTTTTCATATTATGTGTGTTTTTGATGATTAAAAATTTTATTTTATTGCTTAATATTTCTCCTAATATATATTGGAAATATTATTTTTGTTGTTTGTGTGTACTAATATTTCAGAAAAATCATACACCATAGAGTTGAATATTTCAAGACAGATTAGATTAGGATTAATTATATCTGAAGTCTGTACATTTTTACTTTTTTTAGTCTGAGAAAGTGTGATTGTAATTGGACAATCGTGAACATACAAATTAGGGGACTGTAAAAACTTGTAATTTTTTAAACTGATCGTATTATATGATTTTGGATCGTAGTAAACGATTGGGCCTGAGCGTTCCTCCAGAAAAAGTTAATCAAACTATGGATGGAAAAATTTCTAAGTACTGTTTATACTGTACGAAGTTGCCTTCATACAGACGACGTCCATAGTACAAAATTGATGCGAACATTTTTGTTCATACAAACAGATATTTTTTTTAATTATTCATTCGGGATGAACTTGAGTTTGTACAAATGACATCCAGAGTACAAAATTGATGCGTACATTTTCGTCCATACAAATAACCAAATTTTTTGAACTGTTCATCTGGGACAAACTTGGGTTCGTACACATAACGTCCAGAGTACAAAATTGATACGTACATTTTCATCCATACAAATAACAAAATTTGTTGAATTGTTCATACTGTAAGAACTTAGGTTCATACAAATGTTTCCAAATGAAACATGGTTTTATTAAAGCAGTTCGTATTGTACATTGTCAGTTCATACAAATGATAATCTATGTATGAAATCAGTTTGTACAGGATTATACGAATAAATTTTGAACTGTTTGTATGTGCGATCGTTGATCGTACATCACGATCATGGATAATTATAATTTAAATTTTCAGTTTTCTGGACAATTTTTGGTGTCTTTCATATAAATAGTCCTAAAAATTGACTAAGGACAAATCCTTCTTCATTTTTCTTGAGAGCAAAAGTGTGAGAGTGATTTAGGAGAGTGTTTGAAAGGGAGTTCTTTTAAATTGAGAGTGTGAAGGGTTCACAAGGTTACTCAAATGTGAGAATCTCTTTGTGTTTCGTAGCAAATCTCTTCCTTACTTCTTTGAAGAAGCTCGAGGGAAGATCTTTGAAGAAGATCTAATTCTATACTGACACTAGGAGGGTGTGAAAGGACTCCAATTCTCTACCGACACCCGGAGGTTATGAAAGGATGCCGTTTCTCGGCCGAGACTAGGAAGGTGTAAAAGGATGATGATTCTCTGCCAACACTTAGAGGGTGTGAAAGGATGATGACACTCTGCCGACACTTGCATGGAGTAAAAGGATGACGACACTCTGCCGACACTTGGAGGGTGTGAAAGGATGACGGTACTCTGCTGCACCGGTGATTGGTGGAAGAGAGGGTAATTGTAAAGGTTTCTTCGCCTTGCTGTGGGAGAAAAATTAGAGTCACTTTAGAAATAGTGCAATACCTGAAGAGGGAGTCCTTAGGGAGTGGATGTATGTCTAGTTGTACTAAAAAAGCTAAAAATAAAATCTTTTCCATGTTCATTACTTTTCTATAATTTTATTTTTCTGCACATTTTAATTTTTGTGGTTGAAAAAGCTTTTATTTTTATTAAAACGTTAACTGTGCAAAATAATTTTAAAATGGTTTTTATTCAAGAGGAATTTTTAAATTACCAATTCAACCCCCTCTTTATTAGCCTTGAGATAATTGTGTTAGCCCTAACAACCTATACAGACTTTAACAGATGAAGGTGCCTCCAAAGGGAGCAACTAAACCAAAAAAAAAACCAAAACTTGGCAAAAAAGAAAAATAAAGCTATTGTTTGAAAGCCAAGAAAAGGAACGAAAACACTAGAATAAAAGATAAGAAAATTTCCAAAGGCAGGTAGAATGGAATCCATGTTCAAAAATAACAGGAGAACTAGAACACAAAGTGCGTAGGATTTAATAGGAGATGATAAGGTGACTTTGCTCTGCTATGGTTTTCCTTATACTTACTATATATTGATAAGCAACTAGTTTTATGAAAATCCTTCAAAGTTAAATTACTCCTTAATCACATCTCTTCCTTTGTCCTTTATGATTAATGTTCCAACCACCAAAAAACTTGATCCCCTATTAGAAGAAATTAACTAAAAATTACATAAATAATAAGAAAAATGAATAATAATAATAATAATAATAATAATAATAATAATAATAATAATAATAATAATAATAATAATAATAAAATAGTAAAGATTATATTGAAGTTAAGAATATAAAACAAAGTTCTCCACTTGCATATTTAATTAATTATACATCAAATAAAAAGATCAAGAGATACACAAATAGAAAAAAGATAAAAAAAGTAATGTGATAATTGCAAAATATTATAATAACCACCAAGATGGATTTGATGTTAGAAATCTGCTTGAGATTGAGGAGAAGAGAGCTAAACATGACAATGGAAAGCAAGAGGAAGGGGAGGCAATTAATTCTCCTTCGAAGGAAGATGCGATGTTGGAGTTAGGGGAATGCCATATTTTTTAGATCTTGAAAAGGGTTGATGTTAGGTCGTTGACGGCATACTATATTTTATAATTACTGCATTAATTTTGTGCCTTTTTTTTTTTAGTCCCTTTTTCCTATCTGCAAAATATAATATACCACCAACGACCTTGCATCAGCTCTTTTTTGGATCTCAATTTCTCCGACACTGCATCTTCCTCCAAAGGGGAGATAATCACCTCCCTTTCCTCTTACTCACTGTTGTCGAGTTTAGCACTTTTCTCCTTTGTCTCTTACAAATCTCTAATGTTATATCCATTTTGGTGGTTATTATAATATTTTGTAACTAGCACATTATTTTATTGTGTTTTCTTGTTTGTGTGTTCCTCGATCCTTTAATTCAATGCATAATTAAATATGAAAGTAGTGAACTTTGTTTTATATTTTCAACTTCAATATAATATATATTATTATTATTATTATTATTATTATTATTATTATTATTATTATTATTATTATTATTATTATTATTATTATACTAATCCACCTATTAGGGGTGTTGGTTTGGCTTGGTGGGCCTAGGTTGAGAAATGACTCAACCCATAGTGGTTTTGACCACTTTGGTTAGCCTAATTCCTAACCAAAGCTGACCCAAGGGTTGGGTCAGCTAGGGAAGGTGTATTGAGTCATAAGGGACCCAATACCATCATTGATTTGATCCAATTTGACTAGGGTTAAAATTTGGTGCATAGGTGACCTATCATTGGGCACTTGGGTCAAGCCAAATGGCTAACCAAGTGCACCCAAGTCTTGGGTCATTAAGATGGTATCTTAAGGAACCAATGGGTCATCTCATGGGTTTAGAGAAGTTTTGGTCAAGAGGTTTGAGAGGGTGGGAGTGTATGAAAGGTTTGGTCAAACTTGGTTGAGTTGGTCAACCAGGTTGACCTAGGGTCAAGGGTTGGGTCCATTGAGTTCAATTTGATCATATGAACTCAATGGAAGAGGTCCCAAGCCAAGGGGATGTCATTTGGCTTGGAATAGGTGTTTAAACCCTTAAGGGTCACTTTGGTCAACCATGACTTGTTCAACCAGGTCAAACTAAAGTATGGGTTTGGATCCACTGTGTTCCTAATGATATTTAGGATCCATTGGGATAGGTTTTGAAGGTTGATATGAGAAGGCCATATTGAATTTTTGGAAAAAGACCAAAAACCCCCTAAAAGGATATTTTGGTCATTTTGACCACTAGTTAATCCTGGGTCAAACTGGGTCCAACCAAGTGTTTCTTATTTGTCAACAAGTCTTGAAAAAGGTCATGGATGTGGTTGGGAGGTCTAGAAAGAATCTCAGGGTCAAATTCCACTAAATGGCAAGTTTAGTGGAACTAGGTTGTAAATATTTCAAGTTTTTCACAGTCTTTGGAAATCAATCCAGTTTCCGATGTTAGTGACCTCAAAATGAGCTACAAATTTGTTGGGCTAGTCTTAGAGACATATCTAGACAATATGATCCCAAATCGAAGGTCATTTGATAGGTGACAAAAAATTCACCCATAAAGGGTTTTAGGACATAGGTCCTTAACCTTAGGATTTGGTTTGGAATATTGGTTGTGGATTGAATTTTGGGGTTTACTAGTTAAGTTTGAATTATCCACATTAATAACAATCAAATGAATGATTGATATTGGTTGGATATGATTTGAAGGTTGATTGAAAGTTGGTGGAAGATTGGACTAGAGATTGAATTGAAGGGTGGAATTGGATTTGATCAGTATTGGAATTGGTTTTGATTGGGACCTATATGGCTGAGAAGTAGACACCTCCTAATCATCAGGTCACCAGAAAGAAACCAAGATAGGTCCTAGTGACCTCATACAAAAATGAGGTCAAGATTAGTTAAAGGAAATTTTTCTTGAAAATCTTGAGGATGAAGGGATAGGTTTCCACCTCTTAAAGGGAAACCTTCCCTAACTAATCACCATAATTTTTCTCGTAGAGCATTGTGTGTGATTTTATCAATGTGATGTCAAACTAATTCCTCAATAGTGACTATAGCAACACAAATTGGTCAATCCATACAAGAGAGATATGTATAATTAATGTGTCAATAAGGTATTATCTTGATGTGACAAGTGATAAATCCTTGACCGAGGAAGAGGATGTAATACTTGAAGATATTCAAGTTAGAAGTCCCTAGTTAGTGGTGGATCCTAAGAGAGATGAATCTCCCCATGTTGTGCTAATACTGGTTATCGAGTCCCTCATAGAAGATGAAGAATCTCATTTTAAGATTCTTCCATTTTTCGAATGCAGATTTCTAGGGAGGGTCCTAAAATCCCTTCTCTAGCAGGGTTTCACCCACTAAGATAAAAAGAGGTAGATGTGTTGCATCCTTGATTCATGGATTGTCGTGAGCTAGCATGTGAGGCTCTAATGTTGTGATTTATATGCCTATTAACCATTATAAAAGATTCAATTATACTTACAATAGTGGGATTATATTCCCATAAATGGTAGCAAACTGTTGCGGGCTAGAATATTTACGATGATAAAGTAGAAAATTTTTTCATTTTAGTGTTATATAGATACCTAGCACATAAAAAGAGGAATTATAAACATTAGGATTTTTTTACCGAAAACCCTGAAAAAGAAAAAAATCACGGGGCCACACCACGTTGAAATGATTCCAATAGTTTTTGAATGTATTATAAAGATCTTCCCTAAACTTGAGGACGATTGGATTACAAAAGTTTGGTAAGTGGGTTGAACTTTATGTTGATGATGGTGGTCGGGCAGAAGTCTGACTGTGACAAAGCGGGAGTTCGATGACTGCCAGGCAGAAGTTTGGCTAGGATTGATGGACAAGTGGAAGTTTGGCAATGGTTAGTGGCTGGGTGGAAATCTTATGACTATTGGTGACCAGGTGGAAGTCTAGCAATGATCGGTGGTCGGGTGTTGGTCAAGGATGATAAACCGGTGGCAAGAGAGCTCAAATTTTTTCTCCCTCTCTTCTCTTCATTCTCTTGCTTGCTCCCCCTTCAATGAAGAATGAGGGGTTTATTTATAATTTTTTGGGAGTGGCATGACCAGTAAATAAGGAGAAGATCAATGGCATGTTAGGAGTGTTTCAAATGAATAGCCGATATCGACTCCCTTCATTATAGACTATTTATTGAGTATTTAAATACTTTAATGTTGTCATAATTTGATGATCTTTAGCCTATTGGATTTGTCCCGTCGAGCCGCTTGATTCAAATATAGGCATGTCATATTTGGATATCATTTGATCATCCAATTTATGCTTTGAACCTTCTAAATATATCTTGGGTCCTCGAATAGGAATAATTTTTACTTCTTAATTTTTCCTCAAATATCGCTTGATATCATTCCTACGACTAAGATTGCATTTTAACTGAACCGAATGGCTTTTTAAAATCGACGTCGGTTCGTCAGTTTCACAATTTGACGGCCAGGTTAATTGGCTCAATCCCGATTTTTTGCTATCCTGATCCTGGGAATTGTCAAACCGGCCGGTCGGCCGGTACGCAGTTAAATAGGTCTACTTTTAAAAAACTTTGATAATAAAAAGATAATAACATTAATTATTATATTGATGTTTAGAACATAAAACAAAGTTCACCACTTGCGTATTTAACTATACATGGAATTAAAGAATAGAAAAACACAAAAATAAAAAAAGGCACAAAAATAACACGGTAATTACAAAATCATGTAGTAACGACCAAGATGGATATATCGCTAGAGATCTACCGGAGACCAAGGAGAAAATACCTAAACTCAAAAGCAGCAAGCAAGAGGAAGGGGAGGCAATTCTTTCCTTTTCGGAGGAAAATACAATGTCGGATCTAGGGAATGACCTAGTTTTCGAGATCCTGAAAAGGGTTGACGCTAGTTCAATGATGGAATATCATATTTTGCAAATATAAAAAAAATGTAAAAAAAGAAAAAAAGAAAAAGGAACAAAAATAAAGCGACAATTGCAAAATCTAATATGACGTCGTTGACCTTACGTCAGCCATTTTTAGGATCTCAAAAACTAGGTCTTCTACTAGCTTCAACGTCTCCAAAGAGGATAGAATTAATTACTCCCGCTTTCGCTTGCTTGCCGCTGTTGAGTTTATCTCTTTTCTCCTCGATGATCTTCGGTGTCAGATCCATCATGGTGGTTATTATAATATTTTGCAATTACCGCATTATTTTTGTGCCTTTTTCCTCTTTGTGAGTTGCTTGATCCTTTAATTCTATGTATAATTAAATAATTAAGTGGTGAACTTTTTTGTTTTATGTTCCCTAAAGGACAAAGGAAGATAAGTGATTAAGGAGCAAATTAACTTTGAAGGCTTTTCATACAACTAGTTACTTTTCTAGATCCAAATAAAAGGGGAAATTTTTATTTTCGTTTGGTGATTTTAGGGTTTGGCCCTTTTTGCGCTTTTGCGCCTCCCGCCGTTCCTCCTCCTCCCCGGCGAGGAGGAGTTCTTCTTCATGCACCTCTTTTTTTACCTGGATGACTTTCCCCCAATATTCCATTCCAGGCCTTTCAACTTCGCTTAGCCAATCTCACTAAGATTTGAGGAAAAATTAGGAGTTGTATGAGTGAAAAAAAAAGGGTATCCTGGATGGATGTTGAACTTTCTGGTATTTTCTCTTTAATAGGTGCGATCAGAGAAACGTTTTGTTTGTTCGGTTTTTTTTTTAATATGGTATATTTTATTGTATATTAAATTCATATTTACTGTATTGGAGGGAGACCGTAATTTATTATTGGGAGGCCGTTAATATTATATGAAAAATCAAAACAACTCTATATATGAATAAGATAAGTTTTGAGTAGTTCTTATGAGATTAGGTTTTTTTTAATCCCTTATGAAAATTTCAAAAAATGTCAGAATATTTTAAAAGTTATCCAAAAGTATATTACAACGGCTAGGAAGTGAGCAAGAGTCACGTTTAATTTTGCCCGATGCAGTAGGTGGTCAGAGTAATCGGAGCGCATAGCAACTGCGACAGACAAGCTTCAGCACAACGGCGTTGATGACATCGGGGCGGTTACGAAAACCGTTGGCACCATTCCTCTCGATGTCAATTTTCGTCATACTAATCCTCAGCCTATGGCCCGAAATCCACCTAGGGGTGTCGTAATATTTTCTGACACGACCCGAAAATCTGACTCGAACTCAACCTGAAAATCCACTTCGGGTTATACGGTTGTTGCAACTTCTTCTGAACGGCTGTCGGGTTCGGGTTCAACTGTCAGAGAGCCAGAGGGAGAAACCAATCCCAGAACCTCCTGTGCTCAATTTTTCTAAAGGCCAACATGGAGCCTCTGATTTATAGGTTTTCCCTGTGAAAGAAGGGGGGAGTTATCCCATGCCAAACCTCAATTTCCCCCTGAATTTCTATACCATTTTTATATTTTTTTTTTTTGAATTTTTTTCAGACCGATTTTTTGAGATTTTTAGGAATTTTTTTGACCCAAAAATAGCAACTGAAAAACCGTCTATTTTTCGCATTGTGGGGCCAATCTCAGCTTAAAGAGGTGGCAGCGAACTACCACCCGTCCAAATCCGTGTGCGTTGGAACACGCGGACCCCCGCAACCGAGGATCCGCGCGGATCGCGCGAGGCAGTGACGGCCACGAATCGCGTGCGACAAGCATCGCACGCTCGCGCACGCAGCAGACGCGCATTAATACTCGCACGCGGCAGCCGCGCATTTTTCGCGCGGTAGGCAGGCGTATTAATTCCCGCTGACGCAGGCGTGGGCGGCCCAGGCGAGGCCCAGCACAGGCGCGGACGGCCCAGGTGCGGGCGGCCGCTGTTCCTAATGCAAAGCTGTCGCCGGTCTGGTCGGTTCGGCTGCCCGGTCCATTTCGGTCCCGTTTTTCGCCCTGAAAAGACCAAATCGTACGTTTTCGGGGTCCTCGGACACGTTTTTTTACGTTTCAGACTTAATTTTGATACTTTTGGAGCTCAATAAGACCTCTATAATCGAGTTTCAAAGAACATTAATTTTCGAAATGCAATTTTTACATTTTGATCATTAGGAATTTCCGAAACATATATTTTCGGACTACTGGACCTTAGACGTCTGAAAATAGGGGGGGGGGGGGGGCAACTGATACATCATCATGAAGTGATCTTGATCGGGCACGAATCTCGAGTAAAAAACTAACCCAAAAACTTCAAAAATTAAATCCGGAAGCACCCAAACTACGATTTTAGCGAGCTTATAGTCAAATTGAGTGTCTCAGAAATACGAACCCAACGACACCAAATTGAACCTAATACAAACCCAAATGGGTCCAAATCAAGGACCCGAAGTGCTTTTGGAAGGTTTGAATCACAATTTGAGTTACCAAATGGTCTCTAATTTTAACGAGCTTATACTCGAATCGAACGGCTCGACAAGACGAATCCAACGAGCCTAAGATCACTAAATTTCGACATCATTAAGACTTTCAAATGTCCAACGAATGGTGCACAATCAAAGGGTTCAATATCGACCGTCCATTGGACCATTCCCTATTCGCCCATGATCTCACACCTATTTACAAGCTATGCAACTTCAGAAAAACTATATAAAGCCCTCATTCTTCACAAAGGGGACACTTCACTTTCAGGTGAATTTTTCAAGACTTCTTGAGAAGATTGGGTTGAGAAATGGGAAAAGGAGAATCCTCTCCTCCTCGACGGGGCACCGCCAGAGCTAAGGCTACAGCTATTTCCTTATTCACAAGCCGCATGAATACGCCGGAACTCTGTCGGATTTTTGGAAAACGATGGGATTCTGCAAAACTTTGTAAATTTGCTTCAAGTTGTAATCTGATCGTCCCGATTTGTGGGACGAATCAGTTTCTTGTAATTTACAAAAACACTAGTTAAACTTTTCAACTGGGCATGGCCCCGTGATTTTTTCCCTCTTCTGGGTTTTCCACGTAAAAATCCTGGTGTTCATTTTCTTTTCTGTTTGTGTGCTGAAAATTCGTGCAACGCTCAGACGTGGATTTCTAAACTCTACCGCCGCGTATATTCTAGCTCGCAACAGGAATTAATCTCTCTTAAATCTTTTATATGGTCGGTCGGACGGTACACGGTTCAATTAGACTTTTAAAATGCTTGGGAGTTTTATAATAATAATAATATTGATGGATTTTGCTTATAACATAAAACAAAGTTCACCACTTTCTCTGCCTAATGTATTTAATTATACATCTAATTAAAGAATTTCCAAAAAAACACACTTCTAAATAGAAAAAAAGGCACACAAATAACGAGTTAATTATAATACCTAAAACCTGCAAAATAATATAATTTCTTTAATGGGACCACCAAGATACCTGGATCTTGGGATCGCTAGATCCAGATCTGGTTTCGGATGTTCTTTTATTTGGAGAATGTATAATTTTTCGCTCTGTTTTTGATGGTGTAGAGTCAAGGAGAAAAGACCTAAACTCAAAAGCGGCGAGCAAAAGGGGAGGTGATTCTTTCCATTTCGGAGGAAGATGTAATGCCGGAACTAGGGGATGACCTAGTTTTCGAGATCCTAAAAAGGGTTGACGCTAGTTCCATGATGGCATATCATATTTTGCAAATATAAAAAAAAATGCAAGCCTCTTTTTTGGAATAAGAAAAAAGCACTTCTTTTTTGAAAGCTTTTAATAATGCTACAAGGGGAACCGGAAGTCTTGGGCTAATATGATGCCATCGAAAAGGGCTCGCGTCAAGGTTTTCCCCTTTTAGGATCTCAAAAACTAGGTCTTAAGACTGCTAGCTTCGACGTCTCCAAAGAGGATAGAATTACTTGATCCCGCTTTCGCTTGCTTGCCGCTGTTGAGTTTATCTCTTTTCTCCTCGATCTTCTCTTTTGATGCAGATCCATCATGGTGGTTGCCGATTATAATATTTTGTAATTACTTTTGCGCGTTATTTTTATGCCTTTTTTGGAGAAGAATCTCTTTGTTATTTTGAGTTGCTTGATCCTTTAATTCTATGTATAATTAAATAATTAAGTGGTGAACTTTGTTTTATGTTCTCAACAGCAATACAAACTTAACTATTATAATTATTGTTATTATTATTTAATTTCTTTCAATAGGGGACCAAGTTTTTGGGTGGTTGTTTCATTATAGATAAAGGACAAAAGAAGAGAAGTGATTAAGGAGCAATTTAACTTTGATCGGTTTCTAGGCTTGAGCTTCATACAACTAGCGGGTTACTTTTCTAGATCCAAGCCCTTTATAAAAGTTTTGGGAAGTTTTATTCTCACTTAGCTTGCACCTCTTTTTTTGGATGAAATATTATTATTTCATTCTTAGCCACTTAAGATTAATTAATTAGGAGTTGTATAAGTGAAAAAACGGTATTGGATGGATGTTGATTTCTTATTTTCTCTTTAATATGTCAGAGAAACGTTTTGTTTATTCTTTTTTTTAATATTATATTTTATTGTATATTAAAATATTTACTATATTAGAGATAATTTATTATTTTAATATTATATGAAAATCAAAACATATATATGAATAAGATAAGTTTTGAGTAGTTCTTATGAGATGAGATTTTTTTTTTAATATGAAAATTTCAAAAAATGAGAATATTTTAAAAGTTATAAAAGTATATTGCAACGAGTAAGTGAGCAAGAGTCACGAATTTTGGATGCAGTAGGTGGAGAGTAATCGGAGCGCATAGCAAATGCGACAGACAAGCTTTAGCACAACGGCGTTGATGACATCGGGGCGGTCAAAAAGTTGGCACCATTCCTCAATGTCAATCTTCGACTAGCAGCATGGCCCGGCCACCTAGGGGTGTCAATATTTGACACGACCCAAAAATCTGACTCGAACTCAACCTGAAAATTTCAGGTTATTGTCAACCTGAACCCGAAACGAGTCGGGTTCGGGTTCAACTGTGAGAGAGCCAGAGGGAGAAAAAGAGAATTGTGCAATTTTTCTAAAGGCCCAGGGAGTCTATTTATAGGTTTTTGTGAAAGAAGTGGGGAGTTATTGCCATTTTTGAATTTCTCTAATTTTTATAATTTTTTTTTTGAATTTTAAAAATTTTTTGGTAATTTTTTGGACCCAAAAATAGCAAAAAAATATATTTTTCGCATTGTGGGGCCCGCTTAAGGAGGTGGCAGCGAACTGCCACCCGAAATCCGTGCGCGCAGCACACGGAAGCTCACAGCTGCGGATCGCGCGCGGCAGCGACGGCCGCGAATCGCGCGAAACAAGCAGCGCGCACTGGCGCACGTAGCAGGCACGCACTCGCGCGCTGCAGCCGCGCATTCGCGCTGCAGGCAGGCGCCCGCTGACGCTGGCGCGGGCGGCTCAGGCAAGGCTAAGCACGGGCGCGGGAGGCCCAGGCGCAAGAGGCCCAGGCGGTGGCGGCCGGCCGACCGATCTGGTTTGTTCGGCTGCCCGGTCCATTCCGGGCCCGTTTTTCGCCCTGAAAAGACCAAATTGTACATTTTCGGGGTCCCCGGACATATTTTCCGACATTCCGGACTTAATTGACACTTTCGGAGCTCAACAATACCTCTATATTTGAGTTTCAAGGAACACTTAATTTTTGAAATGCAATTTTTGCATTTTGATCATTACGAATTTTCGAAACATATATTTTCGAACTACTGGACCTTAGACGTCCGAAAATAGGGGGGTAACTGATACATCATCATGAAATGATCTTGATCAGGCATGAATCTTGACTAAAAAACCAACCTGAAAACTTCAAAAATTAAATCTGGAAGCACCCAAACTTCAATTTTAGCGAGCTTATAGTCAAACTGAGTGTCTCGGAAATACGAACCCAATGACACCAAATTCAACCCAATCCAAACCCAAATGGGTCCAAATCAAGGACCCGAAGTTCTGTTGGAAGGTTTGAACCACTATTAGAGTTGTCAAACGGTCTCCGATTTTAACGGGCTTGTACTCGAATCGAACGGCTCGACAAGACGAATCCAAAGAGCCCAAAATCGTTGAATTCCAACATCACTAAGGCCTTCAAATGTCCAACGAATGGTGCACAATCAAAGGGTTCAATATCGACCGTTCATTGGACCATTCCCTATTTGCCCATGATCTCACACATATTTACGAGCTATGCCACTCTAGAAAAACTATAAATAAAGCCCTCATTCTTCACAAAGGGGGACAAAAGTGAAGAGAGAGAAGAAGAAGAGAAGAAGAAGAGAAAGGAAAAAAGGAGAATCCTCTCCTCCTCGACCACCGCCAGAGCTCGTCCTGCCGCCTAAATACACCGGAACTCTGTCGGATTTTCGGGAAACGACGGGATTCTGCAAAACTTTGTAAATTTGCTTCAAGTTGTAATCTGATCGTCCCGATTTGTGGGACGAATCAGTTTCTTGTAATTTACAAAAACACTAGTAAAACTTTTCAACTTGGCGTGGCCCCGTGGTTTTTTCCCTCTTCTGGGTTTTCCACGTAAAAATGCTGCTGTTCATTTTATTTTCTGTTTGTGTGCTGAAAATTTGTGCAACGCTCGGACATGAATTTCTAAACTCTGCCGCTGCGTATATTCTAACCTGCAACAGGAATTAATCAAATCGGCCGGTCGGACGGTACACGGTTCAATTGGTCTACTTTTAAAAAGTTTTATAATAATAATAATATTGATGCTTAGAACATAAAACAAAATTCACCACTTGCGTATTTAATTATACATCAAATTAAAGAATAAAGAAACACACAAATAGAAAAAAGGCACAAAAATAACAAGTTAATTGCAAAATAATATAATAACCACCAAGATGGATCTATCGCTAGAGATCTACCGGTGATCAAGGAGAAAAGACCTAAACTCAAAAGCGGCGAGCAAAAGGGGAGGTGATTATTTCCATTTCGGAGGAAGATGCAATGCCGGAACTAGGGGATGACCTAGTTTTCGAGATCCTAAAAAGGGTTGACGCTAGTTCCATGATGGCATATCATATTTTGCAAATATAAAAAAAAATGCAAGAATAAGAAAAAAGCACAAAAATAATGCTACAAAATCTAATATGATGCCATGGAACTCGCGTCACCCCTTTTAGGATCTCAAAAACTAGGTCTTCTGCTAGCTTCGACGTCTCCAGAGAGGATAGAATTACTCCCGCTTTCACTTGCTTGCCGCTGTTGAGTTTATCTCTTTTCTCCTCGATCTTCGGTGTCAGATCCACATGATGGTTATTATAATATTTTGCATATTTTTGTGCCTTTTTCCTCTTTGTGTGTTTCTTGAACATTTAATTCTATGTATAATTAAATATGTAAGTGGTGAACTTTGTTTTATGTTCTCAATTGCAATATAAACTTAACTATTATAATTATTGTTATTATATATTTTTCTGTATTATTATTTAATTTCTTTCAATAGGGGACCAAGTTTTTGGGTGGTTGATTCATTATAGATAAAGGACAAAGGAAGAGAAGTAATTAAGGAGCAATTTAACTTTGAAGGCTTTTCATACAACTCTTTTTTTGGATGAAATATTATTATTTCATGCTTAGCCACTTAAGATTAAATAATTAGGAGTTGTATGAGTGAAAAAAAAAGGGTATTGGATGGATGTTGATTTCTTATTTTCTCTTTAATATGTCAGAGAAACGTTTTGTTTGTTCTTTTTTTTTTTAATATTATATTTATTGTATATTAAAATATTTACTATATTAGAGATAATTTATTATTTTAATATTATATGAAAAATCAAAACATATATATGAATAAGATAAGTTTTGAGTAGTTCTTATGAGATGAGATTTTTTTTTTTTAATATGAAAATTTCAAAAAATGAGAATATTTTAAAAGTTATAAAAGTATATTGCAACGAGGAAGTGAGCAAGAGTCACGAATTTTGGATGCAGTAGGTGGAGAGTAATCTGAGCGCATAGCAACTGCGACAGACAAGTCTCAGCACAACGGCGTTGATGACATCGGGCGGTCAAAAAGTTGGCACCATTCCTCAATGTCAATCTTCGACTAGCAGCATGGCCCGGCCACCTTGGGGTGTCAATATTTGACACGACCCGAAAACTTGACTCGAACCCGACTTGAAAATTTCGGGTTAGGGTCAACCTGAACCCGAAACGGGTCGGGTTCGGGTTCAACATTTCGACCCGTTTCAAAAATCAGGTCGGATCAACCCTTTGACTCAAAATTTACCCGAAAGTGATCCGATTTTGACCCGGAAACCCGATTTTGACCAAGCGACCCGAGATTGACCCAATTTTGACCCGGTGTTGACTCGAAAAGAGGAGATTGACCTATTTTTGACCCGACAATTAGCAATTTTTTTGTTGAAAACGAATCATTCGGGTCGTGTCGGGTTGACCCGGACCCGAAGCAGGTCGGGTTCGGGTCCAAAAAATTGACCCGTTTTTAAAAACGGGTCGGGTTTGAGTTGACCCGAATAGTGCCGAGTCAGTTTTGAGTTCGACCCGAACCCGACCCGTGACCCGAAATTGACTCCCCTATGGCCACCACCTCGCTCCAATTCTTACAGACAAAAAGGTATTATGCATGCCATCTCGTCCGCTTGGATCTTCTTGAAGATGAGAGCCATTACCTCGTGGTTCAACCGCTCCCAATACCTTCATTTGTTGTCGTCGACGCACCAAATCTCGTCATTTTTTTAAAAGCTAGAATTCCTTGCCCTTTATTGATACAATAGTGCTTAGATATAGAAAACATAATAGAGTAATAAGGAAATATGATAAAAGAAAATATTGTTAATAATGATGATATATTGTAATAATAATTGCTATAAATTCTTACAATAAATATTATACATACATTCTCAATGTTTATATGACAGTGAATAATTCTAATAACTCTAATATCTCTTTACAAATAGATAATGCAGCAATAAAAATCATTGAGAGTTTGTCTATCAAAAAATAAAAATGGGAAAATGGATGAGACTTTGTTTATGTTATGTAGAGAAGAAGAAACAAATGATGAATTAAGAATGTCATACTGAAGGTGATGACGAGTGATGATAAATTGATAATAAAAATCATATTATTTAGTTCTCTTATGATAAACTAAATTATGACTAACATTAATAAAGTTTTTATTGTTACACTACATATGAGTGAGATGAGAGAGAACAATATATCCTCATAAAAAAACCTCATAGGATTATGTATGTAATTTATAGTGAAATTATTCAATCATTACAAAAAGTTAGTCTAAAAAGCCTTTAAAAGTGAGCCACTATGTATTACTAAAAGATGGATTTTATTTTATTTTATTTTATTTAAAAAGTGACGACATTCAAATATTAATGAACTTATTTTTTTTTTTTGAAAGAGAATTTTATTTAAAATGTAACTAACATATATTTACTATAATCCACATATCATATGCTTTTCTAACTATTACAAATATAAAATTTAAATTTAACCAAAGCTCAATATAAGTTGAGAGCTTGATCTAAAGTCATGATTTCTCATTTTGTTATTTGTTTATTAAGAAGAGAAATGATTTATTAATTTCATCCTCCTAATTTAATCCCATAAAATTGATACAACAACAAAAACAAGCCTTACCACTATTTGGGGTCAGGTACATGAATCCTTTTTCTCCATTGTGTTATGTTAAAGATCAAATTCTCTTTTAAATCTAATAAAGAAAGATCATTTCTGATATTTTCTAACCAAGCCTTTTTAGTTCTACCTCTACCTTTCTTAATATAAGTCAAATATAATACATCTACTTTCCTAATTGGGTCATCAGAAGGCCGCCGTTTTATGTGACCAAACCATCTAATGAGACTCTCTCTAATATTATTTTTCATTGGAGCTGCTCCAACCTTTTCACGTATATGCTCATTTCATATCCTGTCTTTAAGAGTAAAGCCACACATCCACATGAGCATCCTCATCTCTGCAACACTTAACTAAATATTATGCTTCTCTTTTAATGGCCAATATTCGACACCATAAAGCATTACAAGTCTCACTACCATCTTATAAAATTTTCCCTTAAGTTTGAGAGGGACTTTTCTATCACATAACAAGTCTGATGCATTCCTCCAATTCAACCATCCAACTTGAATTCTACTAGTAATATCCCTATCTATTTCACCATCACACTGAATAATTAATAGACCTAATATATCGAAAATGTGTGCTTTTATTATTGACTTGAACACCCGAAGTCACAATCCCCCCACTAGATCTATTATTACTAAAATTACACTCCACATATTTAGTTTTAGATCCACTCAAACGAACGCCTTTAGACTATAAGGTTGACCTCCATAATTAAAGCTTACCTTTAACTCCCTCTCAAGTCTTATAATTAAGAAGAATATCATCAGCAAAAAGCATAAACCAGGGTACAACCTCTTGCAAATATATAGTGAGAACATCCATGACTAAAGCAAAAAGATATGGGCTTAAGGCTGATCCTTGATGTAATCCAACTGAAATAGGAAAATACTTGGTCAAACCACCTTGTGTTTGAACACAAGTAATAGCTCCTACATACCTATCCTTATTGACTTGAATATAAGCATTATTAACCCCTTTCTTATGTAGAACTCTCCATAGCACTTTTCTTGGAACTTTATCATATACTTTCTCTAAATCAATTAAAATCATATGTAGATTCTCCTTATTCTCTCTATACTTTTCCATCAAACCTCTCAATAAATGTATAGCTTCCATAATAGACCTACCTGGTATGAATTCAAATTGATTTGGAGAAACATTAGTGTTGGGCCGCAACCTATGCTCAATAACTCTCTCCCATAGTTTTAAAGTATGACACATTAACTTATTCCTCTATAATTCGCACAATCTTTTGTATCACGTTTATTCTTAAAAATAAGAATCAACACACTCATTTTGCATCTAACATCTTTTTACTCTTCAAAATAATATCAAAAAGTTTAGTAAGCCAAGAAATCCTTCATCTCCTAAGCATTTCCACACCTCTATTAGAATATCATCAAATCCAATAGCTTTTACACACTTAATTTTCTTTAAAGCCTTTTTAACTTCAATTTTACTAATACGCTAATAAAAAAAATTTTATTTCATTTTGGGTGCTAAGATCACTAAAGTTAATTGCATTCTCATAATCTTCATTAAAAAGTTTATCAAAATATATCATCCACCTTTTTATAATATTTTTTTAATAAAAACACTTTTTGATCTTTGATATTTCATCAAACAATTATCTTGATCGGGCACGAATCTCGAGGCAAAAAAAATATGGAAACTTCAAAAATTAAATTAAGGATCACCTGAACTTCGATTTCAACAAACTTACAGTTAAACTGAGCGTCTCATAAATACGAACCCAACGATACCAAATTCAACTCAATCCGAGCCCAAATGAATCCAAATCAAGGACCCGAAGGGCTGTTGGAAAGTTTGTACCACAAATTGAGTTACCAAACGGTCTCCGAACTTGATGACCTTATGGTCTAATCGAGCGGCTTGACAAGACGAATCCAACGAGCATAAGATTACATAATTCAAAATTCATTAAGACCTTCAAATACCTGATAAATAGTCCATAATCGTAGGATTCAATATCGGCCGTCCATACGACCACTCTCTATTTACCCCTGATCTCACACCTATTTATAAGCTATGCCACTCCATAATATCTATAAATAGACCCCTCATTTTTCTTGAGAGGGGACCGAAGCAAGAAGAAGAAGAGAAGAAGAGAATGATAGAAGGGAATAACTCCTTCTCGACCACCGCCAGAGTTCTGCCCAAAGCCCGAGTAACGCCGGAATTTTGTCGGACGCCCAGGTGATGCCAAAATTATTCCCAAGTGACGCCGAAGTTTTGCCCGATGCCAGAAATCTGCCAAACTTTCAAGCAACATCTGAATTCTGCCCGATCTTCGAAGGACGCTAGATTTTTGCTCGATCTCCAAGTGAAGTCGGAACTCTACCCAACGTTGTAATTGGATTTCAATCCGGAAGTGAAGCATTGTAATCTGATCATCCTAAATTTTAAGGACGAACCAGTCTCTTGTACTTCGAACAAACACTAGTGGAATTATTTCAGCTTGGCGTGGCCCCGTGGTTTTTCACCTTTCAGGGTTTTCCACATAAAAATCTTGGTGTTGCTATTTCTCCTTTGTTTATGTGCTAGATATTCATACAACGTTGAGACGTAAGTTTTTTAACTCTATCTCCGCGTATATTCTAGTCCGCAACAATCTTCATCCTTAATACATTTCACTTGAACTAAATCCTTATTACTCCTATCTATTTGTTTAGCTAACTTATATTATACATATATCTTTCATCCTCCTTAGTATCTACTATATGATATAAATTATTAAAAGCTAAAATCTTTACATTGCAAATTACAAATTACGTTCTTAAACTTCTTACATATACCTCTTTATATTTTTTTCAATTATCATAGTTTTTACAGCTAAACTAATTTTTATTACAAATCATTTTATTTTTTATCTTTTCTTTCACATTTTAATTCTATCACCAACTATTTTTTTATTAGTAGTTTTTCCCTTTGATACTTCAAGCACATCTTTTACAACATTCATAATATCACTAGCTACTTTTTCCCGCAAGCATTAGTTTCCTCATGTATAGATAAAATCTTAAAATCTATAATATTACTCTCAAAAATATTTTTGTTAATATTCTTTAAATGCCCACATCTAATCCTAGAACAATGATTTACTTTATTTTTAAAATCCTGCCCTTACATCTTAAAGTCCAAAACTAATAAGCTATGTTGGGTACATAAATTTTAACTCAGAATAACTTTACAATCTTTACAATCTAAACGATCTAATTTTCTTATAAGAAAATAATCAATCTGAGTTTTACCATATCCATTCTTATAATTGATGAGATGCTCACCTCTTTTCTCATAATAATAATAATAATAATAATAATAATAATAATAATAATAATAATAATGATGATGATGATGATGATGATGATGATCACGACGACTTTGAAATAGTTCTAAATATAGATAATGTTCTAATATTTAAATAGCAGCAAATAGTTCTAAAAACTCTTAACAAATCATCATCGGTGACTTATGTCTGCTATCACTCATTCCATGGGTAATCAAATGCTCGAGCTATTTTATTTGATTCAAAATAGGACTTCAATTTCTTTCTTTTTTTTTATTTTTTCTGATATAAGTGAATTTTATTTAATGGTAAAGTAACATATATTTACTATTAAATAACTATTAAAAAGATTAAATTTAATTTAATTTTAATTCAAGCCTAAAATAAGTATTTCCTTGCTGGATTGACAATAACCTATCAGATATGCAATCCAAACATAAATTTAATAATAATGTTCGAGATTTTTACCAATAAAAATAAAATTTTTAATTTATAATTTGATTTTCTTAAGAGATACAAATTATTTTGATATGATGATAAAATAAATTTATTAACGTTTATAAAATAGTAAAGAATAATTAGTTTAATTTGATTAAGGCTTCATTTGGGACAATTTTCTTATTGCTTCAGTAAGAAAGCCATCCCAGACGAAGCCTAAATCATATATTTTACTTATAGACTAGTGATTATATCCCATAACAAAATATTGCATAAACATAGAATCAAAATCTTACTTTCACAATGCAAAAAATAACCCAAACATGGAAAGATTTAGACAGCAAAATACTATGGTAAACATAAAATCTATAGGAGAAAGTTTTTGACACAAACTTAACAAAATGATCATTGCCATAATGCAATAACCAAACTCTTAAACTCTATGTTACTAAAATGTTAATGAATATGCAATCTTTAGCAACAGAAAAAAGGATTACTGTTGAGGCAAAATACTAAAATCTGAAGATAAAAAAAATGGCAAGCAAAATGGTAGGCTTACTTTCCATCAAAATTACGTAGGCTTCATTTGGGACGGCTTTTTTGTTACTTCTTAAAACAATTTTTTTGTTGTACTAAAAAACTGCTTTAAGAAACAGTAAGAAAGTCATCCCGAACAAAACCTTAATCAGCCTCCTCATCGAAGTCATCATCACAATCATCATCACAGCTTGATGGATAAAGTTCATAACTATCATAAAAAGGATCTTTGAAGAACTTTAGGGCATCACACTTCATGCCAACATCACCATCAAGCTTCACATTCCAACACCCATTTATGTCAAGAGAGGATAAAGCTCTGCAGTTGCTTAGAATAGCATCTAAGCCATGGTCACTAAAGCGCCCAAAGGCTAGCTCGAGCTGCTCAATCCCTTTCATGGTGTTGGCGATAGCTAAAGCCTCATCTTCATTGATTTTGGCTGCCACACCATTATCTTGGGTTGATTCGTACTCAGGAGGAGTCATGTTTCTTCGCAAATTAACAAGAGATCTGCAATTCTTTCCCAAAGTGAGGATTCCTTTGGAAGTGATATTTTTGCAGTAGCTGATGTCTAAAACAGCTAGAGCTGTTAGGGTTCCAGAAGATTTTTGTAAGGTGAGATCATTAATCTCACTCATTGGAATTTGCAATACTCTGAGGTGATTCCCACTGCAGTTATACAACAAAACAATGTTCATAAGGTGAAGATGGATTATGAAAAAAATAATATATGGCTATTATTTCATTAAATAACCTGAAGATGTCAATAAAACACGATTGATTATCTCATAATAACGGCTAGTTCATATGTGTGGGTTAAATTGCTAAGAATAAATGTCATAATTTATCTCCATCTTAAATGACCAAAAAAGGATCTATATTTGTATATGACTTTTTTTTTAAATTCTTTTTAATAAAAGAAATTCTATTTAATAGGGCAAGTCATACATATTTAGTCTAATCTACATCTCATATGCTTCTCTAACTATTAAAAGATAAAAATTAAACTTAAATTTAATTAAAGCATAAAATAAATTGAGGGCTCAATCTTAAAAATGATGATTTCTCTTTTTTTTTTTAATTCTTTAATTTATTAGAAGATAAAATATTTATCAATTTCATCCTTCTAAAATAATCCCATGAGTTTGCTGGTTTTATTGCAATGGCATCTTACTGGTTTTATTTGCAATGGCCGTTGTGTGTCTTGGTTCCTGTTTCCTGGAAAAGTTAGATTATTTTTTTTATTTCAGTATATTCTGCTATGAATTATCTTTCAATCACCTTAGTAATATGTACTTTTGCCTAGTTGGGTTCCTGTTTGCTGGCTTACTGCCTTGTTGGTTGCTTCCTTGTGGATGGTGGTTGGCTAGTTGCTAGGTTGGGTTGTAGTTGTGATTGTGTTTGTGTTTGCTACTGTGCTGGTAGGCTGGTAGCTAGGTGTTGGCCCTGGGTGTGGTTGTTAGTTCCTGGCTTGCCGTAGCTTGTTGGTTGCTTATTTTCTATTCCTCAACTAATTCTGAAGATTTTCTTGTTGTTTTATCAGGTTTTCTATCTTGTTGAATGTTGAACACTGAACTGCCTGAACTAGTTTCTGATGTAGCCTGAATTGAACTATTATTGTTGATAATTTCTTATTCTACTAGATTAATGGATTTGATTTATTTGAACTATTTTGCTTTTGCTAGACTAGATATATGCCTTTAATCTGATAGTTTTCTTTTAATAGAGCGATGTGCGAAACCTCCTAAAGTAAAAAATGTGAATTTTTTTGGATAAATGTAACCATGTGGCTTTTGTGTTCTTTTAGATCGATCAAATACTTTATAATTAAATAGATAATACTAGCACAGCTAATACAAACTGCCACCTTGGATGATAATCCAATAATATTCTTTACTCATTTACATTTTAGTACTTGATGAATGTTTTGGAGGTTTAATCTTAGCTCAATAAATGGTAATCAAGTTTTTTGCAAAAGGACAATTACATAGTTTTACCCTTTTTAGGCTTTTAGCTATTTAATTTTTTTTAGTATTTTTATTTTTTTTGCAGATGGATCTCATCTCTGCTTCATGACTTAAGAGGGGTGCAAAGCAGCAAAGTGGATTAAATAGGAACAATTTATTTGATTTTTTTTTATTTTTTTATAAATGTAATTTATAATTTGTGTTTGTATAAATGTAATGTATATTAGTAACACTAATTGTACTATATTCTAAACTCTGTATGTACTTGATAGTAAGATTTTTCCATTTATGTATGTTCAAACAATTAAATTAACATAGCAATAAGCTAATAAACTTGATTTTTGTCATTTTGTATGTTTAAAGTTTAAAGTTTCAACATTTAAATTTTAATAATTTAACATTTACTTTTTGAATGTTAAAAATTTGTATGTATTTAATAGTTTATAATTAACATTTAAATTTCATATGTTTTCAATTTTTGGTATTTTAATTGAATTGGTTAAATAAATATGAAATAGAAAAAATTGGGAAAAGAATGGGTTGGCGGGTCATTTCGGATTGACCCAAACCCAAAACAGGTCGAGTTTGGGTTTGGATTCTCAACCAGTTTCCTTAATTAGGCCAATTCTGGTGGTAGTAGTTCAATTTCAGGTTGGACTTGAACTCGAGTCAAATACCCATTTTGACACCCCTAACTGCTACGACATATGAATGATATCCATAATGAATTTATTGGTTTACAAATATTATTGTTTTCGTACTTCACTATTTTATTGGCCTTCATACTGCATTGTTTGTCGATTCAAAAATTTTATTGAATAGTATATCCTTATTATTTTTGCACAAATTCACGATCATATTAACTATTATTGTTATAACCAGAATGATTACATCCATAATATTTCCTTACCGTTATTTGATTTCATTTATAGAATTTTAGTGACTTGCTCGACTTTTTAACTCATTATATGTGATTTAAATAATTTCATATTAGAAAAGAGGATTAAGAGTGCGAGACTAATCAATTAAAAATTTCCTTAGGTTTTACCCTTTTTTTTATTTTAGTTATTCTTTTGTACTCACGAATGAAAAAAATGAATTGTTGTATTTGTATGACTCATGAGTATTATATATAATTTTGAATAGTGATTACATATGTACATTAATATTTTGATCAATATAAGCTGTTTTCACTGATATTTTTATTATTGAAAGAAATTAGATGGCTCTAATTATTACATAAAAAATAATAATTCTTCCAAATTAAATTCTTGGACATGACAATCAATATTTCATGGATACCCTCATCTAAACAATATGAGGCATACAACTATGGAGAGCCCACAATCATGGCTCCATCACCTATGTTCATTCCTTGCTCATAATCATATTTGTCTAGAAAACTCGTTAGTTTTGCGGGACTCACCATTTTCCTTTGGATTCGACTTCATGAACTCACCGATGATGATAGTTTCGAAGTATTCGACCAAGGCTTTAGACCCCAAAGACTTGCCCTTGGCACCTAACTCCAAGTACTCGCACCATGCACTCTCCCCCAACACTCGCCCCCAAGGACTTGCATAGGGTACGCTCAGGGACTTCCCGAGCTACGCCAAAGACAGATGGCCATGCATACACATTAATTTATAAATAGAGTTGTTGCGTCCTGGAATATTCGCGGCGGTAGAGAAATATATAGTTTAACGTCTTAGCGTTGTACGAAGATCCAGCACACAATCAGATAAGTGAGAGGATGTAGCATTCATAAGTGACACCAGAGTTTTTACGTGGAAAACCCCTGAAAAAGGGGGAAAAACCACGGGGCCTGGCCCAGTTTGAATGAATCCACTAGTATTTGTAGTCGATTACAAATGAGGCCCTTCCTTAGGAGAAGGCCTTGGATTGATGTAGCAAATGTACATCATATAGATTGCATTACATGGTAAGAGTTACATATATAGGTTTGTTTGGCTTGAAGGACCGTAGTCGGCAGGAGACCGTAGTCGGCCGGAGACCGTAGTCGGCAGGAGACCGTAGTCGGCCGGAGACCGTAGTCGGCCGGAGACCGTAGTCTGGTGATGGAGGTCGGACGGACCGTATTAGGCGACAGTGGTCAGAAGGACCGTAGGCGGTAGGAGATAAGGAGTCAGATGTTAGTCCCAGTGTCACTTGGAAGATAGAATGTTGATGGTCTGGCCTTGAGTAGGACGTCGGGTCTTAAGCAGGACGTCAGGTCTTCAGCAGGACGTCGGGTCTTCAGTAGGACGTCGGGACTTAACGTCGGCCTTGAACAAGATGTCGAATCTTTGGCAGGACGTAGGGATTGAGTGTCGGGCCTTGAATGAGACGTCGGGTCTTTGGCAGGACGTAGGGATTGAGTGTCGGGCCTTGAATGAGACGTCGGGTCTTTGGCAGGACGTCGGGTCTTCAGTAGGACGTAGGAGCTGAACGTTAGGCCTTAAGGTGGTGGTCCGGCGAGGTTCTGCGGTGGTTCAGCGAGGTTCCTGCGGTGGTCCGGCGGTGGTCCGACGAGGTTCCTGCGGTGGTCCGGCGAGGTCCGGCGGTGGTCCGGCGAGGTCCTGCGGTGGTCTGGCGGTGGTCCGGCGAGGTCCTGCGGTGGTCCGGCGGTGGTCCGACGAGGTTCCTGCGGTGGTCCGGCGAGGTCCTGCGGTGGTCCGGCGGTGGTCCGGCGAGGTCCGGCGGTGGTCCGGCGAGGTCCTGCGGTGGTCCGGCGGTGGTCCAGCGGCTGCTGAGGAGGAGCTCCTTCCTTCTCCTCTTCCTTCTCTTCTTGCTTGAGTTTTCTCTTATGAGAAATGAAGGCTCTATTTATAGATTTTCTGGAGTGGCATGACCCGTAAATAGGCGTGAGATCAGGGGCGAATAGGGAGTGGTCCAATGGACGGCCGATATTGAATCCTACGATCATGCACCGTTCATTGGACATTTGAAGGCCTTAGTGATGTCGGAATTTTGTGATCTTGGGCTCGTTGGATTTGTCTCGTCGAGCCCTTCGATTCGAGTATAAGCTCGTCAAAATCGGAGTCTGTTTGGTAACTCAAATTGCGGTTTGAACCTTCCAACAGCACTTTGGATCCATGATTTGGACCCATTTGGGCTCGGATTGGGTTGATCTTGGTGTCGTTGAGTTCGTATTTCCGAGACGCTCAGTTCGACTATAAGCTTGCTGAAATCGGAGTTGGGGTGCTCTCGGAATTAATTTTTGAAGTTTCCAACTAGCTTTCGCCTCGAGATTCGTGCCCGATCAAGCTAATTTTGTGATGCCGTATCAAGAGTAACTTTAAATGTTATGTATGTAGATCCCCTAATTTTTATTCTAGCATGCATTGCAGAACTACTCTTCTATAGTACCGAAACTAAGATATCATCTGCAAAGTTTTTGTAGATTCAAAGCAAGGATTGTTAAATTAATTACACAATTTGATTATTAAAGAACAATATGCTTCTCTAGCTTATTTCTTTTAAACAGAATAATTCGTCTGCTTAAGTGGGTGGTACCTTCCTTTTTTCTCATTTATAGTTTACTGTATATAATATGACCCCTGGAAAAGAAAAAAAAAATGTCTGAAAAACATCGTTTCAATATATGTGAATCAGATCAACCAATTTGGAAAATCAAAATAACTTCTCTTCCACCTCTCTGCCCCCCCTAAATTTTCATCATAAATTCCTTCTAATTTCACTCCATTAACAAATAACCAGAATTTGTCGACTGTTTTTATGATTAAAGAAACTTGACTCACAGTGTTTAAACAATGACAGTGCATCACCTATTACTTGGTCCGTAAAAAGGATGTAAAGAAAAAGAAACCCATAATTTCTTTAAAATAATCTGAAAGAAAGATCAACAGGAAAAACGTAAGGCCAAAAAGTAAATAGACAAAGATTTGTTTGTAATTGTTTTTCTGAAAAATAATCTTCAAAGCTTGAATCCACTTGCATTGATTTCATCCAGTAATGATAATCGGAATTATTGACCATGTTAAACAGGCCACAAAATAACAGAGATGAAAAGCTAAACCAAAAAGCACGGCTAAAATGCACGTAAAACATCACTCAAGAACTCAAAATAAGATGAATGAACGGATTCCAGCGAGGAAATGTGAATCAGTATCTCATTACCTCATGGGTTTGAGAATCATATATCAACAATTAGCAGTATATATGTGATCTTTAAAATCATCTAGTTGAAGTTGAGGAAAAAAAAAAAAACAGAACGAACAGAGCAAAAGTATCCGTAATAACGAGCGAGAAGGGAATCGAGGCATTACAAATAGGCGGTGAGTGAGAATCCCCAGTTTCCAATGCGGTAGGCGCAGAGTCGTCGGAGCGTGTTGCGGCTCCGGCGGACAAGCTTCCTCACGGCGAAGTCGATGACATCGGGGCGGTCAACCCGTCGGCACCATTCCTCAATGTCGATATCTGACCAGCAGTAAGGTCCCACCACCGCCTCCCGCCACCCGCGGCAGACGAGAGGCACTGTCCGCGCCAGCTCATCGGCTGGGATCCTCGTGAAGATGAGGGCCAACACCTCATGGTTCAACCCCTCCCAATACCTCCACTCATCGCCCACCGCCGCTCTCGGCGATACTTCGCCGCTGCCTCCGGCGGCCTCACTTCGTTGCATCTTACGCCCCATACTCTCCACTTCCGGTGATGTGTCCATTATTACTCTTTCCCTGCGGAAGATACGACCTCGCGCTAAAGTGATAACTGAATCCATTGGATTACAGACACGCGTCGACGATTTAAATTTGGACGGTCCGATTGATACAGCCCTACGGGAGTGGATCAGTACGGAAGAGAAGATCAGACGCTGCGGGTGATCGGACGTAAATAGTAATTTGCTTCAAGAGGCGCGACTTAATAATGACGGCTTTAAAAAGTAATAACAAAATTATAAAAATTTAAACTTCAACAATTTTTTAAAAATTTAATAAAAAAATAAAATTATAAACATATCATTACATATACTTAAAATAATAAGCACTAGCATTATATATATATATATATATATATATATATATATATATATATATATATATATATATATATATATATATATATATAATCATTATCTTTAATACGATTGCATAAATGATTCTTTATGATATTCACAGCTTAGAAAGCTCATTCGAGTGTTGCTATGGCAATTGACAAAATCAGAGAAAGCATTATAAGTAAAAATAACAAAGAGTAAATACATTTTCTCTTAGTCTCCATAAATATTTGAGAAAAATTTTTATGACCTTTCAAATTCATAAATGCAACACTATATATCGTATTAATAATAAAATTATCAAGTTGGTTGTATAATATGATATCTATATTTGAAAATTTTGATGGACAAAACTTTGTCAGGCTTATCACTCGTGCATTATCAAAAGCTAAAAATGATAATATAGATTTAAGCATGTCACACACATCAGTAGCTCTATATTTATTTCATCAAATTTATAATTGAGCCTTTGAAGTTGCATATATATCACTATGGAAAATAGTTCAATTTAATGATGATTCATATTTGTGATTACTTTAGCTTTTCACCTTGATTTTCCTCACATTACAACAAGCATCATTCATATTCGAAACAAATATATTGTTTGCCTAAAAAAACATCTTTAAGCGTGACGATGTTTTTTTGGGAGCATATTTTAATGGTTCGGTCCTCTTGTTAGAAAGTCTAACAAAAAGGATCCGCCAGAAATGTCGACTGTCTAACCGTCGGTTCTTTCTGTCAAAAGAACTGGCGCATTGTTTTGATGGGTAATCTGTCGATAATGTCAACATATATTGTCTATTGAAAAGTTTAAAGTAATTCTTCATATAGATGTTTCTTGTGGATAATACATTGGAAACCTGTACCAAAAATTAAAAAAAAAAAAAAAAAAAAAAAAAGCTCATTCTCTTCATTATTGTACAACACAATAACATTGCAATCATACAGTAAAAATATCATCCTCACATTTTAATATTGAATAGAAATATTGATGTTAAAGTAATAAGACATTTGATCAAAAGAAAATATTATACATTTTTTAAATATTTCTAAAATAAGCATCAAATTCATTATACAATAAAAATGAAACATACAATCTATAAACACATAGTAATAACATATAATCTAATCAAAACATGTTTCATCATTCTCCTCTTTTGCATATGATTGATACTTTCCACTGAACTGCTCTCTCATTCTCTACAACTCCTCCAATATTGACTTTACTGCATATGCATCTATATACATTTGCATGACAGTTTATGATTTTTGAACTTTATCTTGCTCTGGTATAAGAGTAGCCACCTGTTGGCCATACAAAATCTCCTGGCCGCTTGCTGAGAAGCTGGAGCAACCAGAAGTCTACACATCATACATGTAGGCTTGCGAGTCTAATCCATAAATTTGTTCTTTATGCATTTCACCTACTGTTTGCAAGTCTAATCTCTTATATTATATTCTTATTACTTATACTAGATTGAGGGACATGACAATCATCCTAAGTGGTTTATAAATAAAAAATTAATGAGTTTGGCTTAAGCTCCGTTATTGTTCTAAAAAATGAGTAAGTTAGAATGTTCTATAAAATTAATTTTTATAAGTTTATAATCTTCCAATTAATAAAAGCCATAAATAACACCTTGCATTCCTTGAGACATTTCCTTCACCTAAGCCCATGATGAGGTGTACATCTCACTATGTCATAGAACATTTAAAATAACAATGTTCATGCCAGGGTAATAGTGTTCACTCAGAGATTAATAACATCAAAAAAAAAAAAAAGACCATAAGTATAAATAATAAATATTATTAACAAAATGATACAAAGAAATCTAATGAGATCACGGGCAAGGATTTTGAGTAAAAGGATATATGATATTTATCTTTCTGTGTAAAATCAATAGAAAAAAAAAATGCAAAAGTAGCAAACAATGAATCTCAAGCTATTGATGTTGTATACTCTAACGCAAGAATTTCTCTTTGAGCTGCCCATTACTTCAATAATTAATCATAAATATGAAAGCTCATACATTAAGTCCCAGATAAACCTAATCATGGATAAATTATGGTTGTCTCTGAAAAACTTACGGAGAACTGATGGCGAATGAGAACGGAGCACTGGTGATGATTGAGTGTGAATGATATAGGGCTTTTTCCAGCATAGTTTCCGGCCAATAATCCACCGCCAACTTTCCTGCGGCACTTCAACCAGAATTAATTTGACAGGTTTAAGTAATATGACGGATATTCACCCGACACATCTGTCAGAATTGTTCTGACAAAATTTCTACGGATACAATTCACAGGATTTAAGTAAATTGATGGATTACCTGATGGATAGTCTGTAGAAAATTTTTCAGCGGCTAATCCGCCGAAATCTCTGTTGGATAGCTTCCTAAAAAAAATGGTATTTTCGGTTGTCGTCTATCCATCAAAAAATTTGCCGGAAATAACTATTTTTCTTGTAGTGTAATACAATTTTCATCATATGCAAAGTAAAAAAAAATTCAAGATATTATATAGAATCAAGAAGGGCATATGCTTCACCTTATTGCATACTGCTTGAACCATATTATATTATTATCTCAAGAAGCTTAATGATATATCCAAACATATGTATTAAACTTATAAAATATCCATAATGTGAACTCTAACATGTATGTCTAGTACGTTGAAGAGTTACTTCAAGATTTGAACCTTTACCTCCGGATACTTCGCCATTTTGTAGTAGTAGCTCAATGATCTTGTTATACTGTTTATGCCGTAATATTTCTCCTATCTTGCATAAAATTCCAATAATATTTTATCAAATTAGAAACTATATTGAAAAGTGAAGCAACTTTGATATAATTTTTAACTGCAACAACTAGTGTTAGTTGTAGTTGATGTGCGAAACAATTTATGTAAAAAACTGAGCATTTATCTTTCATGATCAAAGCTTTTAGCCCGTTAAACTCATCACACTACTAGCTCCATCACAATCATGTCCACATAATCTAGCGTTACTCAATCCATATTTTGCAAAAAAGTAATTCATTGACCTTTTTTAGAGTTTTTTTAATGACCTTTTTTCGAGTTCAAATAGCTTTTTTACTGTTTTTTAAAGTAACATTTTAGTACAACAAAGAAAGAAAGATGTCCCAAACGAAGCCTTAATCAACCTCCATTTTCAAATCATCATCACAATCATGACTTTCATCACTACTTGACAGATCCAGTTCATACGTGTCATAGAAAGGATCTTTTAGGACTTTAGTGCATCACACCTTAACATTACCGTCAATCTTCATATTCAAGAAACTGGATTAAGCAGTGATGAAAGTCTTGATTGTCATGATGATTTGAGTATGGATGTTGATTATGACTTCGTTCGGGACATCTTTCTTACTTTTTTCTAAAGTTACTTTTTAATATAATTTTTTATTTATTTATAAATTTTTATGCTAAAATATTGCTTTAAAAAACAAAAAGAAAATTATCACAAATGAAACCTACGTAATTTAGATGAATCTAGAAAACTTTTGTATAGTGAGATCATTAACCTCACTCATTAGAATTTGTAGAACATTGAGCTGATTCCAAGTGCACTTAAACAACAAATTAATGCCTTTAAGACTCGGATTATGAAAAAATAATGTAGAGCTTTTATTTCATTAAATAACCTAAAAATATCAATAAACCCCTACATATTATTTAATAAAAGCAATTAGTCCCTTATAAGTGTGGATTAATTTAAAAAAAAGTCCTTTGCCGTCACTAGGGATGCAAACAAACTAAATATTCGACAAACTACTTATTGTTTAACTCGATTGTAGCTCGTTCATGATCGCTTGTTTAACTAACCAAACAAGTTTGAATAAGTTTTAAAAAACTCCAGTGTTAAAAAATAAGTTTGAACAGATATTTGCTCAATCCATTTATGTTCATGAATAATATCATTTAAAGCTCGTAGATAAACTCATTAAAAAACACAATTAATGTTTGATACAGAGCTCGTGTGTTAAGAAACTCAATTAAGTCTTATTATAAAAGTAATGAACAAATCAATTAAAAGCTTCATATTTAATATAAAATAGTATTATAATCATTAATTAAACATTTTAAAAGTTATTAAACCTGATAACATCAATTAATAAAATTAAATTAAAGCCATTTATACAGAGCAAAATTAAGGTATTCATTTTTAAGCTCGAAAATATATACTCAATAGGTTGGCTCAGCGGCGGAGTGAGGGGGGGGCCCACGGGGGCACGTGCCCCCCCCCCCCCCCCCCTCGATTCGGAGATTTCCCCAGCTCATTCATTAGATGGTCGCTGTTTTAAAAAAAAAAAAAAAAATTGCAATGCGCCAATGCCCTAACTCCCGAACCACGAACCCGCTGCGCTTGACGGCTTGACGACGCGAGAGCGAGAGGCAGGCTTCCAGCGACCGAGCGACGACGCCGAAGTCGCGTTCCAGGCTTCCAGCGACGACGCCGTCGACGCGTTCCACGCTTCCAGGGGGCGATCGCGTTCCAGCGTGCTCGACTGCTCGGTGGCACGGTACTCCAGCCTCCAGCGACCAGCGGAATTGAATTCCAGCGACGAAGCAGCATTCGATTGCGGATTGCTTTAGGTAAAATGAATTTTTTTTTTTCAAAGTTTATGTTTTATTCTACTGCATTCTTGATTGCTTTTATGTGTTATTCTTTGATTTATTTTCAAGTTTATGTTTTACTCTTATGTGTTAATTAACATAAGTCTTAATGTGTTTGTCTTTTAATTTGTTAAGTTCTTAACCGATTGTCGATTGATCTTGCAAAATAATAACTAGGTTTTTGTCATGGAGAAATATTTTAAGAAGATTTCAAAGAGTTCAAATGAGACAAGTAAAAAAGATGAGGAGCAAAGTCCAAAAAGAATTTGCGTGGAAATTGAATCATCAAGAAATCAAGAAGTAGATTTAGAGAACCTTCCATCTGATCCTGGTTTGCGAATCCCTATCTATGAATTTTCTCCTAATATTCAAGATCAAGTTCGTCGAGCTTACTTGCAAACAGGACCATTCCAACCTCGCATTCATGAATTTCCTCAAACCAAATTTGGGGCAAAAGATAGACGTTTCAATGTTGCATGGTTTGATAAATATTCTAATTGGTTAGAATACAGCATATGCAAAGATAAGGCTTACTGTTTATATTGTTATCTATTTAAAGCAGTAGGAAGAGGAAATGAGGATGATGATGCATTCAATAAGAATGGATTTTCAAATTGGAAAAAATCAAATAGATTTGAACTTCATGTTGGGAGTCATAATAGTGCGCACAATATTGCACGACGAAACTGTGAAGACTTGATGAATCAAAGTCAACATATTGGTTTTATGTTTAAGAAGCAAACAGATTATGCCACAACTGCATATCGGACTCGTCTAAATGCATCGGTTGATTGTGTGCGTTTTCTTTTAAGGCAAGGGCTAGCTTTTAGAGCCCATGACGAGTCTGACACATCCAGAAATCAAGGAAATTTTCTTCAACTGTTGCACTTTTTAGCTGAACATAACAATGAGATAAATAAAAATAGGCTTCAACTTATGAGAGATAACAAATGGGAAGAGTTCATCACCAAGCTAACTTCTTTTTGTGAGCAACACAAAATAGATATTCCTGACATGAATGATAGATGGGTTGCCCGGGGACGGCCTCGTCGTAGAGCTCAAGATATGACAAATTTACATCACTTTAGAGTTGAAATTTTCTACACAGTTATTGATATGCAACTTCAAGAGTTAAATAATCGTTTCACAGAGACGAATACTGAGTTGCTTTTATCTATTGCTTGTTTGAATCCATCTAATTATTTTTGTGCATTCAGTAAAGACAGATTAATTCGAATGTCACATCTTTATCTATGTGATTTTACTCCTGTTGAATTGGAAATTCTAGACAATCAGTTGGAAACTTATATCATGGATATGCAGTCAGATCCACATTTCTCATTGTTAAAAGATCTTGGACATCTTGCTGAGACAATGATACAGAACAAGAAAGATGTTTTATATCCTCTTGTTTTCAGGCTATTAAAACTAGCTTTAGTTTTGCTGGTTGCAACAACAGGAGTAGAAAGAGTATTTTCTGCAATGGCTATCATTAAAACTCGACTGCGAAATAGGATTGGAGATCAGTGGATGAATGATACTTTACTCGCATATATTGAGAAGGAAATATTGGATTGTATTGAAAATGATGTAATTGTCAATCTTTTTCAAAATATGAAGAGCAGACGCTATAAATTGTAAGTATTTTGCATCTTATATTTAGTATTCGATCTTTTTTAAAAAAAATTTAAAACTGCCTATGTCGGTCCCAAGCCCGGATGCAAAAAAGTTGAGGGAAATTTTTTTAAAAGAATTTGTGCCCCCTCAAGGAAATTTTCCTGGCTCCGCCACTGGGTTGGCTCATTTATGGGCTCCATATGGGTCGATATATATGTTCACTAACAGGCTCGAAAAGGCTTGTTTATTACAATACAAGCTTTTTGTTAAGAGTTTCATAAGCACAATATTAACATAACATGAACCGAACACAAATCATGTCTGAACATATTCCATTTTAAATGAGCCAAATTTAAGGAAAAATAAAATAAAGCTCGTACCAAGTTTGAACAGGTTGCTAATAAATGAGCTCGAAAATAAACAAGCATTTACTTGACTTGGCTCCATCATTTACAACCAAACCCTATGGGTGTCAACTTTTGACCCGACCCGAAAACTCGATCCGGACCCAACCCGAAAAATCCGGGTTGGACCCGACCAGTTTAATAAACGGGTCGGGTTCGAGTTCGCAGATCTGACCCGTTTGAAAAAACGGGTCGGGTTCGGGTTGACCCGGCAACCCGTCGGGTCAACCCAATAACCCGTTTAATTTTAAAATTTTGAATTCCCGCAACTAGCGCAAGTGCGCAACCCAGCCGCGCTGCCCAGCATGCCCGCTGCCCCAGCCCGTGCTACCCGCCTGCCCTGTGCGACAGGCTGCTATCCCGAGCGAACCCGCGTGAACGAGCCCGCTGTCGCTTCGCGTGCCGTCGTCGTGCTGCGTGCTGCCGTCGCTACGCGTGCCCTGTGCCGTCATGCCGCGTGCTGCGTGTCACGTGCCGCCGTACCGGTGCCTGCTTGCGCTTCCGCCGTTGCTCCGCGCTCATTGTTGCGCTCTAGCTGCCGGTCGCGAGTCGGTTCGGGTCAACCCGGCCGGGTCGGGTCCAAGTTGAAATGTCATACCCGTTTGTAAAAACGGGTCGGGTTCGGGTTGACCCGTTTAGATCCGGGTCAGGTCGGGTTCAACCGGCCGAACCCGACGAGTTGACATGAATTGACACCCCTACCTAACCCTCATCATAAGACACAGAAAGGCCCCATTTCAATATATGATTTTTTTTTTATTTTTTCAATAAAGATAATTTTAATTACAAGAATAAGTAATTTATATTTAATCCAATCTTAAAATAAGTTGAGAGCACAATCTTAAAAATGAAGATTTCTCTCTTTTTTTTCTAATTCTTTTTTTGGTAGATAAAAATATTTATCAATTTCATTCTTCTAAAATAATCCGGTGATAGCAAAGAAATCATCTACTACTAATCCTTTTAAAAAAAAAATAAATCAAGCAAAGTAATGTGGATCAGTATCTCATTTCCTTTTGGAGAGATTATTAACTGCGGAGTGCGGGACGGTTCACCAACATTAAACATTGTTGGGAAGTATCCGTACTCGATACCGTTAGGTACCCAGTGGAACGGTCAGCACTCCGCAGCTAATAATTTTTCGCTGGTTTGAGAATCATATATCAAATACTAGCAGTTTATGATCTACTATATAACACTCATATAGTCCAAGTAGAGGAAAACAAAACAGAACAAACAGAGAAAAATTATCTGTAAAAAAAAGCGAGAAGGGAATCGAAGCATCACGAACAGGCGGCGAGTGAGAATCCCCAGTTTCCGATGCGGTAGGTGGAGAGTCGTCGGAGCGTGTGGCAGCTCCGGCGGACAAGCCTCCCAACGGCGAGGTCGATGACTTCGGGGCGGTCAACCCGTCGGCACCATTCCTCAATGTCGATCTCCGACCAGCAGTAAGGCTCCGCCGCCGCCTCCCGCCACCCTTGGAAATTGCGTATTGCATTCATTAAAATATAAAGATGAGTACAAAAAAGAGCTGGTACAGAGTATTAAAAGATCCTCGCATCACCAAAAAACAAAAGATGGAGGATCATACAATAAAGATCAGCGTCCATACACAGGCACACAGCACAAAAGAAAACAGAAAAAAACACAAACTGGAAGAGCCCACATTAGTCACTTAAGGGACAACGTCCCCGCCGGTAGCATCAGGAAGGGTCTTCTTGCGCTTTCTAGGGGTGTAAACAATGGGGCCGAGCTGAAGTAATTCTTTTTGGGCCTTTGAGATCCCCGGCAGTTGCTTGCCTATGCTCAGGATTCTGTCGGAGGTCTCCTGCATCTGCTTCTGCTTGTCGGCCGTGAAGGTGATTCTGGGTGGCGAGGGAAAGGAGTCTTGGAGGCCACCTTCTTACCCCGAGGCCTGCGCAGCTGCGCTTCACAATGTTCCACTCCCCGAGTTCCTCTTCCCCACATGGTTTGTTGGGTATCGGTTGCTCCCTAGCAGAGCCTGTAGCAGGGCTGATTTGGCCACCACTGGGAGGGGCGGTAGGAGGAGGTGGCCCAGTTTGCCCAGAGGGGCACTTGTCCATGGTGTGGCCGACGAGCCCACAACCAAAGCAAAGACTCGACAATCCTTCGTATTGGAACTTCTGGAAAAACCGGCCTTCAATACCTTGAATCCATATCCCTGGTCGAAGACGTTTGGACAGATCTAGCCTTACACAAATTCTGACGAAAGAAGAGCAGCCCCAACGCCCCCAAGTGATGTTACGGGAGTCCAACCAGACCGGTTCGCCGATGATGTTGGCAATCCTAGTCACGTTTTCGAAGTCTAAATATAGAAACCGTAGTTGGGGAATACGGATCCATACCGGAAAGCTCAGAGAATTGGCTTCCCGCCACCGGCGGCAGACGAAAGGCACGGTCCGCGCCAGCTCGTCGGCTGGGATTCTCCTGAAGATGAGGACCAAGACCTCATGGTTCAACCCCTCCCAATCCCTCCAATCTTCCCCTTCGGCTGCTTGACACCGTGCATCGCGGCGGCCTCCGGCGGCAGCGCTTTTTGGCATCCTTTGTCGCCTGCCCTTCAGCTTCCCCTGCTTAGTCCCGAGGAGCTGATACGAGCTCTATATATAGGTAAAAACTGAATGCTCGGAAGACATACACGTGTCGATGATGTAAGCTTGGACGGTCAGATCCACCCTGCGGCTTTTGGTCTTCCCAAGTGTATGGGTCATCAGTCATGGTTCAGTACGGAAATGTGCAGTGGTCAGCAGTTTGCTACAAGAGTCGTGCAACTTAATAATTGACGTTTCTTATTCTTCGATTCTTCACGAAAAGAAAGAAATGAAGAGGAAATTGATTATAATTTGCTTAACTGAGTTCTCTGGAATATAAAAAAAATATTCATTCGAAAAAGACTCTTCTATCCAAAAATTAATTCTTACATAAAAAATTAAAAACAAAAAAAAAGGAAAAGAATCATAGGTTCGATGTGTACTGCTTTTGTTCAGATTTAGAAGTTTTGATTTATAAATTAGCTGAATCGAGACTAAACATCTGAAAGCTAATTTATAAACATATTTTACATACCTCGAGCCATTATATTTGATCGTGTTCTTCATAAACTTCGAATTCTTCTAAACCTTTTCTCTTCCAAAATAATGATGTATATTTCTTCTTCTTAGAAGTGGTTAAAGAGAAAGACTTAGAAATCCAAAATATATAGAAATTATGAATTATTGCTACCCATCATAGCAATAAGTGATTTTTTTTAGTTTTAAGAGCTGAATTCAAAACTAAGAAACAATCAATTTTAATTTTTGAATTAAAATTGATCCAGTAACGGTTATTTAAAATGTTAAATTAAAATTAAAAATGATCAATTAATTAGGAGTAATTTGGATAATTAATGATAGTTATTTTAACATTAGTTCAATGTGAAATAAAATTATGTAGCTTCACAAAACATTTTTTTTTTTTTGGGTTTAATCGGGGCATAGCCCATTTTATTAATAAAAACGATGGTTACAAGATGACAAACTTAAAGAACAAAATGCCAAAACAAAGAACAAATACAGACATGAGATTCTAGCAAGAAAACAAATAATAAAATAACAAAGGACCTAGACAGACAATTATAAAGCAACCAAGACACATCAAAAAAATTGGAGCCTGTAGCGGGAAAAGCACTCCAGCAAGACAGAGCAAACGAAAAAATAGAAGAGCTTGAATCCAATCAAAACTGGAATTTCTCAATTAGCTGGTTGTAATTCTTCCAACTACAAGCCTTGACCTTGATAGCATTTTTAATGATGCTAATAATAGTACCAGGAGAACTCCATTTGTTAGCAAAGAGTCGGTTATTCCTTTCTCTCCATATATGATAAACTGTGTAGCAAACCGTAAGGCAGCAGAAAGCCTTCTCCCATTTGTTTAGATGCAGCAGGTTATCCAAAAACTCTAAAACCTGAATCAAATTTGGTCTAAGTAAGAAAGAGTTAAAGTCAGGAATTAGATTAGTAATGACATGAAAAGTAAAGTCACAGTAAAAGAATAAATGGTTGTGATCTTCCAGGGCTTTGTTGCAGAGATAGCAGTCTGGTGTGAACTGGATTGATCTCTTGATCAATAAGTCAGCAACTTTCAATTTCTGCAAAATGGACATCCAAGTGAAAATAAAATATCTAAGAGAATAATACTTGTGCCACACGTAATTATTCCAAGAAACCTCCTCCAAATGATCATAGTAAGAAGTCATAAAATTCTTAAACTGAGGATTAAAAGAGCCGTCCCAAGCCAAAGCCGGTTGCTCTTTAATCACCACAGAATAAATAACTTGCCCAATATTCTCAGGAAAAGAGTCCGGAAGCAGCCAATGAAAACTGCTGATATAGTCTTGAATGTTTAAACCAGAGAACTGCTTAGCCACAGGAAAACATTCAAACAAAGACTTCCCATTAAACCAAGGATCCCAGAATAAAGAGAAATTAGCAGAAGGGCTAATCTGGAAAGTAAAATGATCCTTGATTTTATGCGCAGTGATACAAATATTTTTCCATAATTTAGTAGCTTTAGCAGACGGTGGTTTCCAGGGAGAAGGATATTTATTCTTAAACCAGGAAGTAATCAAAGATTTTTGAGTCAGCATGTTCCAAATAAAAGAACAGTAAAAACTATAATAAAGGGAGTCAATAGAGGCAATCCCTAAACCACCATTCTTCTTAGGAATAGCAGTTTTATCCCATGCAATCATATGAATTTTCTTACCATTAATATTCCCATGAAATAAGAATTTGGAACACAGCTTAGAAATAGATTTACAGATGGCTTTAGGAATAATGGATCCTTTGATCCAATAGGCAAGCGTATTAGAAATTGTAAACTTCAAGAATTGGACTCTACCCGCTAAAGATAGAAGTCTCACCTTCCAACCATCAAGCAGTGAAGTAATATTACTTAAAAGCTGATGAAAGTGATTAGCATTAAGTCTTTCAGGAGAGATAGGAATCCCCAGATAAGTGAGGAAACTATTTCTTTGAGTAATACCCATAATACTACAAAATTGATCAGCATCCATAGAGTGATGAGAAAAAATAATAGAACTTTTAGAGGAGTTGATACTAAGACCTGAAGCATCCGTAAAATCAGAAAGGATTTTATTCAAACTCCTGGCATTATGAGGCCTAGCAGACCCAAAAACAAGTAAATCATCTGCATACATAAGATGGTTAAAATTGTTGTCATTAAAATTAAATCCAGCCGTGTTATAACCCAAGGAAATCGAGGTTAAACTACAAGATAAAGCATCCATAACTAAGCAGAAGAGAAGAGGCGATAAAGGGCAACCTTGTCTAAGGCCAGAAGAAGAGTTAAAAAACCCTTCCAAAGAACCATTCAAGCAAATTGAGAAATGGACATTAGAAATACAACTTTTGACCCATTTAATAAAAATATCAGGAAAACCTTTTTACCTCATTCTATTTAACAAATAAATACGAGAAACAGAATCAAAAGCCTTTCTAATATCAAGTTTGGCACAAAAAAGATTATTGGTAAAATTAAAATCTCTAAGAACTTCAGAGGCTATCAAAATGTTATCAGTAGTACTTCTTTTATGGATGAAACCATCCTGGCTCTCGTGAATGATGAAAGGTAAAATATGCTTCATACGATTAGCCAGAAGTTTAGCAATAATTTTGTAGAACACATTGCATAAAAAAATCGGCCTGAAATCATTAATATTATTAGCATGCGGTTTTTTGGGAATGAGAGTAATAGCAGAGGCTTTAACCCCTTTGGGAAGATGGCAAGTGGAGAAAAAACTATTAATGGCCTTACATAAATAATGCCCAATAATATGCCAAGATTTTTTATAGAAATCAAAAGTGTAACCATCTGGACCCGGGGCAGAGCAAGAGGAGCCATCAAAAACCACATTTCTAATTTCCAAATCTGAAAAAGGAGCCGTTAATGAACCTATCATATCCAAAGGAATCATGTTACCCACAGGGATGTTGAAATTGTTCTCCTTAACAGGCTTAGGAGAGTTATAAATCTCTTTGAAATTCTTAATGATCTCCTCAGCAATATCAACATGATTATCAAACTTACCATTAGAAGTGGTAATTTATTTAATAGCATTCACATTATTTCTAGCTCTGATCTGAGCATATAAAAAACCAAGGTCATTTTCACCATTTCTAAGCCATTTGGACTTAGCTCTCTGAAACAGCCAAGAAGACCAAGCTTTGCTTAAAATATTAATATTATCACAAGTGTGCTTGTAAAGCCTATTTAAATTCATGTTTACCGGGTCATTTTGCAAATCAGAAATATAACTAATCTGCTTATCTTTTAAAACTTGCAAAGAATTTAAAATGTAGCACGAAGAAGACCAATTCTTATTCTTCAAAGACTTCTTAAGGATCTGCAGAGACCTATAGAAAGCAGCAATAGGACTACAATTAAATTGCTTATCAAAGGCATTTAAAACCTCCTCCCAATAACCATCCATATTAATCCAGAAATTTTTAAACAAGAATCTAGAGGGTTTTCTAACCCAATTGGAAGCAAATAAAATTAAAGGAGAATGATCAGAACAATGCGTAGGCAAGACTTTATAGAAAGCATTAGGAAACCTATCAAGCATAGAATTATTAATGAACATTCTATCTAATTTAATATGAATGGGGGAATCAAGCCTTTGATTAAACCAAGTGTAAAAAAGTCCTACATAAGCTAAGTCTAGCACACCACAATCAAAATTAATATTGTTAAGCTCACCCAACTGGCTATTAAGAGCCTGATGGCCACCAAATTTTTCTTCCTCAGATCTATAACAGTTAAAATCACCCATGATAACCCAAGCCATGGAGGGATCTGGGACTAAACTCCTTAGCTGATTCCATAAAATACTCCTATCAGTGGCATTGTTAGCAGCATAAATAATAGAAAGTAAAATAGGAGATTGAGTCCCAACAGATATGGTGCCATGAATGATTTGGGAAGAAATAAAGAGGGGAGAAAAGGAAATAGTAAGAGGATTCATTTAATCCAAATCCTACCAGGATTTGCATAACAGAAATTGTTACTACTGTCTTCATTATTAAAAATCGTATGAGAGTTAACAAACCAAGGCTCGGATAAAGCCTCGTTATTGACTTTAGCTTCTAAAATGTAAATCATACTAAGATTGTAATTACTAACCAGCTCTCTACAAGCTTTCACCTTGTTAGGGTTATTGAAACCCCTAACATTCCAACAAGCAATATGAAGAAAAAACATTAATACTTGGAATTTTTTCCTTTCCTGGAAGATTTAGCTCTGGTATGCACAGAGATAGGGGACTTTTGAGATTTGTTACCAGCAGAATTAGGGGAAGGAGGAACATCTGCTGTACCATTACTATCATGAGAATTAGCTTCAGATCTCATATCTTCCATCTCTTGTATCGGAAGGTCATCCGATTGGAGAGCATCGAACTTATTAGAAAGCATAACCTTAGACGAAGGAATAACAGATGGAAGAGATGGTTGCCCTGAGGAAGAAACTTCCTCAATAGGAAAATTCATATTAGGAATAATTGCATCTAGAGTCGTGCAATTATCAGGAATCAAGGGAATATTTTCCTTTTCCATAGAAGGGGCTAAATTTGGAAGGGGGATAACGTCGAATTATTACCTTCCAAAATTACCTTTTCCGGGGATGGGGGTTTCGCCTGAGCTTGGGTTTGGGGTCTCGGATTCCGGCTAACACTTCTTCCTCTATTTATGGGTTTATGGGGTGGAAAAATAGTTGGCGTAGGATTCGGATTAGCATTGCAAGAGGAAAAAGTATGCACCAAAGAGCCACATCCTTCGCAGCGACTTGGCTTCCAATCGTAAATAACTTTTAGCATGATATCTTCTCCTTCAATATTAATCGAAATTACATCCGAAAGAGTCGAATCTTTAGTGATAGAAACACAGATCCTAGCAAAAGTTAATCTAGCTCTTCTGGAAGTAAGATAATCAACGGATAGCGGAATCCCAATATAACTAGCAATTGTCAATATTCCTTTCGGGGTCCAAAGGGCCAGGGGAAGATCTACAATTTTAATCCAAATGGGGGTAGAAGAAAGTTCATCCCTCCTTGGCTGGAATTTGGGAGACCATTTTTGAAGTATGAATGGTTTTCCCAACATAAACCAGGGGCCCCCGGACCAAACCAGATCAAAATCTTCTTGGTTAGAAAACTTTATCAGGAAAAAATCATCAGCCATAGATAGTAAGGAGAACGAACCTTTCAAGATCCAAACCTTTTTCATGGCAGCAAGAAGTCGCTCATAATAGGGCCTTGGCCTAGAGAGTATCCGACTAATGAAAAAGACCAAACCGACAGGCCTTCGGTTAGATCTTCTTCTTTGAAGGTGAGTTTCTGACTTGGACGGACAAAGGAAACCGGAAAATCTTCTTGAATCGTAGAAGGGTTAGCCAGGTTTTTAGCATATGAAACATTCTGAGATGCAGGGATAGGACCCAGAATCGAAGGATTCTGTAGAGGAGGGAAATTGCTGATCTCAATCTGGGAGAGGTATCAACCTCTCCCGAGGAGAGAAAGCCTGAGCGGCGAAGAGAAATAACGAAACCCTAAAGTCTCTCAAAATATCCCAGAGCGTCTCTCAAAATATCTCCAGCAAGTTCCAATAGTTCCTTCACGGTATTTCACAAAACATAGAGACGCTGTACATTACTCGAGAAGGTTATCTTGCATCATTGCTATAGCTAAGAAAATAATCACAATATTTTGCTATCATAAAAAGAAAGGGAAAGATTATTGACTCCATAATCCCATTAAGTGGAGGAGCTTATTTTAATTATACTAAACATATAATTAAAAATACTAATATTTCATTAAGTGATTATTGATGAACAAATCTTAATGATTGAATCACTCAACAATAGATGCATAGTATAATACCCAAAATGATAAAAGGACTCACAACATTACAGATTGCTTAATAGTCTTTTTCTGCAATTATGTTTAATTGTTTTAATTTTAATAATCTATTATAATAATTTTTTATTCATATTAATTTTAAAAACATCAAATTGCCCATTCTTGATTTAGAATTATTATTCTTTAATTTAAAAATCCTACATCAAGAGAATGTTTTATTTATTTATTTTTTGGATATTGTTGTTATTATATTATTACATTTAATACCTATTTTAATGCATTATTTAAAAAAAAAGTCAACATCATATAAAATTAAATCATATTAAAGAGCACAATTTTGTGAATTTTTTTTTTTTAATATAAAAGAGTAGGATTGCACATCCAATAATTGGGTGTTATGATATGAAACAAACCAATCATTGGCTAATAACTGACCTTTAGGGGAAGACAGGTGGATTTGTAGTTGTTTGATTAAGAATATATGGGACTTGTGATGCTGGATGATTAATTTATCTTATGATCTTACATGAAAAATTAGTTGCTGCATGGGATCTGAAGGACTCAAAACAATACAACAAGAGCATGATCCTTGATCAAGGGTCCTGATTGATCAAGGATATCTGCACCATTAAATATACATTTATTGACATAGGCACAAGAGGATGTGTACTTGTACTAAGGATATATATTTGAAAGTGTGAATGTATTTACACAATATCTAATCAACTTAGATCATATGCAGTAATAGTTGATCAAATGATTACTAAGGTTTGATGCTAGGGAATTATGAGGACAGTCTGATAAAGATGAGTAAGAAACAATGAAGACTCGAAGCTTTAGGAGTTGATTCAGATTTTGTTTGGGACGACTTCTTTATTGTTTTTTAAAGTAACTTTTTAGTATAAACATTTTATTTGTTATACTAAAACGTTGGTATAAGTAGTAAGAAAGATGTCCCAAATGAAGCCACAAAAGAACTAAGAATCATAGTTGTGGTGATAAAAGAGAAGACTTGGTACAGATGTTAGCATTCAATTTCTAATGTCTGTTTGATTTTTTAATTATGAATGTAATCATGTTAGATGTTAGGGTTTTTTTACATACTTGACACTCAAAACGCTTGTAGTTACACATCTCACACCTAAACTTCACTTTTTACTGTTATACCACCTAAAAGCCCTAACACTCACCAAATACAACACTCCGTTTGCTTTCGTCAGAAAACAATTCGCAAAAATAGCCTTTCGCGTGGGAAACTTGTTCGAGTAGCTCTCGCGCGTTGCTTCTCCCCTTCTCTCCTTCCCATCAGACCGACGCAGCTCCCCATTTTTGTCTTCCACGATTGAGCAACATGTTCGTTGCTAACAAACCGAGCATATTTCCAAAATGCTTCCATATTTTTTGAATAGTTTTGTCTACTTTTAATGCTGATCATAGTTTTCTTTCCAGCAGCATTCCACAGCATTGTCCAGTTTTTTGAATGCTACCTATTCTGGAAGCTAGACCAATTCTTCTATTTACATGGCATCACAAATAACTACTTAAAAGAGCAATTGTTATTCATTCAAGAAACACATCCAACATGAAGCTAATTCACCAAAAAAAATCCGACATGGAGAAGACGAACAATAAACAAGAACACTGACAACGAATACTATAACAATGGAAAGTAAGAAAATATCAATCGGTGGAGGTGGTTGCTGCTCGGCCCATTCCGTGAAGAAGACAGAGATATTCCTCATCAAACACCACCCTAATTTCACCCAACATAGAACTGATAAGTTCTGTAATCTATAAAGATTAGAAAAAAAAAAGAGTAGAGGAGGAAGAAGATGGATAGTAGAAATGGAGATTGGAGTGGCTCCCTTCTCTCTCTTCCATCGGACCGACGTAGCTCCCTTTTTTGCGAAATAGAGCAGGCAACACCTCTTCTTCCACTATTAAAGTTCCAGTCACACCTCTTTTTGACTGAGCAAGAGAAAGTCGCTGAAGACGAAGCAGTTTGGTGATGCTCTAACGGGAGAAAACAGAGTGTTGTATTTGAAGAGTATTATGCTTTTAGGTGGTATAACATTAAAAGTGAAGTTTGTGTGTGAGATATGTAAATAGAAGTGTTTTGAGTGTTAGGTATGTAAAAATTCCTAGATATTAAAGCTTCATTTGAAAAGCTGCCCTTTGAGGCAATAAAGTAGTCTTTTCAAATGAAGCCTAAATTTGCCCTCATAAGTGATAAGAAAGTCTTTCCGAACGAAGCCTAAATCAATTATTGCAATTTCATCATATAAAGCCTATAAATAAGATTCAACCCTAAGAAATCTTAATAAACTCTAGCTTTGATCACTGTCTTTTAAAACTACTCTGGGAGGTACCCTAGCTAAGGGCCAAAATAGCCCAATGACATTGCTCAAGGTGTTTACCCAAAAAAAACATTGCTCAAGGCCTTTTTGAAGTGTACAATAATCATTAAAGTATGGCTGTATTAGGTCACCTACCCCAACCTAAGAGATTCAAAGAGGGCCCACTATGAACTACGGAAGTTATGGTCATAAGCACATGGGCTTGAGACTAAGAGTTCATTTAGGATGATTTTCTTATTACTTTTTAAAATAAAATTGCATTTAATATGACTACAACTTTTTATATAGGTGATCATAAAGTTCTTGTAGAAAAAAAAAAATTTCTAGATATATGCATAGAAAATAAATTTGAAATACAAAAAATTTCTAAAAATAACAAAAAATAATGATCAAATAAAAATTATGATTACGATCTAAAAAAACAAATCCCAAACAAAACCTAAGTTTCACAGCCATTGAGTGCAGGCTCTAAAGAGCCTTTAGAGCCTTGTTGGAGGTAGGGGTGTCAATTCGGGTCAACGAGTCGGGTTCGGGTCAAACCCAGAATTGACCCGGCACTATTCAAGTCAACCCGAACTCGATCATTTCTAAAAATGGGTCAGGTTTCCAAACCCGACCCGATTCGGGTCCGGGTCAACCCGACACAACACGAATGACTCAAAGTTGACCTAAAATTGCTAATTTTCTGATAAAAAATCAGGTCAATCATCAATTTTCGGGTCAAAATCGAGTAAAAAAGAGTCAATCTCGGGTTTTTTTGTCAAATAAGACTTTTCATGTCAATTTCGGATCATTTTCGGGTCAATTTCGGATTGCTGGGTTGACCCTAACTCGACCCGATTTTTAAAACGGGTTGATTTGTTGAACCCGAACCCGACCTGTTTCGGGTCCGGGTTGACCCTAACCCGGATTTTTCCATGTCAGATTCGAGTCGTGTTTCGGATCGTGTCAAAAATTGACACCCCTAATTACAAAAATAGGCCTATCAATGACATAATAAATGACAAGTCTAAGCTACAAGGAAGGTCGAATGGATAATCTGCTAGCTGTGACGATCATTACCCCAAGCTGGTAACGCCTCGCAATTATTAATTCCGTCCTCAGATGTCCATAAAAAGGCATGCATAGCAACAAGGTTGCCAAACTCTGAACATTAGGAAATATTTTGTTAAATAAATTCATTCTACATCAAAGCAAAAAATGATCATTCAACGCAGCAACGCTCACTTCTAAGGCGTCTTTCTCACCCAAAAAAGACTGCGTAAAAAGCCACGAGGATTTAATCGGTTATGGGTTGCATTACATCATTAAGATAGGCTTCGTTTGAGACAATTTTAGAAAGCAGTGAAAAAGTCGTACCAAATGAAGCCTTAATATCAAGTGCTCAAAAACAACCAGAACTTTTAAATTGTATCAAGGGAACAACCTTTTGATTTATCAGACAAGATAGGATTTTGAGGAAACAGAAGATTCCATTTCAAGAAATTAAAATCTCACTCACATCTAACCAACCTAAATCAAGATACAAAATTCCACTTGAGCACAGTTAGGCTTTGTAACTAATGCAATTACACTCTTAATTCCTATACAGTACAGATTGGCTATATCTGTCGTCAAGTACTATGACATCCATTGCTTTCCTCCGACTATATTTCATTTATTCCTACAATGAAACGGTACCCGAATAAGATTTATATGGTGGATGATTAAGATTCCATACGAGAACTACTTATTTAGTTACATGAACCAGAAACAGAATGGAAAGAGGACGCTACCAATTGCTAAAACCGCTTAAGATTGGTTTGCTCATAAGATGGTACAGTTGCTGCAACACTTCTTAAGCTTGTTAGGAGTGCGTGGGCTACTAACCGGCGATCTTGCCATGTTTGCCTTCAACAGCCTCCTGCATATATAAGAAATATTCATTCCAGGCTATCTCACTTTCTCTACCTTTCCTCCCATGCCAAAAATTCCCATTTAAAAGAGTGCGAAAGCTTCAATTAATGAATAAGCACCAATAGTTCTCAAACTGGGAAAATGAGTGGGCCATGTAAATTTGGAGAAATTATTGTGTGTGAAATCCGAATGCGTTCGGAGACGAATCCGGATGCGCCACGTCACTGGATGCACTGGGCACCGGAGTAGCATGCTTTGATTGGAATCCGAATGCATTCGGATTCCACACACAATAATTTCTCGTAAATTTGAGGTACTACAATAACTTGAAAATTCACCTTTTCTTGTTTGATTTTCTATGGGAGTAGAGAACTATTCAAATATGAATGCTGCAAAAAAAATATTACAGTAATAGAGAAAATATTCATTTATATGTTTCAGTTGTCCAAAAGCTTCCAGCACTTAAAAAAAAAGCATTGGACCAGCATAAAAGGTCCAACCAGCAGTAAGAAAATAAAAGGAGCAAAAGTTGGAAAAAACGAAAGATTCAAATCAGGAATAGTTGAAAACACAACTCGCCAAGACTGCTAATCAAATACAGCTACCTACAAATCAGGAAATTTAAAAGTATTAGTTATCTTTTACTTCATTTTTTGCTTTTTATATTTTTAAAAAGGTCTTAAATAGAGATCAGTTCCTCACTTGGCCATCATAACCTTGACGAACTCATCATAGTTTATTTGGCCATCGCCATCGACATCGGCCTCACGGATCATCTCATCAACCTCCTCATCAGTGAGCTTCTCCCCAAGGTTGGTCATCACATGGCGGAGCTCAGCAGCGGAGATGAAACCATTCTGGTCTTTGTCGAAGACTCGAAAAGCTTCTCTGAGCTCCTCCTCGGAATCGGTGTCTTTCATCTTGCGAGCCATAAGGTTAAGGAACTCTGGGAAATCAATGGTTCCATTGCCATCAGCATCAACCTCATTGATCATGTCCTGCAGTTCAGCTTCAGTGGGGTTTTGACCCAGTGATCTCATAACAGTTCCCAGCTCCTTAGTTGTGATGCAACCTATACAAATCCAAAATTCAAGGCAAAATGAATTAGCCTTCTATTTCAGGTAAAACACATTTTTAAAGCTGCGTTTCAAGGGAATCCACCTCAAGGGTTAGGAAAAAACTAAAAAAAATTCAATACTCATGTTAGCAGCCATTCTGAATGCTGAAGGGATTAATTAAAGCAAAAATTAAGCAAGGATTTTTATATCAGAGTAACTCTTGGAACGCCAGCTATTTCAAGTGTAACTAATTACTAAAAGGAACATAGGAAGAAAAAAAAGCAGCAGCATGAAATTACATTATCAAGAAGGGCACTGTGAAAAATTAAATGACATAATAAAAAAAGCAATCAAATGTTTGACTACCAAAAGATGGTTTAAGCAAAATTAAAAAAAAGAAATCACATATCAAATTTGATACGAACTTTGAAACACTCTAAAATGAAATAAAAAAAATGCAACAAACTTTTATGATATACAATCAGATTCAATCCGAAAATTTAAGCAAAATGTTAGTGCAAACTGAAAAAAAAAAAGGAATTGTCCCTCCTTACATCATTTTATTAAAACTAAAGACCATTTTAATGAAGATAGGTCGGAAATTGCAATAACAAGAAGAGCACTGCGAAATACTTCAATGGATATAAAATTGTCATAAAATAAAAAGCAATCCAGCGTTTGAGTACAAAAAAATAGTTTAAACAAAATAAAAAAGGAAACCATATATTCATTTCGCTAAGAACTTTGAAACACGCAAGTAAAATGAAATAAACAAAAATGTGTCATATTTTATAAAGATCCAATCCTAGAATTTAGAGAATAACACATTCTCATGTTATATTTATAATACAAATCATCATCATCATATCTTATCCCAACTATTTGGCGTATGGTTAATGAATCTACATTTTCCAATCATTCTTATAGTGTCATTTTCCATTTGTTTTTAATGAGTTGTTAAACTTAGCCTTGGCAATTGATTTTGAACAACTTCTATTCAAACTTATCTTTATAATACAAATCATCATCATCATCATCATATCTTATCCCAACTATTTGGTATACGCCTAATGAATCTAAATTTTCCAATCATTCTTATTGCGTGTCATTTTCCATTTTGTTTTAATGAGTTTTTAATCTTGGCAATTCATTTTGAACAACTTCTATTCATGCTACCTAAAATCTAAATCTTCTCCTTTCTAACCCTTCAACACTAATTTTATATGCTTGTCTAATGAGTGATTTTTTTTTAATCTTTTGTTATACATATTCAAACTAATTTTGTACATTTTAAGTTTCCCTGTTTTCAAAAGATGTCACTCCAACCGCATATCTAAAGTTATCATTTATTAATTTATCATAAAAAAAATTGTCCACACTTAAATATCAATGACTCACATCCATAATTGCAATTATAAAACTTAACTTTAAGTCTCTATAATACACCTCTTATCACATAATACTCCTAAGACGGTTCATGCTAAAGTCTACCTCTTCTCCTTTATGACACTCTAACACTAATTTCATATACTTGTCTAACGAGTGATTTTTTGATCTTTTGTTACACATATTCAAACTAATTTCATATATTTTAAGTTTCCCTATTTTCAAAAGATGTAACTCCAACCACACATCTAAAGTAATAATTTCTTAATTTATCAATACAATTTTTTCCACGCTTAAAAATCAATAACTCGCATCCATAATTGCAATTATAAAACTTAACTTTAAGTCTGTATAATACACCTCTTATCACATAATACTAATAAGAGACTTCTACATTTTGTCCACTTACCTTTAATTATAGAAGTTATATCCTTATCTATGTCTCCATTTTTCTTTATATTAAACCTAAGATACTTAAACTTTTCTTTATATCAAACCTAAGATACTTAAACTTATCGCATATAGGTATCTGATAGGAAATACTTGAAATCAAGTATTTCCTATTCACCTTTACAGCAAATCTCCATGAAATACTGCTGTCCGGAGCAGAAAAACAGTAAAAAAATAGTGGAAAAATTGTAAAAAAATTAGAGAAATTCGTAGGAAAAACTTGTATTTTACTAGTAGATGCAAGGAAATTAGCAAAGATACAAGTATCCTCTATCTGAGAGGAGGATCGCACTCTCCCAATCTCTAGAATTAGATCTAGAGCCCTAGCAACCAAAGAAGACAATAAAACTTTCACCAAAACATGACATAACCCTAATTCTCCCTTTTCTCCCTATTTAATGCATAAAATTCAAATCTAATACAAAAGGACCTAATTGCCCTTGCTTCTCCTCCTTTTGGCTCCAAAATTCACTTTGAAATTCAAGTGGACCCCATCGGTTTCTTCCCCCTGGCTTCCGCCAGCTCCCTCTGCTTGTATACGCACCGAACCGGCTCAAGGTGCTGGGCCGGCTGGACCGGTCCATGGAGGACCAGTCTAACATTACCACCCTCCCAAAGAACCACCTTGTTCTCAAGGTGGAAATCCGGAAACTGTCGCTTCATCCGCTCATATGGCTCCCACGTGGCCTCGTAGTCAGGGAGGTTCTTCCATTTGATCAGGACTTCCGTTGCTCCATCTATTTTCTGACGAACCTCCATGAGCTCCAAAGGTTCCAGTATCATCTCCATCTCCTCAGTTAATGTCCCTGGCAACTCCGTACTGGTAGCATGATCCCCAATGACTCTCCTCAGCTGGGATACATGGAAAACGGGATGGATCATCGCTGTCGGTGGTAGCTTCAGACGATAAGCCACGACTCCAATTTTCTCCAGCACTTCATAAGGACCGAAGTACCGCGGAGCAAGCTTCTCATTCCTCCGGTTGGCGATCGTTTTCTGTCGATATGGGCAGAGTTTCAAAAATACCTTCTCGCCCACCTCAAACTGAATATCCTTCTGATGTCCATCAGCCTGTTTCTTCATAATCTGTTGAGCCCTCAACAGATGTCTTTTTAACTCTTCCAGTGTCTTATCCCTCTCCTCCAAATACTCATCTACTGAAGACATGGGTGTGCTGCTACTCCCAAAATGCACCAAGTGGGGCGGGTCCCTTCCGTACAACACCTTAAATAGAGTCATCTGAGCGGCTGAATGAAAAAAGGTGTTGTACCAGTACTCGGCCCATGATAACCATTTAGCCCATAGCTTGGGTGTTTCTGATGCGAAGCATCTCAGATAAGTTTCCAAGCTCCTGTTGACTACTTCTGTTTGGCCATCCGTCTGTGGGTGGTACACCGTACTTCTCTTTAGCACCGTCCCCTGCAGTCTGAACAATTCCTTCCAGAAATGGCTGAAGAACACTTTATCCCTGTCTGATACTATCGCCTCTGGCACTCCGTGTAGTCTGACTATCTCCCTGATGAAGACTGACGCTACTGTCACCACGGTGTATGGATGGCGTAGAGGAATAAAATGAGAATATTTACTTAATATATCCACTACCACCAAAATCACTGTGAATCCCTCAGAGCAGGGTAGACCATCAATGAAGTCTATAGATATCTCCTCCCAGACTCGTCCTGGTAATGCCAAGGGCTGCAGTAACCCCCCTGGTGACATAGTTAAATACTTATTTCTTTGGCAGATCTCGCACCTGGATACCATCTCTTCCACATCTTTGTGCATACCTTTCCCGTACAGCTCTGCCGCTAGTCTCCTATAGGTCTTTAGCACTCCTGAATGACCTCCCACTGCAGTTCCATGGAACTCCTGGAGCAATTGTGGGATGTGTACTAACGTTCTGGGCAGCACAAACCTCCCCTGATACAACAATCTCTCTCCCTCCAATGAGTACCCTGGATGGCCTCCCTCTTCCTTCACTAAATCAACTCTGATCTTGCTTAATTTCTCATCTTTAGCACTCTCCTCCTTTATGGCTTCCCAATCTAGCATCATTGGGACTGACACAGTTACTGTTTGCAGCTCACCCATGCACCTGGACAATGCATCTGCTACCTTATTTTCTACCCCGGGCCTGTACTGAATTTCAAAATCATACCCGAGCAATTTGGATAGCCACCTCTGATGCTCCTCTGTCACCATGCGCTGCTCCAGTAAATATTTCAGGCTCCGTTGGTTAGTCCGGACGATGAAATGCCTTCCAAGTAGGGATGGCTAAAACAATTGCCATCAATTCCCTCTCATAGATAGATTTTAGACGGGCTCTGGCAGTCAACACTTGGCTGAAATAAGCAATGGGCTTGTGGCTCTGCATCAGCACTGCTCCTAGCCCGTATCCTGATGCATCTGTCTCCACAATAAAGGCTTGAGTAAAATCCGGTAAAGCTAAGACCGGAACTGTGGTCATGACTTTCTTCAACTGCTCAAATGCTGTCGTAGCTGCCTCCCCCCATAAGAATCCATCTTTCTTCAACTGCTCAGTGAGTGGCCAAGCTATAGTGCTGTATCCCTTCATAAATCTTCTGTAATACCCTGTAAGCCCTAGGAATCCCCTCATCTCCTTTAGATTTTTGGGCAATGGCCACTTAAGCATGGCTTCAATCTTGGATTGGTCTGCTGCTACCTCTTCCTTGGATACCACATGACCCAGGTACTCCACACTAGCTTGTGCGAAGCAGCACTTCTTCAAGTTAGCTCTCAGCTGGTGCTCCTGGAGAACCTCTAACACCTTCTTCAAGTGCCCCCAGTGCTCTTCCTCTGTTCTGCTATACACTAAGATGTCATCGAAGAATACCAAAACAAATCGCCTCAGATACTATTTGAAAATCGTATTCATGAGTGCCTGGAAAGTGGTTGGAGCATTGGTGAGGCCAAAGGGCATCACCAGGAACTCATAGTGGCCCTCATGAGTTCTAAAAGCGATCTTGGGCACATCTTTTTTCTTCATTCGAACCTGATGGTATCCAGATTTCAGATCGATCTTGCTGAAAAATCACCGTTCCACTCAATTCATCCAACAATTCGTCAATCACTGGTATGGGAAACTTATCAGGTATCGTTTCCTTGTTGAGTGCACGGTAGTCTACACAAAACCGCCAACTGACATCCTTCTTCTTTACCAATAGAACAAGACTAGAGAACGGGCTGGTGCTGGGTCTGATGATCCCTGCCTCCAACATTTCTATGATCAACTTTTCTATTTCATCCTTCTGAAACTGAGGGTAACGGTAAGGTCGCACGCTTACCGGCGACACTCCCTCTCTTAATGTGATGGCGTGCTCCTGCTCCCTGGGTGGTGGCAACCCTAGAGGGGGTTGAAAAACCTCCTCGAACTCCTGGATCAAAGGCTGCACAGAGAGGGGTATGTCTCCCCCTTCCTCCCCATTCATTCCCTCTAAGCTGTGTAATTCCACCAAATAGCCTTCCCCTTCCTCCTGAATTGTCTTGATTAGTGATTTCAGATAAACCCCTGCCTTAGTCAGCCCTGCATCCCCTTGAATCACCATTTTCCTTCCACCCTTCCTCAACTCCATCCGCAGTGTGCCCCAATTGATTTTGGTTTCCCCCAAAGTCTGCAACCACTTCATCCCCAGGATGACATCCGTACTCCCCAGTTCCAGGGGAAGGAAGTCTTCCTTCACTTGTATGCCTTGGATTTTCAGCACCACTCATTTGCAGATTCCTCTTCCCATTTCTACCTTTCCAGTGCCCATCATCACCCCATAGCCCCCAGTATCCACTAACTTCATCCCCAGCATCTCCACAATTTGGGTGGAAATAAAATTGTGGGTTGCCCCACTATCAATCAACACTACGACTCCACGGTCAGCTATCCCTCCCTTCACCTTCATAGTGTGACTCAAAGTGAATCCCACTACAGAGTTGAGAGAGACTTCTTCCACATCCATATGCATCTTTTCCTCCTCCACCTCTGAATCGCTTCCCCCACCCTCTTCGTCTTCCCCGTCTTCACAAACGAGGAGAACTTGAAGAGTTCGATCCTTGCACTTATGTCCTGGCATATATTTTTCATCACATCGGAAACACAGCCCTTTCATTCTCTTCTCTTGCATTTCCTTGTCAGTGAGCCTCTTGAATTGTCCACCATTTCCTCCTTTTGTGGCTTTTTCCTTTGGAACTTCTTTCATCCCTCCTGGGGAAGCTCCCTTGGTGGCTAGGTGAGTAGTCGTCCACCTGTAAGTGCCTCCTGAGCTACTACTACTTCTCGTTCCCCTCTCCATGTTTTTTTGATTTTCGACCAACTGTGCAAGCTTCATGGCCTCCCCTAGGTCCCTGGGCATCAGGACCTTCACCGCTGCTCGCACCTCGGCCTTTAACCCCTTCATAAAATTTCCCTCCAACACCGTCTCAGACAAGCGCTCCACCCTGCTGGCCAGATGCTCAAACCTCTCTCGATAATCTGTCATAGACCCCTCCTGTACTAAGGCAAAGAACTGCTCGTAGAAGTCTCCTCCCCGATCGGTTTGGAAACGCTCTAACAAACTGTCCTTAAATTCTCCCCAGCTCCGGATAGGTCTCCTCTGATCTCTCCACTGGTACCAAGAGAGCGCCTTCCCTTCCAGACACAAACCCGCTGCTGATAATTTCTCCTCTTCCGTCAAGCCGTTAACAGCAAAGTACCTTTCCACCTTGTAAATCCACCCATAGGCATCCTCCCCTTCAAAAATGGGCATTTTTAATTTTCTCACCTTCCGATCCCTGTCATTCCCCCTTAATCCTCCATAGTTCCCCCTCTCCCATGTGCCTAGGCCTCCCCATGTTTCCCGATCTTCCCTTGCTCGACCCTGTCCCAATCCCCCTTCAAAATCCCCTCTCTGATCTTCAAAAATTGTTTCCCGGCGCCCCTGAAATCCCCCCCCCCCCCCGATGCTCCCAACCAACACCTCTGGGTTCCCCACCTCCATAGCTTTGCCTTTCCACATACCTTCCTCCTCTCTCCTCTCTGGAAAGACTCCAGATGAGGCCTTCCCCAACTCCCTTCCATGATTTCCACTTCCTCTTCCTCCTGATGGATTTCAGAGTTGTCGCTCTTCGCTGCGGGCCCTTTTACATCAGACACCGCCGATTGGGTTTGAAACTCCAACATTTTTTTCATCATATCCCATAGATCAGCCACTTCTCCTTCCATGGAGGACATTCTTTCTTCTACGGTCTCCTTGATTTGATTTATCTCTACTTCAATCCTCTCCTCCAAAGCATCCACCTTCTTAGCCGCCATCTCCTACGGCTTGCAAATTAGGAGAAAATCTCAAGATCTGAAAAAAAAATTCAGCGATTTTCTCCTTCGTCGGCACAATTTCAGCCGCTAAATTTGGTCAAAAACAGCCCACAATTCGTCCCAAGACTTGCTATGATACCAATTTGATAGGAAATACTTAATAATACTTGAAATCAAGTATTTTCTATTCACCTTTACAGCAAATCTCCACGAAATACTGCTGTCCGGAGCAGGAAAACAGTAAAAAAACAGCGGAAAAACTGTAGAAAATTGAGAGAAATTCGTAGGAAAAAACTTGTATTTTACTAGTAGATGCAAGAAAATTAGCAAAGATACAAGGATCCTCTATCCGAGAGGAGGATCGCACTCTCCCAATCTCTAGAAATAGATCTAGAACCCTAGCAACCAAAGAAGACAAGAAAACTTTCATCAAAACATGACATAACCCTAATTCTCCCTTTTCTCCCTACTTAATGCATAAAATTCAAATCTAATACAAAAGGACCTAATTGCCCTTGCTTCTCCTCCTTTTGGCTCCAAAATTCACTTTGAAATTCAAGTGAACCCCATCGATTTCTTCCCCCTGGCTTCCGCCGGCTCCCTCCGCCTGTATACGCACCGAACCGGCCCAAGGTGCTGGGCCGGCTGGACCGGTCCATGGAGGACCGGTCTAACAGTATCATCTTCTAATAATATTAAATCATAATTATAAATATCACATCCATTAAAATTAAATATCATACTCCATCTTTGCTCAATTAATTATAAACCCTTTATCTTATAAATACACTCAATTAATTCAATTATTTTAGTAGATGTATTACCGACTAGAATTATGCCATCAGCAAAAAATATACACAATTGCACCTCATTTCTAATATCCATTGTAAGCATATCAATAACAAACACAAAAATATATAGATAAATGTCGATAATTAAGTAATCTTATTAAACTTGAAACTCTTAAATAGCTCCAAAAAGCACTAACTATTTCGCGTGGAATCTAATTGTGTTGATCCAATTATTCTGTTGTCTCGGACCTTAAAGCTTGTCGTGTTTGCTGGGTGGTGCAGGGGTTTAACCCCAGGACCCATCCGAATTTTTTTTTTCATACAACACCCCGACACTATGTACCTGAGCACCTTGGCACTACGTACCTGAGGGCCTCGGTATTGTGTTCTCAAGCATCCCGATGCTGAATGACAGAGAGCAAGACGCCCCAGCAGCATAGATACAACACTACAGTGGATCAGGACAGAGGTTCAAGTGTCGCAGTGCTTCAAACTAGCGTTGCGAGACAGACTGAACGATTTCTTTCTTGTTTTTCTTAAGGGTTACGTCCCTTGGGGTTATTTACTTAGCTTTCTCTTTGTATTTTTTTATTAGGGGTAAGTGTGAGAATTGGGCATGTGAGAAGAGAAGGAGAGAGTATAAGAGAAGAGAGATCTGTACTTATTTCTCCCTATTTTTATAGTGGATTTCTTGGTGTGTTGTGGCTCCGTGGTTTTTTCTCTATTTTGAATTTTTTTTCCACGTCAAATCCTGGTGTCCTTTACTTCCCGCTGCTTTTACTTTCTCGCTTGTTTCATCATTGTGGTGTTTACTCCTCTTAATCATCCCCAACACTAACTAATACTAATCAATGTATATCTCTAATAACTTTAACATGTACCTTTCTTTCTTAATGTACACTAAATTAATAATTGTATTACTTGATCATATGCCTTCTTAACAAATTAAAACTAATATGAAGATATTTCCTCTGCTTGGTAAACTTTTCCATTGATTTTAGTAACACAGAAAGCATTTCCTTAATAAATCTTATTGGCACAAAATCAAAATTGACTCTCCAAAACTTACGTAATTTTTCCTAAGTCTGTATTTCATTATTCTATCCTATAACTACACTGTATGACTCATAAATTTGATTCAATCTTTGTCAGCAAAATCTTAAACATTTCTTTCATTGCTAAATAATGGTACCAAAATGATTATTCTCCAATCAGATGGCAACCTTTTCTTCAAATTGGAAAGAATTATAGATCAAATTACCCGTATATCTCTCATTACTCTCCAAATCACATATCTCATCTAGACCTAAAATCTTGTCTTCATATATCTTTCTCAAAGCTAACTCTACATCACCTTTTTAGATCAATCTATAATATATCCCATTATATTATTCATTAGGCACTTCCAAAAAAATTATTTCCTTAAAAATCTCATTCAAGAATACTTTCATCTTTCCTTGATGCCATCATTTTTTCCTAATGTCTACTATTTTTGCTTCTAATCTTTCTTATTTAATCAAAATATTTAGATATTTTATCTCTACCTTAGCCATTTTATATATCACATTTTCTTTATCCTTGGCAAGAAATCTATTACATAAATCGTCAAAGGCTATAACTTCTACTCTGCTCATTACACTCTTTCAAAACTTCTAGCTTTCTTATCATTATTACAAGTATCAATAAAATTCAACTTTTATCACTCTTAAAAAGATACGTATATATTTCATTTCTAAACTCCATTAAAGCTACTCTCACAACAAATTTGGCACAGCTACAAAATTCAAATTCCCCGCCTTTGGCAGCCTATCATGTAAATAGTTTAGAAAAAAACAATGTGTAATAAATAAGCTTGCATAAGTTAAAAACCAATAATAAGATTGAAACATGTTTACAATAGAATATTATTTGAATAGTCATATTTTATTGTCATCTAGGCCGAATTGGTGGTTATCATGAGATGCTTAATATAGATAGTGGTATGGCTAATACAAAAAATTCTCAAAGTAATTCAAAAGTTTTAGATAATGTTCAAAATCTTCCAATAATGGTTTTAAAAGTTATTTCTAGACAATATTAAATTGAAATCATGTCCCAAGGAAAAAAAGGAGACTCAATTTAGCACACGAACAAAATGAAAATGGTTTTGAACTTTTCATTCCAAGTTTGTGATATCTCATGACAATATTGCTGCATACAAAATGGAAATTATATAATATATGATGCAGATAAAATTAAGGAATTATAATGGATACAATAGATAAACAGAGTTTCATTATTTTTCAAGTATTGGTTTGTAACTTATTTCTAAACAGTCTTAATTTGAAATTCTTTCCATAGGTTGTTAATGACTTTTTTTTTTTTTTTAGATATTGCATTTGATGGAAATGGGCTCCAAACTTTATATGCCAATATTGCAATCAACAAATTATGACATTGCCCTATAAAAAGTGATAATAACGAGTAGTAGAGGGAAATTCAAATTCTAATATATATATACATTTTAGGAGAATAAACAGAAAAAGAAAAGACATTTAATCTAATTAATTATAATGATTATATACCACGGATCTCCAACTGCAGCCCTCAGATTACTACCCACGAATCTCCAATTATAGCCTTTGGATTACTGCCCACAGATATCCAACTGCATCCCTCAAATTGTTGCCCACAAATCTCCAACTACAGCCCTCGAATTGCTGCCTTAGTTACGTGATTCAACACTCCCCCTCAAGTTAGGTTGTACAGGTTGTACAATCCTAACTTACAAACAAACTTATAAAGTAGAGAGTCTGGTAGTGCCTTTGTTAAAAAATTAGCAAGTTGTTCATGTGTTGGGGTATATACTACTTCAATTTCCGAGTCCTCTATTTTCTCAGATATAAAGTATCTATTAATAGTAACATGTTTTGTTCTGTCGTGATGTATTAGATCCTTGGCCATACTGATTGCATATTAATTATCACATTTCAACTTTATCGTGCCTTCAATCATTATTTTGAATTCAATCAATACTTGTCTGACCCAAATACCTTCAATGCTAATGCTCTCAGTTTAGATTTTGCACTGCTTATGAAAACAACAGATTGTTTCATGCTCCTCCATGTCACTAGGTTCCCCCACACAAATAAGCAATATCCTGTGGCCAATCGACTGTCAACTTGGCTTCTTGCCCAATCTGCATCAAAATAAAATATTAATTTCCTATCTTCATTTTTCTTGAATAATAGCACCTTTCCATGAATGTTCTTGAGATATCTCAAGATTTAATATACTACCTCCATTTGCTCCTTCATAGGATTACTCATACATTGGCTAACTATACTCACAGCAATCCCAATATCTAAACGGGTGTGGGAGAGGTATATAAGCTTTCCAACAAGATGTTGATATCTACCTTTATCTACTGGAACTCCCTCTTCTATCCCAAGTTTCTTCTTAGGACCCGTAGGTATACTGGATGATCTGCATCCCAACATGCCAATCTCCTTCAGTAGATCTAAGGTATATTTGCGTTGGGAAATAAATATATCTTTGCTTGATCGAGCTACCTCCATACCAAGGAAATATCTAAGTGATCCTAGATCTTTAACTTCAAACTACTTGGACAAAGCCTGCTTAATCTTCATTATTTCCTCTATATAATTTCCAGTAAGGATGATATCATCCACATATACAATCAGTACTGCTACCTTGTCTATTTTTTACTGCTTCACAAATAAGGTATAATCTGTCTGGCACTATTTAAAATCATGACCTTTTACATATATTGAGAATCTTCCAAACCAAACTCTTAGAGACTGCTTTACTCCATACAAGGATTTCAACAATTTACACACTTTACCATTCCATAAGACTTATGAATCCCCATTAGAATCTCCATGTAAACTTCTTCTTTCAAGTTCCCATTCAAGAATGCATTCTCGATATCTAGTTGATGTAGGGGTCAATCTAAATTTGTTGCTAAGTAGAATCCTGATGGTGTTGAGCTTTACAACAGGAGCAAAAGTTTACTGATAGTCTATTCCATAAGACTGAGTGAATCCTCAAGCAACTAGACTAGCTTTCAAGCTTGCTTCTATCTTGTGGATAGATATGAACAAAGGCAGAGCACCCAAAAATTTTAGATGAAAGGTTTAATTATATGAATCGAGCATGAGCATAGGCTTTGAGTAGAGTTTGTCTAAGTGTTTCAAATTTTAGAATCTGAGTAGGTAGCATATTTATTAGGTATGTAGCGATAAGAATGGTCCCCCCCTCCCAGAATGGTCCCCCCACCCCCCACCCCCCACCCCCTACCCCCAACAATAGATAATTTGGTACTTTTGTGAATAGCATAATACATCTCATGACTTCCATGAGTTATCTATTTTTTCCTCTCAGCTAACTCATTTTGTTGAGGCGTATACGCACGTGAACTCACTTGGATTATCCCTTGAATTCATAGGTATTCTCTCATGATAAAATGGAAGTACTCTCTCTTATTATCTAATTTTAAGATTTGAATTCTTATCAAATTGGTTTTGAATCATCAGTTGAAATGATTTGAATATCCTTTCAATTTCAAATTTTTCATTCATTAAATAAACCCAAGTGAGTCTAGTATGATCGTCAACAAATATCACAAACCACATTGCTCCACTTATTTTTTTAACTTGAGGGTCCCCAAATATCACTATGGATTAAGGTAAGAGGTTTAGAAGATTAGTAATGAACTATTGAGTAAGATGATCTGGTATGTTTAGCCAATTTGCAAGTTTCACATTTGAACAAACTTAGATTTTTATTAATAAATAAATGGGAAAAATGCTTTTCAATATACATGAAATTTGGATAATCTAACCTATAATGTCATGTGATAATCTCTCTATCTTGACTGTCTCTAGAATGACTCTCAACAAATTGACTTACAATAGGATCATTCTTAGGAGGAGGATTCTTAGGAGCAGCAATTAAAGTTTGTATGGATTTGAGTGTCTTGATGTAACATGACCCAGAACACATCTCAATACTACCAATCTTCTTCTCCGAATCCAGTTCATAAATAAATAAATAAATATATATATATATATATATATATATATATATATATATATATATATATATATATATATATATATATATATATATATATATATATATATTATTGGAGAAAATTATTAAGCAATTACTATCACGAGTCAATTTGCTAATGGAAATCAGATTGCACTCAAGATTGGGCACATAAAGCATCGATTTAAGAATGATAGCTTCTGTGACAAAAGCAAAACCAGTTCCAAAACTTTGAATGTTGAGCCATCAGCAATCTTAACTACTTGATTTGAATGATAAGGTTGATAGTCATGAAGGAGTGTAATGTCTCCTGTCATATGATCTGATGCTCCTGAGTCAATAACTCAAAGTTTTGACTATTTTATACCTGAATGAGCATGTAGACTGGTAGCAGGTTATGGAGATTGTTGGCTTGTGATGTTGTTAAGCAAAAACTTCAACATCCCTAAATATTCCTTGATGAAAGGAATGGCTTCAACTTTGATGGATTGATTTTGCGAGGTGTTGATATAGTTTGTCATGCTTTCTAGTGCTGATTTGTTTGCCTTCCAATCAGCTGGTTTTTTCATGAATCTTCCAACAAGTCTCCTTTGTATGTCCTGGTTTGGCACAATGATCACACCATGGTCTAGGAAGAGGAGAAGAGTTTTATGTAAATCCATAGTTTCTGGTGTTCAAACCGATAATATTTGGATAGGAGGATGAGATCTTGCTATCCATGGACATTGTTGGGTTTCCTCGGTTAAAAGAGAAGATGAATTTTGGGCAAGAGCTACCGATGCTTGAAGAGATGCTATTGATAGGATGATGGAGAATTACCCTCCGTTGAGAATTTGGAAAAAATGAAGGTTTGCCTCAGGCACTCAGAGAAGGCTTAGGATTTTCCTAGGTTCTGATACCATGAAGAAATTATTTAGAGGAAAATTAAAATTCTATTCTATTCCTTGGAATCAAGGAGAATAAATAGAAAAAAATAAATTATATTTAATATAATTAATTATAATAATCATAGCCCACAGATCTTCAACTGCAACCCTCGGATTATTGTCCATGGACCTCCAATTCAGTCCTCAAATTATTGCCCACGGATCTCCAAATGTAGCCCTCAGATCGCTGCCCACGGATCTCCAATTGCAACCCTTAGATTGTTGCACACGGATTGCTGATGTGGCCTCCCCTTAGCTGCGTGATTCGACAGTAACTAAAAGTGAGGATATTTCCATGAAATCTATAAAGTTCAAAACTTGGTAGGTCAACAAGAATTAGCAACTAAGGCTATGAAACCTATTTTTCATCTGTCATATGAAATATGGAACAATAATTCAAAAACACATAAGTTCCTCTAGTTGTTCATAGAAAGAAACCATTAAGGTGCACTTGTATTGATCATGCCTAAAATGATGATCTCTACTTAATGTCCTCTCCATTAGGATGTGTGTATTCAAAAGGCAAAAGTGAACCTAATTTTTGGAACTCCTTGAGTGATTGGACTAGGATTCTTATGGAGTACGATTTATAATTTTATAGTAGACCTTTGTAGCAAGTAACCAAGATATGTTACACTTTGAAATGTTTAGGCCAAATGAGGATATGGTGTGGACAAGAGGTGTGATACACTTGAGAAATTATTAAATTAAAACTAGTAAGCACTAGAATTTAATGCCCTAGACTAAGAATTATATGAGGATTTATTCTTCTTATAGAAACTCATTTGATTATATTATCTTCTTGGATTCACCTTCGCCTTCTTGCCTTCATATCTTGATTGCTTTTCTTCTCCTTGTAGACTACCCTTTGCATAAGGAATTAAATTCTTATACCTTATTGGTCCTCATTTAGCGAGAAAAAGAGATAGAGTTGACTAGACCTACACAGTACGAATGGCTTTACCTTTTTAAAAAATACATAATTATGTTCCCTCCTATTATATGTAATGCATCCTTCCCATAAGTAAATACAACAACAACAAAAACATCAAGCCTTTATCTCACTATGCGGCGTCAGTAATATGAATCCTTTTTCTCCATCGTGCCCTATTAAAAGTTAAATTCTCATTTAAATCAAATAAAAAATGTCATGTCTAATATTTTTTAACCAAGTCTTTTTAGGTCTACCTCTATATTTCTTAACATAAGTCAAATTTAATATATCTACTTTCCTAAACGGGTCATCAAAAGGCCGCCGTTTTATGTGACCAAACCATCCAATGCGACTCTCTCTAATCTTATCTTCCACTGGAGCTACTCCAACATTTTCATGTATATGCTCATTTTGTATCATGTCTCTAAGAGTAAAGTCACTCATCCACCTGAGCATCCTAATCTCTCCAACTTAATATATTGTTTCTCTTTTGATGGCCAACATTTTATACCATAAAATATTGTAGGTCTAACCACCATCTTATAGAATTTTCCCTTAAGTTTGAGGGGGGCTTTTCTATCACACAACAAGCTCAATGCATTCCTCCACTTCGACCAACCAACTTGAATTCTACTAATAATATCTCCATCTATTTCACCATCACTTTGAAGAATAGACCTAAGATATCTAAAACGTGTACTCTTATTAATGACTTGATCACCCAAAATCACAACCCCCCACTAGAACTATTATTACTAAAATTATACTCCATATATTAATAAAATTTTAGATCTACTTAAACAAAAGCCTTTAGACTCTAAGGTTGACCTCCATAATTCAAGTTTACATCCCATCAACAACAACAACAACAGCATCAAGCCTATATCCCACTACGTGGGGTCGGCAAGTTTACATCCCATAAGTAAATATTTTTTAAAATTACATAACATACATTTAGAGGGGCTACATCACACTTTACTACATTATTAACTTCTCTTAACATGACAAAAGTTACAATTGATTGCTTTACAACGCTTAATTTTGTATCTCTATGAATTCACCTCAAAGCATGCTAACTTGGTGAAAAGTGATGTCTAGTCCTAATCCTAATTTTTTAATTAGACCTTTAGATATTAGATTTGAAACACTTTCAAATCCGACAATTGTACTGATGATATTGGATTTTACTATGATATTGAGCCTGAAGCGTTCCTCGTCTTGAAGTTGTCATTATCCTTTTTAATGGGCAGTTCCACCAAATCTCTAATTGTGGTGGTAAGAGTCATTTTGGGCCCCTATCTATTTGGCATCTTTTCATGGTAAAGCTTCAAACAATTTTGAAATGCTTACTCTCCTCTTAATGCTTCTCATTATTAAGCTTACTATTTTGAGGTAACTCTAAGCCTTTGTTCTTGAGGCTAGTTGGATTTTTCTCCTAAATGATTATTTCCTTTGATCTTCTTGAAGATACTGCCCACTCGAAAAAGCTGTAGTTATCATTGGAGGCCTTTACGCAACTTTGTTACATATTTCATAAAGACTGACTTAAAAAAAAATACTTCAAAGGTGATGACTTACTTATGGAACTCCATGGTATAATAATGAAAAAGCTTACTAAAGATTCTCTCTCACTTGTCGTCAGATACATTGATAATCTTTGTAGTCAATTAGATAGAATTGAGACCTAAATTCTTTTGAATTAGATCATATAATTCCTGACAATATATAACTTCTTGCAGTAAACATTGCACTGCATGAGTGCATGTAGGGACATGTTTAGTTGAGCAAATGAAACATGCTGAGTGTTACAGTATGTATAGATAGGAAATATATTTCAAAAAGTTCGAAGAAATTGTTCACCTTCTCCCCATTAAATGAAATGTCGTATGAGGCAATTTCAACTATTGCATCAACTCTGAGTGAAAGTTTATGTTTGAAAAGAAAACCAGATTGATTTACTTCTCCCTCCTCATCCTTAGAAAACATCTTCTAAGCACTATTTTCCTCCTCTTCAAGTGGCAGGATGATTGTGATTATTAGTGGCAATCTCAATATGTTTTGGAGATGCAAGTGTCCTCTCTAAATCCATCACTGCAATAAGGCTGGTTACTGGAATTTTTTTAATTTTGTTTAATCTGCTTTCAAATCCCTTGATCTTCCATGGAGGGCTCTCATGTAATTATAGACTCACTAGCCTTAATTGGGTCTTGGACTATCTCCCTTGTTATTACCATTTTCAAAATATCACAAGCCACAACCTACAACAAGATCAACACTCTAACACCAACATGATATCAGATAAATGATGATTATTGGTGAACGTCCTCCCAATCTAATATGATTAAGTTTATATGTTTCAAAGATTAGGAATTTTAAGTCTATTCAAATATTTTGTGCAGGAATTATTATGAAGTAGGATTCATGATGGATCTTTAAAACAAGTAACTAAGTTAACCTTTGTAAGGTAAACAACTTCAAACTATATTAAAATACGTTTTTAGTTAAAGTGAACAATTAATATGAGTATGAGTCAACGATTAAAAAGGCGGAAGAGGCGTACGCACTGAAACGCGACTCAAGGCGAGGCGAAGCATTTGCGCGTTGAGGCTTACGCCTCGTTGGATTCGGCGGAGCGTGCGCTTATTTCGCACAGGGCGTAGGCTTCGGTTCGTAACGCCTCGAAGCGAAACGAGGCACCGCTTCGATTTGTCAGTATATAGACCGAGCGGTGAGAGTCGTATAAGAGTCGAGTATTAGGGTAACATACCTGCTTCTGCTTCGGGTGAGAACTGAAAGGCGAACTCCGTCGACTTCGACGACCATAGTTCGATCGAGTTCGAACATAACTGGAGGCGATCTAAGGTAACGAACTATTTCTTCTCTTTCTTCCCGTAATATTCCGGTCATTTGCTTCATGTCTCGCTTCTTCTTCTCCAGCTTCCTGTAATCCAAGGTTCTTTTTTCACGGCTAGGTAACGATCTTTCTTCCCGTTATTTGCTTCATGTCTCGCTTCATCAGATTGTACATGCTCGGTACCGCTCAGTACATGCTCGGTACCGAGGAGTACATGCTCGGTACTGAGCGGTACATGCTCGGTACTGAGCAGTACATGCTCGGTACACACTCGGTATTGAGCAGTACATGCTCGGTATTGAGCGGTACATGAGTACATGCTCGGTACACGGTCGGTACTGAGCAGTACATGCTCGGTACACGCTCGGTACTGAGCGGTACATGAGTACACGCTCGGTACATGCTCGGTACCGAGTAGTACAACGTCGGTACTGAGCGGTACATGCTCGGTACCGAGTAGTACATGCTCGGTACACGCTCGGTACTGAGCGGTACATGAGTACACGCTCGGTACATGCTCGGTACCGAGTAGTACACGGTCGGTACTGAGCGGTACATGCTCGGTACCGAGTAGTACATGCTCGGTACACGCTCGGTACTGAGCAGTACATGCTCGGTACCGAGCAGTACATGCTCGGTACCGAGCAGTACATGCTCGGTACACGCTCGGTATTGAGCAGAATTTCAAAATTACTCTTATAATATAATTTTGTTCCGGGGGCGCTGCCCCGGAAACCCCCGCAGGGGCGCTGCCCCTTGACCCCGCGACCTGACCGGGCAGGTCGAATCCCGCCAGGGGGCAGCGCCCCCTTGGACCCCCGGCAGACTGGTATATTTTTGTATTCATGTTGTTTTATTATTGGTATTTAGCATGACTAGTGGCACAAGAAGGAAAGATCCTGCATGGAAATATGGAACTCAAGTTGAAGTGTCAGGCGAAGGTGCAAAGAAGGGATATGTTTACATGAAATGTAATTTCTGTGAGAAGCGCATAACTGGTGGTGTCAAGAGATTGAAGGATCATCTAGCTTGCACTCATGTCAATGTGGGACCATGTGCAAAAGTTCCTGATGAGGTAAAGAAGGAATGTATAAATTATTTAAAGAAGTTTGCCACCACAAAGGAGGTCACACAAAGAAATATGGAAGAGATGATAGGAAACTCTTCTTACTATGGATCACAGCATGAAGGTTCCAGTACTGGAAGCCATCTAGTTTCTTCTGACCGAGGCAGTCGGGGGCCCATGGATAGATTTATGCTAAATATTGATAACGACGAAAACATAAATACTCAGGATATTCAGCCTCCTACAGCTACAAAAGAACTTAGGAATAGAGTTTGTTTGGATATCGCCAGATTCATCTATGAAAATGGGATTCCATTTAATGTTGTTAGGAGTCCGTCGTGGATCAATATGTTACGATCTGTTGGAAGCTATGGAAGAGGATTACAACTTCCAAGCATGTATGAGCTGAGAACTTGGATGTTGAATGAGGAGGTCAAGACAACTTCAAAAATGGTGGATGATGTCAAGAAGACTTGGATTGAGACAGGGGTGACAATTATGTCAGATGGTTGGTCAGATATTCGACATAGAAGTATTATTAATTTTTTGGTCAACAATCCATATGGAACAGTTTTTCTCAAATCAGTAGATGCTTCAAGCTTTGTAAAGGATGCACAATTATTGTTTGAAATGTTGGATGAAGTTGTGGAGGAAGTGGGAGATGCTTTAGTAGTACAGGTTGTTACTGATAATGCAAGTGCATACAAAGCTGCAGGAAGAATGTTAATGGAGAAGAGGCCTCACCTTTACTGGACTCCTTGTGCTGCACATTGTATTGACTTGATGCTTGAGAGGTTGGGACAGTTGCCTCAACATAAATCAGCTATATTTAAGGCCAAATTCGTTAGTAAGTTTATATATAATCATTCTTGGGTACTCAGCTTGATGAGAAAATTCACTGACAAGGAAATTATTAGACCTGCTGTTACAAGATTTGCTACTGCATATTTAACATTGCAGAGATTCAAGGAGTTAAGACAACCTTTGGAAGCAATGTTTGCTTCTGAAGAGTGGGATAAAAGTTCATGGGCCAAAAAACAAGAAGGAAAACAAGTTAAAAAGATTGTTATGAGAGACGATTCATTTTGGCGCAGTACAAATTATGCTTTGAAGACAACAGGACCATTAGTAAAGGTGCTTAGAATGGTTGATGGTGAGAGGGCCCCGGCTATGGGATTTATTTATGAAGCAATGAATAGGGCTAAAGAAGATATTGCAAAAGAATTGGGAGGTCAAGAAAGTGCCTACAAAGAAATATGGGATATTATAGATGAAAAGTGGGATCGACAATTACACCAACACTTACATGCTGCTGCGTACTATTTAAATCCCCAATTTCATTATGATAAGGATTTTCATGTTGACAAAGAGGTGAAAACTGGTTTGTATGCATGTATGGACAAACTCATTTTTGAAGAAAACTACCTTAAAGTAAATGATCAACTTGAGGATTTTCATTTGAAGAAGGGAATGTTTGGATTTAGAGCTGCACAAACATGTTACAAAACACGATCTCCTGGTATGTTTATAGTTTGAGTATTTATAATTTTAATGTTAATATTTTTGTTCAAGTCTTCTACTTCAACCAATATTCATAAAATACTATGTTTGTCTTCATGTAGAACGTTGGTGGGCTCAGTTTGGAGATGATGTTCCTGAATTAAAAGCTTTTGCAGTTAAAGTTCTTAGCCTAACGTGTTCGGCTTCTGCATGCGAGCGTAATTGGAGCATTTTCAATCAAATTCATACAAAGAGGAGAAATCGATTGGCAGCAGATCGAATGAACAAATTAGTTTATGTTATGTTTAACAAAAAATTAAAAGATAGATATCTCAAATTGCAAAATCAAGGAAATATTGAGAATGAAATTGATCCTTTGCTTGTTGATGAGTTACAATCTGATGATGAATGGGTTACTCCTAAAAATGCTGATGTTTCCGAAGTTGAAGCAGAAGGAGAAACTCATGTCAATGAAGAAGATAATGAAGCAACTGCCCAAGTATATAAAAGGAAGAAACAAAGTGAGATTGAAGCTTCAAAAAAAATCAAAGGTATTCTTAAATATAATGAATTATTTTGTATGTTACTATTGTTTCATTTTATAGCTAATGAAATATTAACTGATATAGGAGATAAAGGAAAAAATATTATAGATGAAGAAGAGTTTGAGGATGACTTTGACATTAATTATGAAGATTCTTCTGAAGACAATCAAAGTGATGACGAGCCTGCTTTGGGTCTTGATCCCAAGGGAATGTTTTATTTTTAAGTGAGTTTATTTTAAATCTTGTATTCCAGTAATATTATCTTAAAACAAATCTTCAAATTCATAGTTGATATAATATTTTGTTATTTTTTGTCATTATTTATAATTTTAAATTAATTTATTTTAATCGTTTTGAGGCTTACGCCTCGATCCGCCTCGAGGCTTACGCCTCGCCTCGTTTAGAAAAAACGCCTCGATTCCCGATTTCGCCTTTTAAAACCTTGGTATGAGTAATACACTTCCAATCAAAACCAATTAAATGAAGCCTTTATTGTTAATTTATTGTTAAAGTATAATACACTTCAGAGGCTTCAAGAAATTAGAAGTCAATTGACGTCTAAACATTCTTCATGGATTCAAGGTACATAGCAGGTTGATACAAACAACCTAAAGCCAAAACATGTATATCCACCTATACTTGTGGTACTGTGTAAGGTTTTTGCTATGGTAAACGAATCGCAAACCTGAAATAGTGACTCTAGTTAATGACAATCTCGTGAACCTAATAAGCATCTCTATGATGCATACAGAGACAAAACCAGCAGTAGAAAATGAAAGCACATCAGCAATCTATATCTCAAGAGAAATGGAATCCACTATAAGCCCAGGGAGGGGCAATTGCCCCCTCTCAAAAAAATTAAAAAAAAAATTTATTATATATTTCTTTAGGTAATTTGTCTCCTTTCATCTATTTTTTAGTCTTTATAATAAGGATTTTTAAGCAATTGACCCCGCTAAAAGTTTTATAATACTATGATCTTTAGACAATTGCCCTAACATAATTAAACACATTATGTAGATATGTTATTTTTAGGGAAATATGAACCAAATACAAAGAGAAATAGTAAAGAAAATCCAAAAATATCCTTAAAACTAAAATTTGTTCTGGGGGCGCTGTTCTGAAAATCCCTACAAGGTGCTGCCACATTGGACCCCCCACATATCTCTGAAGCATACATCGATCAAGGATATGAAAAAATAGGGGTTGTAAAGATATTTATGAAAAAAAATCTCTACACATTTAATTATAAGTTTGCCCCGCCTGAAAATTAAGGTTGGTTTCGCCCCTAAATGAAATTATGAGAGCCATACTAATTCGAAACTAAAAGATGAACAAAAGCAAACAGACAAGAAGATCTCCGCAAAATCCAGAACCTTAAACTTCCACCAAAATAAGCAAAAAATAAATAATATAAAAAATAAAGGGAGGGGGAATACCATTCCATCCTAGATCGTCATAAAACACAGAGATCCAACCAAAAATTAAAAATATCCAAAACTACAATCAACCGGAACAAAGCACAAAAAACGTACCACAACGAGCTGTAGATCAAATCAAAGCAACCCAGCCAAAAACAACAAGATTACTAGGCTTCGGGAGAAAATAATCAAATTCAAGTACATCTAGAACCAAGAACGGGTGAAAAGCCAAAAACAGAAGGAAAACATTTTAGAATGAAAGAAGATCGAGAATGTTTGACCATCTCCATCCTTGTCGAAGAGGCTGAAGGCCTCCTTGAACTCGGAGATCTGATCGTCCGTCAGCTGATCCGCCATAGCAACAAACCTCGCCGAGAGAGAGAACAACGAAGGAAAGCGCGGAAACGAAAAAACTTAACAAGCACTCAACAAAAGAATGTGCGGCCCAGCCTTATAGCAACGAGCTCCCGCAGCATCTGATTCGGTCCCGGTCCTCCTGGACTCAAAAGCGCGTCTCAATGATAAAAAAACTTATTTATCTTCCAATAAAACCCTCCAACTTTAAACTATTTATTCGTAGGGTATATAGTTAATTCTGAAATTGCAGTTTGAGCCTTCGTAATTCAATCATAATCTATTATCTTATTTATTTGACTTTGACCAGCTCTTTCCATTTTACATTTTTAAATATTATGATGACGGATGCTCTCTGTCTCTGGGAAGGAAAAGCAGCAAGAAATTCTGAAGAATTAAATGCAATTATTAAATTTTATTCTATTTCTTACCATTAAATTTCAGTTATGGGGAAAAAGTTGTTATTTATAATATTTTCACATGCCAAATTTTTGGCCCACTAATTTTTATGGATATTTGTGTCATTAAAATAAATTCAAATACACATTGTATATAATTCAATGTGATTTGAGTATTACTTTTTCAAACAGTAAGTACAGCTTCATTTGACTATTACTTTCTTGTTGTTTTCTCATTGTTTTACTGAATTTTTATTGCTAAAAGCTGTTTTTAACAATCAGAATAAGTAAGGCTTCATTTGTGACAATTTTCTTACTGTTTCATAAAGTAACTTTTTGGTTAAAAAAAAAAAATTTTGTACTAAAAAACTGTTTCATGAAGCAATAAGAAAATCGTCCCAAACAAAGCCTAAGTTATTGCTTCCATAACAATTTTATTATCAACTTCATAAAATATTATTGTCATCTCAAACATATATCATAAATTTGAGAATTTTAGGTTGGATTCAAGTATTTATCCCACTCAAAAAAGAAATTACTCAATTTTATCACCTTTATAGATTGTTATGGCATAATTATAAAACATAGTGTCTCAAACTTTTGGTATCAAAGCATCTTGGTATTAAAGCATCGTTTGGAATAGCATTCTTACTTATTTGCTTTTCAAGCAGCAACCTCATTTTCTATTTGGTCACTATTTTTTTGTTGCTTTCAAAATAACTTAGTACTAGAAAATCGCTTTCTAAAACAACTTTAAAAATTTACTTTCTCTACAACAGCTTCACAAAATAGTAAGAAAGTTGTTCCCAACAAAGCCTAAATTGGGAGCTACTATTATTGATTTTGATCAAATAAATGCCTTAAAACAGCTCAAATTGGCTCAACCATTTGCAAATTGGCTCTGCAAATTTAAGTAAAGTTTGCGCATGATTGAATCAGGTAAGTCAAAGCCCAGAGCAATTATTTTATTACTTGTATTAGCAAGAGGAAGGAAAGGAGGCAATAAAAGCACAGCCCGTGTGGTAAATAACCCAAAGCATGTTGATGACCTTCATTGCTATCAATGTGCCCATCTTTTTTATTAAATTAATGCAATCTCTATGCTTCAACTCTTTGTACATTATTCTCTTAAAACATTCATCTAATAAAAAAATAGAGTTGGAGGCTTCCATTGAAATGATGGTGTTCATTTTCACTTGATTTATTATTCATTAAAATATTCATTTGCATATTCTTCCCCTTAAAATTTAAAAATATATATATATATTATTATATTACCTAATTATAGCCCAAAAAAATATTCATATGCTAACATTCAAAGAGATAAAAATGGAAGAAGAAAAAATAATATGTACATATATAAACCCATTAAGAATTTTTAAATTATGATTTGAGGGAATATAGCATAGATTTTCATCTGTCATCAGACATCATGAATCCATCATTATATATATGGCATATGTCATCACCACATTATATACATGGCACATGTCATCCAGCATATATAAGTCCTCAGACATACTGCAAATCACGACATCTAATATTCAAACTTCATCATTTGCAAACCACTACATCCCTTCTCTTTCACTCAATTACGAACAAATTGTCAGTATCTACAATAACACATCAAAACTTATTAAAACAGTTTACGTGTAAACACCTCACACTATTTGTCGTGGCTTATATTTGATGTCAAAAACTTTATGAAATCGCTAAGCGATTGCGCTTCACATGTATCTTCCATCGAATATCATATTTTTTCTCATTAATGAGAGAGAAATGATGATGGGAGTAATTATAGGCTAGTAAGATTTGCTTATTTTTTATTTTATGTGTATAACCTATTGATGTAGCCCATTGAGTTGCATGTACTATATGTAAGCTAATCCTTATTACCTTCCTTCTAAGCTTTGAATAACCATATTTGTGTTCCCTTTTGTTTTCATGTATCTTAATCTAAATATGGTGCACCATCTTAATTCATCAAAGTGGCAATTAAAGAAAGTGGCCAAAATAAGATGAATTAGAAGAAAATACTACAGCTGATTTTAAAAATGTTTAATATTACACTTGTAAGAACACAATCTTATGCCCATTTTGATTTAAGCATTTTCTGTTTTTATATATGCTACAGTTCATAAACTTTGGGAAGATAGAATTATACTTGGGTTATATATATAAACAACTATTGCAGATTCTAGATAATCAGCCATCATTGATTTTTTTTTTTAATCACCCATCATTGATATATCTCCAACAATATTCACTTAGGCTTAGATTTTATTTTAGATGGCTTTATTATTGCTTTGTTTTTTATATGAAAATCATAATTTTTATTTGATCACTATTTTTTTTATTACTTTCAAAAAAAAAATTTATACTAAAAACCTACTTTCTCCGACAACTTTTAAGACTTCATTTGAGAAATTATTTTGTGCGGATGCCGAGTGTAGCTCTATGTCCGAAGGCGAATCAGATGCAGCACATCAGCGATACTGAGCCGCAATACCCAGCGAAGATGTGACATGTCGCATTCTGATTGGTCTCCGGACGACGTTCGGCTTCCGCACAGAATAATTAATCCTTACAAGGATACCAACACAGATCCTTCTCCAACAAACAAGCAGACAGTCAATCCCTTCCCTCCATTCTCTTTTTCAACAGAAAAGAAAAGGTACCTCCGAAGAGCCATTTGTTCCATCAAAATGAAAGTAACCACTACTACTCCCTCCTCTTCCCTCATAAGTTGTATACGCATCATAACAATCAGCTAGTTTACACACTCACTGTAAACATATATATCTAAAAAGAATATATAAGAGAAAATCTATATAAAGAACAAATGTAGGTATTTTAGTGTTCAAACAATCTGCAGGCTCATGACCTGTGAAAAACTTCCTCAGGTACATCTTATAAGCCTCATCAATGAATAGGCATTCATGCAGTATTAGAGGTAATCAGAAGTAATCTATATACAAAACCCATCAACTTTAATGGAGGTTTGGAGTAGGACTTTTGAAGTTACCTTTTTACATGGAAGGCATAGAGGTAGAAAGAACCACATAAGACAGAAATTTCAGTGCATCCTGAATCTTCTCCAGGGCAGCTGAGCGGTCAACGTTAAGAAGGTTAGAGATTGTATTTGCTTTTTCTTGGACTGAGTTGGGCTGCTGTGGCGGCTCAGTAGGAGTAACAGGGGATGCATTTTTAATGGCAGCTTGATATGCTTCCATTATGTCCGATATGCCTGACAAATTATAGTAGGAGAGGATTATTCGGAGAGGATTATCACAAAAAAATAGATAAAAGCATTTAGAATATCTATATCGCTTATTTAGGTTTTGTTTGAGATGATTTTTTTACTGTTTCTTAAAGCAGCTTTTTAGTATTTTTTTTTTAATTTTTTACTAGAAAGTTGCTTTAAGAAACAGTAAGAAAGTCATCACAGACAAAGCCTTAGTCAATGTGTCCAAATGAGTAGCATTTCCGTAGTCCATGGATACTTAATTCAATGGAATAAAAAAGAGTTGCAGGACTGTTCTTGAAGAGTGAAAAGGTTGCATAGATAATTTGTATGCATCCTTCGGCAGTCATATACATTATTTCCTCTGAAATGTGTGTTGTTGAATACGAATTATTCAAAGATTTTTGCAAGTTGTGACAAAAACTTCTGGATCACTTGATGTTCTCCTTGGACCAACGTGAGATGTGAATCTTTAAAATAGCAACTTACACACTTCTTTAATCTAAACTGTTTTGTGGCTGGTTTATGTGAGAGATCTTATGAAGTTCTTTATATACCTATTTTCATTCTGATAGTACGAATCTCCAGCATTGTGAGATTTTATATCTGTTCTTTGAGTTCTTATAAGATTTTATATTTTGGAAACTTCTATACTATCAATTGGAATGAATTTATGCGTTTTACAACTTTGCATCAAACGTGGTTAATCTTTGCCTAAAATAAGAGTTGGAAAACAGCAAATCATTTATGTTTTTTTTTTTGCTACATCATCCTACATTATATTAATGAATCCTAGAACTAAGATGTCATGCATGACCATTGGTGCAATTGAACAAGCTCCAGGATGACTTGCTTGCTTAGAAGTAGAAGGATCAACATTAGAATTTCATTTAAAGCCTCTGGCCATTGTAGTGGTGCTTCCCTCGGAATCTATGGGTGCTCCAGAACAGGCTAGAGAGGTCACATGCCAACATTATAGTGTTCTCGCTGGGAACCAAACCTATTAAAAACATAAGTGTCAAAGCAATTCTCCAGTTCATAAGCAAAGTGAAGTGTCTCCTCTAAGAACTGAGGTAAAATCTACAGAAGTTTGATTGTAAGCTAGACTTGAATCTGGATAAGGTAACTATAAGACCATTTATTCCATAATAATCAATAATCATCTAGGACAGTCATATAATTATCATAATCATAGCCTCCTGTCGCAAATTGATCAAATATTCCATCAAGAATCCTAAAAACTCATTAAGAGCTGTTTATTTTTAATGGTTGTGTTCATTTCATCCAAGTTCAGTATCAAGTCATAGCACAATCTCAAGTGTCACCCCCTAAACATTCGACCAATATACTCCTTCTTGACCAGTCAGATTTGCTTTGACGAATAAAAACCACCCAATGTTCAATGATGTGCCAGTCAAATCTAACCCGTCACAGATCAAAGGAAGTTAATAAATTTAAAAAAAAAATCTAAAGAGCAAAAAAAGGATATTCATATAAAATCATTTCCCACTTCTCTTGAGAAAGCATATTATAGAATACCAAAATAATTGATTTGGTGCATATTAAAGAAGCGTGTGAGTTACAATAAGTAGAAGTAAGATATCTATAATGAAACGCTAACTAATATTAGTAGATATGGAGACCATAAATCTTCAATTATAGCAGGAATACATCAAGCATCAACATTGAGTCCATATATTTTTGCAACTGTTACAGAGATGCTTACGAAAGATATTAAAAGTGGAACTGTCGTGGTATGTGCCTATTACAAACGACATAATTCCAATTGATGAGACATATATTGAAATAAGTAAAAATTTTGAACAATGAATATTTAGAAAATAAAAAAACTTATAATTAGTAGAATAAAGCTAAGTATATACAATTTAATTTTAATAGATGTGATATTAATAATTATTAATCAAACAAATCATAAGAAAAAGTGATACCAAGATATCATAATTTAAATATAAATGGATTTATTATATAGAAAAATCAGGATATATATAACTTCTAAACTAAAACCAAAAAGTTAATATATGAAAAAGTGCCATCGGAGTACAATGCAATAAGAGGATATATCATAGAGACTAATAGATTAATTTATAAAAATTGCAATTAAGCTAGAATACTCTATGAATCAAAAGAGTTGGCCAATAAAAAAAGTGTTCATAGGAAAGTTTAGCATGACAGAAATGAGAATGTTAAGATGGATATGCTACAAAACAATGAAAGAGAACATAAAAAATAATTATACTAGAGGAATATTGATTTTATTAAATAAAAAAACAAAATTTACTGATGTAGCTTGGACTACAACAGAGAATAAAAAATAAATAAATTAAATGTGTAAACAAAATTAGAGACAAAGGATTAGAAGGTAATGAAGTTGACATAAAATAACAAAAACAAAAGTCTTTCAACAGGATTTGAAAAGAATAAGTTTAACACCTCAAGAAGAAACTAGTAGTTATATGAAAAATGAGGATTCATAAAGCTGACACCAAATAATTGAGATTGAGCAAATGATGATGATGATGAAAGGTATTTTGAATTTCATCATCTTAGTTATATGATTGTCTGTATCATGGTCAACATGCTTAGGTTGATTGCAATAACCTTAGGGTGAACGCATCATGCATAGGATAAGTTTATAAAATAAAACTTTTGGTGGTTTATCCTATCATTCATGGGTAAAGATTCATAGGACAATGTTATGAAATTGATGTTATATATTGTTAGTATGAAATAGTCATTACCACTTCACTGAAATGGACACATTACTTGGAAGTTTGTTTCCCATGATCATAAAACCATGAAAGAGATGCATCATAGCACTTTTTGGTAGCAGTTTTCTCTTGCAAACCAAGACTTTAATTTCAAATTTTTAAAAAGAAAACTAGAATTAAAGCATAACCAATAATGGTCTAGTAATCAAGGTTGTTTATCATCACATATAAGTACATATACTAGAGCTCAAGGAAATGAGCAAACATGTACCGACCAAAAAGGAACTCAAAAGGTCTACCCAACCAATCAAAACTCATCATGGGCCTAGTGTTGATGCACAAAATCATGAGCAAGTTCAAGTTTCATAGTAAGTTCAATTGGGGTGAACTTCAAAATATTACTTTGACTATTCACAAGTGGCCAACTTTGTCCCAGAATATCACATTATTCTAATTTAGCCACTCGACTAAACAAAAGTGATCAAAAATGGCACATTTAGGGATAAATTGGGATCAATTTTATACATTTGTGGGACTAAAATGAGATCAATTTTATATCACAATCACAACATAAGGGGTCATTTTTTATCAATTGTGTATAGTTGAGGGGCTAAATTAGAATAAAAAGATACTCTGAGACTAAATTGTCCACACACAAATAGTCTGGGCACTATTTTAAAATTTTTACTAAAGGTAATACATTCAAAAGTGTACACATCATCACACTATTCTCAAAAGATTTCAAATCTAGGTCTTCTCCTTGGCATTATGGATACATAAAAGTTTTAACATGATGTAGAGTCCTAGCTTTACAAGGGTGTCATGTCAACATCAATCAAATGTTTCTGAATGAAGGCAAGGTTGTCGATGAAGCACACATAAATTGCCTCAAAGTTTTCATGAAGGTCAAACAAAAGATTATGACCTTGTCAAAAAAACTGCCCTAGCAATTAGTGCTATGTTAGGAGATCGCACCGGCAAGGCCTAGGTCCAATCCCCAATATGATGCACAAAAAAGATTATGATATGTTTGTATGTAAGTATGCACCGATATAAAAATCTTTATACAACCTAATATAGTAACCCTTTCATACAATAAAATACTAAAATAAGATGATCATTATCAATATCTTTCAACCAATTATTTAAAGCATTATTAATCCATCTAAATTAATCTTATTGAGTGCTACATGAAATCTAAGTTATATTTTTTAAAATCTATTTAACCGACTCAAACTGTGTTATTTTTATACCCTCCTTTTACTTCATAGCTATACCAAAATAAATCTATCCACTCAACGAAATACTAAATGATGGAAGAAGAATCATTTTGTTAACAAATTAAATATGCAAAAGTAGACAAATATGAAAAAACTATTTTGAATTTCATTACAAAGTTTAAAAGTATTTATAGATTTATCCAAAAGAATTACAATGAAAACAAATCAAAGATATTAACAAAAAAAAAGGAGAAAAATTCCACAAGAGGGGTTGGGTGGCTAGAATATGCAAATGGGACACAAAAATTGCAAGGGGCCATAAGAGGATCAATCCAACAATTATAACCCTTAATCCCTATGCTCAAAGATTCCTACTAAGATTAGTTGACTTGTTGGCCCCACGATCCTTCAATACTCCCTCCCAAACTAAATGGTATAAATATACTATTTCAAATTTGCTTGCGATAATTTTGAGCCTGAGATAACAAAGTTATTTGGTGAAAATGTCTAGAAGTTGAATTCCAATTAGGTATATATGGAACGAAAATCAACCCACTTTTTAGATTTTTTCTTTTATAAAATACTATCCATCTCCATATGCTTGGTATGATCATATTGAACTGAATTGTGAGCATTGATGAAGGCTGATTTGTCACCATAGTGTATCTTAATAGAGCTATGCCATTTGATTTTAAAGCTTCTAAAATAATTTTAATACATAAAAGCTCAAATTTTTGGGACAATGGCTCTTAATTCAAACTCAATGATAGATCTTAAAAAAAAATTCTTGCTCTTACATGTTATAAGATTTCCTTCCAAAAAAGTATAGTATCCAATTGAAAATCTTCTATCAATTATTGGTCTGGCATAGTATGCATCAGTATACCCTTTAATTTGTAAGGCATCCTTTTTTAAATGAGAATTCCTTATATCAGGACTTGATTTAACGTATCTGAGGACTCATTAAGCAACTTGAAGATGAGCTTTTTAGAGTTTATGTATGAATTGACTAAATGAGACTCACTACAAATGTAATGTTTGAGAAATATATCAATTTTTTCAATTAGTCATTAATATTGCCCCATGTCTTCTTTTCTTTCAACTTCATCCAATTATTGGCATGATTTAGTTGGGGCTTAACAAGATTTTCAATCAATTATTTTATTTCTTTCAATAGACCCATGACATATTTTTGTTGGGAGAGAAATATTTTTTACTTTAATTGAGCAACTCTTATTCTAAGAAAATATTTAAATTTTTCCAATATTTTTATCTCAGATTCTTCAACAAGCTATTTTGAGACTCCTCTCTATCATCATCAACTATACTATCAACATATATGATGAGAATTGAGAATTTATCATCAATTGAGTATTTTATGAAGAGTATATGATCTCTTTGATTTTGTTTAAATCAAACTTCATACTTTTGTGTGTTTGTTAAATCATGCTTTCAGAGATAATTTAAGGTAATATAGAGCCTTATTTAATTTGCACATTCTATTCTTTATGAAAGAACTATTAAATCTAGGTGGTGAATCCATTAGACTTCATTAGGGCTGCAAGCGAACCAAACGTTCGATGACCTACTCATTGTTCAGTTCAATTAAAGCTCGTTTGTGGTTGTTTAACTAACTAAACAAACAAACTTGAACAACATTTTTAATACTCGAACCTTAAATAAACAAGCTTGAACATTAATTTGTTCGGTTCACTTATGTTCACGAACAACATCATTTGAAGCTCATGAACAAGCTCAACATTAAGCTCGATTTATGTTCGATGTTGAACTCGTGAATAAGCTCAATAAATATATTCATATAAATTAATCATATTTTCATTTTAAATAGACAACTGCTTTTATTATAAATTTATTTCATTTTATTTTATACCTTCAATAGAATGAATTTGTTTATGAATAAGAGACATTTCATATTTGTCTATGTTTGCTAAATTGTATATGTAAGATGTTCATGAACAAATATAAGATAAATCATTGATCGTTTGTTTGTGAACGAGCTCATTTGGTATCTCAAAAATACTAGTTATGCATATATTCATGATCTTGCTCATTTGATAGCTCAAGAATACTTATTAGATTTATTCATGGATGTGCTTGTTTGATAGTGTCAAAAAATTCGCTAAATATGTTCATGAACATAGCTCGTTAAGTCTTGTTTGTTTAAAGCTCGATAAGCACTAAACGAACCGAACATGAACCAAACATGAACACCATTAATTTAAACGAACCAAACATGAATACAAACAATAAATCTCAAATCAAACACGAACCCAACTTGAACAAGCTAATAATAAATGAACTCAAATATGAACACTTACATACTCGACTTGGTTCGGTTCGTTTGCAGCCCTAGACTTCATAACATCCTCATATAGGAAAACATTATTTGCATCATATTGTTGCATGGATCATCTACAATTGGGTGCAATAGAAATTAAGAAATATATTATATTCATTTCGACAACATGAGCAAAAATTTCTTGGTAGTCAATTCCATAGAATTGAGTATATCCTTTGACTACTAATATTGCTATATATAGTTCCAAGCCTCCATTTTTCTATATTGTTTAGAAAAAATTCATTTGCACGCTACCATTTTCTTCTCCTTTGGCAGTTCAACAATCTTCCAAGTTCCAAGTGTATTTTTTTTCCAAAGAGTTCATCTCTTCTCTCATGGCATCCTTCCATATCTTATTTTCAAATGTCTCAAATAAAATTTGTGATATTGTAATGAAATTAGAGCTGATATTTATAAGGAATAATTTATGAGCAAGAGAAAAAAATTGAAAAGATATTATGACATCATTCCATATCTTATTTTCAAATGTTTAAAATAAAATTTGTGGTATTGTAATGAATTTAGAGTTGATAAGCATAAGGAATAATTTATGGGCAGGAGAAAAGTTTTGAAAAGATATATAATAGAAGATGGAAAACATCGGAGAATGTATAGTGATTAGCTGATCATTATTACCTGATAATAGTTTAGAATATTGAGTTTACTAGAGATTTTAACTAGGGTTATTCCTTCTTATATATACTTAAAAGAATACATTTTCTAAATTTTTTATGATTTAAATTCTAAGAATGTCAAGATAAAAAATAAATATTTCATCAAACTAATCTTTCAGTTAATAATTCTCCCCTTAAAAAAGAGTTTGATTGAAAAAATTTTGCTTCTCATTAAAGGTGCTATCTTTTAAGGTAAGCAATTTTTTTGTGATAGAAAGATAATACTTATATCAATTCTAAGCAAGAGAATACCCAATAAATACACATTTAAGAGCTCTAGGATCAAATTTACCTATATGTTATTTATGGATGCCGATAGAGACAATATACCTAAAAATTTTGGAGAAATTTTTAGAGAAATTTCTTCGTGGGAAAGAGTTCAGTTAGATAATTTCGAGGACTTTTGAAGTCAATCACTCTTGAGGAAATTCAAAAGAGAATTTTTTATTTTTTTTGCCAATTCATTTTGTTAGAGAATGTCAGAACAGGAGATTTGATGAATGATATATTCTTTTAAAAAAAATGATAATATGAGATTAAGTTAATCACTAATATCATCAATTCAAAATATTTTGATGTTAGCAATAAATTATTCATATATCATGGCAATAAGAATAAAAAAAGTAATGTTGACATCACATTTCTATTTAATAAGATATATCAATGTCATATGAGTGCAATCATTAATGAATGTGACATCCTATAACTCCAGATAGAAAAGGAATAGAGAATCTATAATCATTTTTTAAAAAAATAGCACGATGATGTTTTGCAATTTCACAAGTTTCATAATGATTTTTTTTTATATTTATATTCCAAAAAAGAGAAGAAAAATATATTATAAGGTTTTGAAAGAGGGATGCCCTAGCCTATAATGATATTTCTAAATGGCTTATGTATTAAGAATGAAAATGAATAAATGTGAAAGTGGTTTTCATATTTAAAAAGATATAGCAGATCCTTTTTTCTAGCTCGCCCAATCATCTTCCTGTAATGAGATCTTGGAATATACATGATTAGCCAAAAAATTACCTGATGGTTGTGATCTTTAATGATTTTATAAATTGATAGAAGATTTACTATAATATGAGAAATATAAAGTACATTAATAAAATTAATGAAAGTAATTGTGGAGGAAATTTAAATATTTCCTTAACCGGCAATAGCCTTTAGAAAATCATTAAACACTTCTATTTTTTTATTGTTGGGACAAGGTTTGTAGGTTAGAAAGAGGTGTGTGAGATTGATCATGCTATTAGTGGCTCCTAAATTTAGGATCCGGATGTGAGGGGAATTATTTCAAGCACTGAAAAAGTAAGAGTTAAAAGTCATACAATTTTGAGCAAGAGAACCAGATCCAAATAGTTTTTTTATAGAGTTGAGAAAGGTCTTGAATTTATCAATTTCTTCTAAAATAAGCCCTTCTAATTCAACAAGGCAGTCTTGTAATTTTTGTGACCTTTATATCCACCAAAACCTAAAGGCTTTTCGAGTAGTTTCGAAGATTTTTTTTATATGCCCTTTCTTCTTGTAGTAGCTACACTATAGATTGCTTTTGAAACAAGACTTTTTCCCTTCTTTAATAAAAAATATATATAACAATAAGTCCCTCATCTTGCAGTTTGGTGATTGTCATGGAATGTTTCGAAGACTGAAACATTGAGCATTACCATCCTTCTTCATCTTGTGTGAGAAAACAAAATCTCATTTAATAAAGGTAATTTTTCTCTACTTAATATTAGGACATGAACTTAGTAGAAGTCATTATTGAGTCTTACAAGGAACTCTAATACTCTGTCTATTTCTATCAATTACTTAAAAATTACCGTATCATCTCATAATATCATCTTGAGATCTTAATAATAATCCAATTCAAATCAAGAAATCTTCATAGCATTAAAGTACTCAAAAACATTAAGACTAACTTGCTCAGTTGTTGAAATCTTAGGTTTGATCATATAAATAAGAGCAACATCCTTTTAAGTACGATTATTTGATGGCATTCCAAACTACTTTTGCAGTAGAAATAAACATATATGACCCACTGATTTCAGGTATCACGATATTCCATGATCATGTTATGATCATGGAATCCACTTCATCCTAAAGTACAAATTTTGGATGTTTCGGCTCCGAAGAAAGATATATAAGATGATGGATATTTCCCTATCGTTTTATAAAGGTCTGCATAATTTGAGATTATTTTAAATAATTTCTCCCATTTAGGTAACATGGGGCTTGTAGCCCTTGAAGTTTTTGTTTAATCTAATTTTCACCATTCATGATTTTTTATGCTCGAAAGAAAGATAAAAGAAATCAATCATAATGAAGAGAGGGAAAATCTGAACAAGGGAGGATATAGAAAAAAGAACAAAGGTTGAAAGAAAAAAAACCATAACCTTGCTTCAAATGCCATATAAAAAAATAGATCAATAGAAAAACTAACTTAAAATTTTTTTATTAATTCTGCACAAAGTATAGAAGTATATATATAGACTTCTCAAAAAATCTTACAATAGAAATAACTAAAAGCTATTAAAAGAAATGTTCCCAAGAGAGGTCAACAACTAAAATAGAAAGAGAAGACACAATGATTGCAATTTAAGGGTCCTAAGAGGATTGATACAATAGTTAGAACCTTCAATTTGTGTGTTTAAGAATCCCTATCAAAATTAATTGACTTATGGCTCCTACGATCTTTCAACATTAGTCTATCCATTTAATCTTTATACATATTTTTTCATTTGGACCTAGGCAATTAATTTTCTGTATCCTCTCCAAACATAATTCAACTTTACTTTTTTAGATCAATGTTTGGCATACTTCATGATTGTTGTTTATTTGCTTTTTTGAAAAAAAATCTTCCTACTTTTACTTTATAATTTCTCAAAATAATATACTTATCCTTCTTTGATTTTTGCACCATCAAATAAGATCCTATTATGTTCACACTCAATACATTTAATTAAAATATCATGCAATAGATTGGGAAATACTATATCTGTCCATGAGCATCCCTCTCTGTATCAAGTTAAAGAGACAGCTAGCAAATTGCAAATGAAACTAAATTCTCAAATAAAATGCAATACAAAGTGGTAAAAACGAAAACAAGATATCCTAAGGTGCCAAGTAAAGGTGTCGAGTACAAGGAAACGTACCGGTGAGAAAACTGTTAGAAATGGATTGAACGTCTACGGACATTAATTGGGCATTGGATCTAATGATCTGGGCTTTTAAAACAGAGTCTTCGGGCCAGTCAATTTTTATGTTATCATCTTCGGCTCCTTCAGAATTTGATTTGTTTGCAGCAGATATGACAGACTTGCCTAGCAATAGAAGATGTGATAGTGCAAAGCAACAAAACTCAGATAGCCTCTGCAAAAAACAATTTAAATAAGAGCATGAATCCCATATAAAACACACAATACATCACATAGACTTTCACTTCAGTTTGTTTTTGCTTGATGGCTGATGTTTAATAGGAAAGGCAACAAAAAAAATTAACGGTGACCTTTGTAATTTTTATTCTTTTTACCCTCAGTGTCTGCGTAATCAAGTCGGATGTCAAGGGGGAGAAAGATGTATTCATTATATATGCTTACATGAACACCCTCTGAGTGAACCATCTCAAGCCTATCCATAGTTCTCTGGATCATGTCAACAGCAGCGATGCCACCTAGCGCAGAGGTAAACCTGCAAGCGTGTCACCATCAAGACCCCCATTAAAAAAAAATGCTGCGAATTGTGGTTATAGCCTCCAAAAACTCAGTCAACCTATGAAGTTTGATCAAATTTTAACCAAAAAATAATGCAGCACATTGATATTTCAACTAAAATTTACACGGCTTGCTAAAATAAAAAATGCTATTTGAATATAGTAAGTGTTTATGCATTTGGATCTTTAATTACTGTTGACATGAGAAGAACCACCATAATACAAAGAGAGGAAACGGGTTGAATTTTTACCATGAGCATGTGGGTCAAGATAAATCTGCAATTATGTTCAAGCTGGAGTTAGATATTCAGACCTACATTAACCCAAAAGGTTGGCTCTTTTTTTTTTTTTTTTCAGGTACTATTTCCAATTGGCGACTATGTCAATCAGAATACCATCTTTAGCTCACAAAATATGCTGAAAGTCCATTAGAAATTTCTTTCCAAATGCAGAGGAATGCGATTAACTAAAACTCCTTTAGTATTTGTTAACAAACTATGAAGATTTGTAACGTGTACTAATTAACTTCCCTGGTAGAATTTTAATTGCATAAACTTGACATGAATATTGAACCATTCAATAATGAACTGAACATAAATAGCTTAGAAAATAGCATGATTTAGACAAATGAAAAAGCATGCTATGATTGTTAAAAATTAATTGTCTTATTAAAGGACTGTGAATAGGTCGCTAAAGTATTGTTTGCCAGCCCAACAAACTAATCATCCCTTAGTAATTTTACTGACTTAGAGTCTTGCTTCAATTATCTTCAACCTTTTTTTCTCCTGTATTATGTTTTTACTCTAAAAGCATTTTATCTATTTTATGCTTACTTCAAGCTTCCATTTCACAAGGTCATTTATACATATCAGCCACGCATTAAGAACTTTTAATAAACGAAAGTGTTCAGAGGCTTCTCTAATTTAACGAAAGTATTTATTTTCTAAATATAAACTTCATTAGAACTATTTGGACAAACAAAGGTTTAAAGTTATGGTAAGTTGCGCAAGATATATTGAAGAGTAAGGGGCAAGCCCACATTACCAATTCCACCCAGCATAGGAATGCACAAATAGAAGACCGATTTTGCATCCCTAAGATAGTATTTATTCATCAAAACGAGTATAATGTGCAATTCCACCCTACGAGTATATACAAGCTTTGGGGAGATATAGGCGCTAAGATATTTTTTATTGCTTGGATGTGGCTAAACTAAGAGAAAAATATAACAACTTTTCGTATAACTTGGAGAGGGTAAGCGAAATAATTTTAAAAGCCTAAATAGAAAATATTAAATCCTTTCATCGCCTTCCTAATGTTTGTCTACTTTCATAATGCTTTCTCTTCTGATGTTCATCTGTTACTTAGTTTTACCATATCATGCTTATATGCCTGAAAGCAATCACATCAGAGGAAGTGCTCATCCCCTTTAGATCAAAGATCTAATGCTTGTAATCCAATACTAATCAAACCCTGTAAGAAAAGTGAAGTGGCTGTTGAAGAATTTATGTTATTAATAGATACACTAAATCGTCTTAAATAGTTACAAATGCTATCATTTAAGAATATCAAACAAGATGAAGTAATTAATAAACTTAGCCGTAGGAAATGGCCAGTAAGCATCTTATGCTGCACATGTTAGGTGTGGATTATGCTCCTTATCAATGTGGTTGATCATAATATAAAGGATGTTTTAGGAGGCATTCAGCAATCGATTCATGCATGTGCTAGAATTAATAGCTGTAAGGAATCACCTAATTTCAGGCAACCAAAGAAACAATAAGTTTAATAAGTTGGACAATTATATAATCATCTCCCATCAACAATTATTGTTTGCGCTTTACCCAATCAAACAAAAGCTTCAATTAAGCAATGCAAGAAAATCTGAGAGCAATGAAAAAGTTTAAGTAAATCTCATAAGGTACAAGAAAATAACAGGTGTTCTATGCTTGAAAAGACAATGAAGCAACCACAGTAGGGATTAGCAAGCCACTCTCTTTGCAACAATATACATTGTCATTGTTAACAAAATAAAACATGTCTTAACAGAATACCGATGATCCAGAATTTATTCATACAGTGAGATTTTCTAAAAATAGTAAAAAGGCAACGATTTAAGAGAGAAGAGAAGGAATTCAATCTTACAGCGAAAGATATGGAAAGATGGGAGAGGGGATGCGATCTTAATTAGAAAGAAAGGTGGAAAGAGAAAATAGAAGATAGAGAAAATGCGTTAAGAGATTGAAAGATAGCCAAAGGAGAGAAAATATACCAGGTAATCTCACATGTATTAAAAGCTTCAATTTTGATTTTATGTATATATATATATACACACATACACAGAAAAATCAGTAATTTTGTAAAAAAAAAAAAAAAAAAAGAAATTTTCTTTGAATTTTATTACTTGATTCTATACAAAGCATAAAACCATTTATAAACTTCTCCAAAAAACATAACATGGAAATAAATTAAATCTATTTACCAAAACAAAAAAAGAAAAAAAAAAGTCTCCAAGAGGGGTCGGTTGCTAGAAGAGGAGGAGGAGGCACACGGATTATAATTTAAAAGTCATAAAATGATTGATATGATAGTTAGAACCTTTAATCTATGTGCTCAAGGAACTTACCAAAATTGGTTACCTTGCGAGTCCCACAATCCTTCAAAAAAATTTATTTAATATTTTGAAGTTCTTTTAAATGATTTCAAATAAAAAAGAAATTCATCGTAGTAAATATCATTTGAGAAAAGCTAGATGATAACATAAATTACATAAAAAAAAAAAAAAAAAACGTTGTTGAATCATAGGTAGATATTGGTCTTTTGTGATGGATTTGATAATTTAAATTATTTTTCTTAATTTTGATGCATTAAATCTATATGCTTACACAATGATAAAAGTGTTTTTCTATATATATATATATATAAACTATCATTTGATCGGAAATTTTAAAATTGTTCTAAATAAAAAATATTTTAAAATCCACAATATTAAAGGGTTGCTAGCAAGATGGAAGACATAAAAAGTATGTATTTTGCTAAACCTTTTTTTTTAACTGAAATTAACTTTTATAAATTTTTTTAAAAAGAAAAGGAAATTGTAAAATAAAAATTGCCCATTGTGATTAGATTGGTCCGATGGGAATATAAATGAAGAATAGTTCACTAATTTCAAGTCAAGTAAAAAATTAAAATTTCACTTCATTTTTCTAAGTCATGTTTCTTAACATCATATTCATACATCCACTCAATACATTTATACGAGCATCTAAGTCGGTCATACGTTTTTTGCTATATCATTAGACATAAGGCCCAATTTCGAGCCCAGACATTCAATTTTAAGTAAGTTTTGATATTCAATTTGATGGGTACATGTTTTTGATAAACAAAAAGCTTTGTTGGCAATGTCAAATAGAAATATACATCCACATATATTTTAAACAATTCAAAGCAATAAAAACAATCAAAGTTTTGCTCTGAGTAAACGAAGGCTCTTTATAATTTCAAACATTAAAATTGTATTAAAATAAATAGTAAATTTTAATTTTGTCATAAAAAATTAAACTAAGATAGTTTCAAGATAATAGATGATATCTTTAAGAAGTTCAAATATACGATAGTTGAAATCAGATAGCATTAATCATATATTGTTAAGATAATCGATGATTTAACTTTAAAAAATAATCTTTTCTCATCAACTAATAAAAATTAAATTTGTTAGACAACAAATATAAATTCTTTTTTCAAATAATTATTAAAAATGAACAGTTGAACTGTTCCAGTGAGCATTCACCTATCGCATTTGCTTGCCATCATTGCCACGAATGAACCACTACATCTAAAAATCGACTATACCACATTCAAAAGTTTGAAACTGGGCAATCAGAGGAAAAATAACATTTAAATTTAAATAATTTGAATATAAAATAATTTTTTGACTTAAATAAAATTTGATTTTGGTTGCAAACTTATTGAAAAATAAAAAGAATTCATGTGAAATGTGACAGAAGTGAAGGGAAATAGATGACTAAAAAATTAAGGAAACAAAAAAAGCATTTTGAGGAGTTTTTACACTCAAACGGCTTGGCATATCATTCCAAAATGATCTCATGGGTATATATATGCACCGAGAAAATTTGTAGAAATAATACAAATCCAAAAAAGAAATTATGATAAAATTATCTAAAGTTCAATAGTTCAAATGTAGTACTAACTCTTAGATTTTTCATGAATTTATGCATATTTCATATATGCATAGCTAACTTAAAATAAATTCATAAAAACGGCTTTATATGTTAAATTCTAAATCTTAGAATTATATACAACCCTTACAATTCAGCTATGCTAAAATACATCAATCGTTGAGATTATTTTTTTAAAATTGAAGGCCTAAAATACTAGATTGGTAGAATCGCATGCACTTTTTAAATATTAGTACAGATAATAGATTCACAAATGAACCTAACTAAAAACTCATACATGTGCTAAACTAGACTCTCAGCATGCCCATTCGCTCCCAACGCTAGTGTGCATGAGGGTATCCACATATGTCTTGTTCATGAGATCAATTGACTCCCTCATGCAATCGGCACACACAAGCCTGTGTGCCCTCCTCTCCTTCAGGCTTTCTTGTCTCATCTCTTGCTCATAAGCTAGGCACGATTGCACCTCTATTGTGTCGTAGCGGTTGTCGCACTTGCTTCTGATTCTTGTTATAGAGTTGTCTAGCGTTGTGGCTTTGTGCTCTTCTCTTACAAATCATCGCTTCCTCTCTAGTTTTCCTTTATGTTTCCTCATTCAAGATTTTTATTGCTAGTGTCCTTACCTTAATTTACCAACATAGGTCAGCTTTCCTTTCCCTTTGATCCCAATTCCTTCTCAATCTTCTCCTTCTGAAACAGTTAGTGGTTCCTCCAATTCGACCACCATCATTGTTACATGTTCTAAATTCTAATGACTCTTACCCTATCGGACTATCATCCTTTTACTTTCATATCATCGTATAATGCACCTCAACTTAAGCAGCATCTATATTTCAAGACAAGCCCACATTCATTTCTCTGATGATGAGATAACTAAGCTTGCTAGATCACTCCCATTTTCTATTGCTGGCAAACTGATGAGGACATCAGCAGAAAATTTCGGCATCTATCATCGGAGGAATCTTAGATCAAAGGTTACAATTCGGAGTCTTTATTTATGATGCATTTATGTATTTGTTTATTTATATTATGGTTTATCATTGTACCCCCAAGAAGAATTAGTTTATCATGTAGCCTAAGTTTTTGCGTTTTCTTTTATTTTGAGGCCTATATATGAGGGCCCTCACTATTGTATGAGATGATGATTGATGAATAAAATTTCAGCACTTGTTACTTCTCTTGATTGTGAGTTCTTGAAAGAATAGAAAACCCTAAGAGAGGGCCAAAGAATTCCCGTCAGCCGTCGGTGGATTCTGGGCTCGAGGTTTGTATCTGTTCTTATTCCCCCCCCCCCCCCCCCCCCCCCCTCTCCTTCAACCCATACCACCGGCCACCCACACCAATCCCCCTAAAATCCGACCACCCCTCTCCCCTCAATCCATACCCACCGGCCTCCTTCCCCTCTCCACCTCAAGCCGCCGGCCCCTTCTCCCATACCCACCCAACTATACGGCCCCTAGCCTCACCACCATCCCCTCCCTCCACTGAACCTAAGTGCGGCTCTTCCTCAAGTCGCCAGCCTACCAAACCCAAGCCTAAGCCGTCGAACCCTCCTCCTCCAAGCCCTAGTTTCAAATTCAATTGGCCTCTTAAACACCTTCTTAATATATCTTATTATTAATTGGGAAAGTCTATTAATTTGAATTCAAATGATATTTGAAATTCAAAACCTTTCCTAATTAGTAAATCTATTTTAGGAAACCCCCCAAATCACTCACAATCTGAAATTAAATTGCAATTAATTCCAATTTCAACATTCATTGCATCTAAACACATTCATTGAATGTGGACAACCCTCCTTCCCTTTTCTTTTGGCTGGCCCCCTCTCTCCCCTCTCTCCTAATTAATTCTCTCTATTAATGCTATCAATTACACCCTTTCTTCAAGTATTGGCTGCCCACTTACTCCCCCACTAAGGAAGATTTGAATTTCAAAATTATTCCCTCCCTTTCCATTCAAAAACTGAAATTAAAATTCAGATTTTAATTTATTGCCTCTCCACCCACATAAACCAAAAGCTAAATTTAAAGGAGCCACTTCTCCTACCATGACCGACCTTTTCAAACTTCCCCTCCTCTTCTTCTCTTCTCCCTTATTTCATACACCCAAAGGAAGAAGCTACACAACCCGACCTTCTCCCCATGAATGGCCGGTCTTGAAAGAGACCAAGGATTCATATACAATCATCAAGGACGAGTAGACGTGTTGAGATCATCCTTCTTCGACCTCAACTTGGATCCTCTTCACTTTGACGAACGCCATCGACGAGCACCAAATCTCCGAACAGTGGCGAGTAATTCAATATCCACCGACTCCTTCCCCTCCGACAAAATGTTCATTAGGCAATACTATAGGTGTCCTCTTTCTTTTGGTGGCATCTTTAAGTTTGCTGAAATTATTCTCCCGCTAACCCCACTATCAAGAGTGAAAGTGAGGGAAATTGGAGGTGAACTTTCTATTTGTTAAACGGTGGATTTCTGTTATTTATGCATCTAGCTTTAATATAAACTTGTTGTTATTTTAAATTATCCTTCTAATCTCGTTTGTAACCGCATGCCAAAGCAGAATTTTATTCATCGTATATTACACTAAACAATTTTTTAAGCAACTTTGGTGGTCAAATTAGACAAACTACACTTGCTCCACCACACCATGGACAACCCAGAATAGGGGATGAGCAGCCTATAGATTTCACCTAAAATCACATCACCACAAATCAGTGGAGCCCCAAATATACATAAAAGAATGGTGTAAAATGGGGCTGCTAAGAGAATTCTTAATTTCTTTCGGGAATAACTAAGAACTAAGCATAAGGTTACTGCGTGATTCTTATGTATTTAAATAGCACTACAGTTTATTTCTTTGCGTATCTGATTCTTTTTTAACAAAAACAGGGAATCCAAAGAGTTCATCATCCTGGTAACTTTGCAACGATATCAATAATAGAATCAAGTGCACAACATGCATCAAAACCGAAGCAAACCTTAATCACTTTGCTACTTGACAGTATTGAATTTTACAGCTAAATGAATTTAACTAATTATCTGCTTTTGAAAAGTAATTTTTCAGGAGTTTAAGATTCTTACCCTGCAGCCATATCAGCAGCCTTGCTTACACTAGAGTCCCGCAGGTTTTTCATCTCAAAACGGCCTGCTTCATTTATCGTAACAACATTCTTTCCTTTATCCAGGACCAATCCACTTTCTTCAGGATCTGAACCCAAGCTAAAAACTTGTAGGATCTGCTTCAACTTTCCATCATAGAAGGACTTCTGTTCATAAGCTAACTTTGCCTTTCTCCTATTAAACAACAATGCATAATGGCTTGACAGAGCTTCCAGCTCCTAGATTAAAAAAGAGATGCAAATCTTAGCGATACACAATGATAAGGTACTGGAATATGCCTAGTCCTTTTTCAAAAGATGGACAATACCTCAAGGAGATCAGGACCCCCATAAATATAAAAGCATCTGTCAAATGTAACTTCTTCAAATGGTTCTTCATCAACAAGTTGATCAGCTTTATTAGAACTCTTCTCAACTTCAAGGCCAGTTTCTGCTATAAGAAGCTCTATGGTCTCTTTGCCTACTCTTTCAAGCACTTCAATTCCCCTGGCAGTGAAAGACTTTCCAGTCTGAAAAAAGGAGAATGACGTTAAATGTCAGCTTGTGGAATTTGATGGGAAAGTAATCTAAGCAAAAATTATACCTCAAATATGGATGGTGCAAGGGAAGTAGCTTTTCCTGGCAGCTCACCATTTTGAATAGAATCGGCAAGGTTTGCAGCAGAATGTTCTAGTCTAGAAGAGAAGGGAAGGAGATGAGGGATATAGCTCAGGGAGAAACATGTCACATTAGCAAAAGAGATGTGAAATATACTAAGTTAGAACCGAGACGTAAGCAAAAGCTATTTTCTTAATATCGTTAACCAAGAAAGTTGCAGGCCCTACTAAATAATGAAAATTTAATAGACAGGGAGTTCCCTAAAACCCTAATCATATAAGTTATAAACCTAGCTAACAAGGAAAGCTCAACGGAAAAGAAATTTCAACAAAAGAGTTGATTAGAGAAACTACAGATAAATGCACAACACAAAATTGGGCTACATTGATCAATCTGTGCTAAGTTTATCATACTATTTAACCAGTGTTCAGGTGATTTTCTATCAATTTACACTGCCTACACCATAATCAACTAAAATTTTAAAGCCAAGTTTGTCTAATCCATGAAAAGTAAACATTAATTTCGTAAACAAAATTAAAACTTAAGCATATTGATGCAGGACCACTTAGATGCAATGTATGAGTTTCATTCAGGCTTTGCACAACTCATTAACTAGAATAAGTTCGGATTAAAATTACTAGCAATTATCCACGGCGAGTCAAACAAAGAGGAAGTTAATATTGCATAGGCTAAATTACATGCGCCAAAATTTGAACATTCAAGAATAATTAAGAAAATAACAACAACACAGAATAGTAACTTCCAATGTAATCCCTAATCTAACAATGAGATCTAGGATGCATAGAAAGCGCACTCAATTCCTAACATTTACTAAGCTTTAGCGAGAGCATTCGGAGTAGCCTTTAGTGAGTACAATCTTAACCAAGCGAGAATTTGGAGTTAGAAAAAAAATTTGAAGACAAGTAGAGAAACAAAGAAACCTTTCGTCAAGAAGACTTCGAAATCCTCCACTCAAGTCCTTCGAAATGCTCTTCAATGGCTTCCGTCAATTGGAACAAAATACGATCTACATATTCTTCGATTGTATGATCAATCTCCGGGTTCATGTCGAAAAATGTAGAACGGAAGATGTCGGTGTAGCCGTCGTCGTCCCAAGTAATACCGTACTCAGTCTCAGGGTCCGCCATTCATGGGTGATTGGAGATCAATTCTTCAAGGAGGGAATACTTGGCCAAAGTAATCAAAGAGAAAAAAGTTTCTCTAAGGTCTTGAGAGAAGAGTGGACCAAACAACCCGAAACCTAAAAAAAAAGTTTCAGATTTTCTCAAGGAGGAGAACACCAACAGAGAGGAAACTAGAGGGGATTTGGGCGGGTACGTGAGGAGGTGCTGGAGGTTTCGGAAGTTTGTAAAAAGGGAATAGGTGGAGATTAAAAGCTTCTGTTTTCGGCTGGATGAATTAAGGAAAGATTTTAAAAGGGCTCAATTTAATTTGAAATTAAATTGAATCTGTGATTGGAAACTTTCCTAGAATAACTCATGATGATTAGGAAAGGTTTTGAATTTTGAAATTGCATTAAATGGGATTTTAAATTGTTCCAGATTAATCCCAAAATAATTTAGGAAAATCCAACTAATAGAAGGAGAAGTGGGGCCGGCGGCTAATCATGCATGGTCGGCAGACCCAAGGATTGGGGAGGGATTTGAAGGGAGCAATTAAGGATTCTTAAACCAGAATTTTAGAAATAGGAAAGAATTCTTTTGACTCCTCTTGAATTTGAAATTCAATCAGATTTAAAACAAATACTTCCCTAAAATAGGTTGGCTCAAACTAGGAAATAATTTGAATTCAAAGTTGAATGCATTTGAAATTCGAATCAATCCCAATTAAAGCTGATCCCAATTAAGAAATTCAATAGAATGAGCAAGGGGATGAGTGGGCCGGCGGCTATGGCCTTGGCCGGCGGCAATGGGGTGGGTGTTGTTTGGCCGTGGATGTGGGGAGGAGGATGAGGGATCGGGTGAGAGGGCTTGACCGTGAATGGGAAAGGAGTTGGAAGGGGCTATGGCCGGTGGTGGGAAGTGGAAGGACGAAGACGTTCGTGGGGGAGGTGATGATAAGATAAAGAAAAGAAAATAAAAACCACGAACCCGGCCGTCTCCAAGGTTGGTGGGTGATGCGTTAATACCCCTCTCCAAGGGATCTCTCCAAAGCTCTCCAAGAACTCTCAAAGGCTCTCATAACACAAGTGCAGAAAGAAATTTCAATAATCATTCATTTCCTTGAAAATAAAACAAAGGGGCTTTAAATAGCCTCATACAAAAGACTCTAACTGACATGACACAAATGCCCTTAGGCTTACACATGACCACTCCCATACAAAAGGGTACAAAGGAAAAATAAATAAACACACATAAGCAAATAATAAAATGCATGAAAATAAAATACATCGACTCAAAAATATAACGAATCGATCGTGGCCGTAGATCGGCGACCACGTCACTGGTAAACTTTCCATGATGATCTGATGTCCCCATCACATATCGTGAACTAAAGAAGACAAATTAGTAGCTACAAAATATGAAGCATAGATACTTCTAAAGGATTCTTGTGTTAATTTGACTGTTAACATGTGAGATATAGTAGCTTCTGATTTATTGGATCTAGAAGGAATATTACCAATATGTTGTTTTTATGTGCTTTTTTTACCTTCACATCATGCTGCAAATCTTCATCATAATTACCCTTATCCCACCTATTTTGGCCTAGCATGATGAATCCTCTTTCTCAATTCCTTCCTATGCAATATTAACATCATTTGAATGTCATTTTCCACACTTCTGCTATCCCCGTTACATTTGTCAATCTACTTTTATTCAAATTCCTTCAATATTATTTTTTATCCACATAAATTATTAATACACTTATTACCTATGCACCCTCTGTTATATATGGGTAAACCATCTAAGTCTAATTTTAACTATTTTATCTTCAACAAATAATAATCACATCATCTCCTTATTATAATTCTTTCACTATCATTTCTAGTCTTAACGCATATTTAACTAAAGGTTCTCTACTCCATGGCACTCGATTGAATATTATTGGCTTCTCAATTATGCAACCTCAAAACCGTATGGATAGGTGGTCTAGTTACTGTTTTATGCAATCAATTTTTTAAGTCATCATGATATTTTCTTTACTTTGATACTCCCATACCGCAAAGTATTACTAAGAAACTTTTACCTTTAACAACCAATTTTCTCTCAAATATGTGTAGTCAACTAGATACTAATTCTCTTGAACAATAAATGAAGGATACTTAAACCTACAAAACTTAGTTATCACATGATCTTCCAGTTTCCACCAATATTGGACCATAATTTTTACTATAAATTCATTGATATATATATATATATATATATATATATAGACACACATACACACACACACACCATCTTTCGTGTACCAAATCCTAGTTCCCTCATCTTTTACAACTTGTTGTCCATTTTTTCTAACTTCTTACTTCTTTAAAAAAGGCCTCAACTATCAAGATCATATTATCAAATCATTCTTGAACAGTATGTACCATGCTACCTCATTTTAAAAGTCTGTTATAAACATCCACATAACAAATACAAAAATGTACATACCAAATATTGAGTGTTTATTAAACCAACTGTGATTAGAAACTCTATGGCCAATCCACAAGTACTTCTAAAGTAAAAAAATTGTCCCATTACACATACTATAAATAACTTTAGCAGATATTTAACACAAATCTTCTCACTTAATGCCAACCAAACCACTTCTCATGCTACTTGATCATATACCTTATAAATATCAATATTAACTATATTAGTCTTTTATCTTGCTCTGTATACTTATTCATTAAATATGTTAGAAAAAATAATAAATAACACTAAATAGATTATCAGATAACAATGTGATTTCCTAAGCCAATGTTTTATTAATCTATTTCATATATTCACTAAATTGCTCATTAATTTTACACCATTAAAACTATTACGATCTTAGACGTCTCCTTTGCTCTTGTAAACCACTATCAATGTGTTTTTCTCCAATAACTTGGATCCTTCAAGTAGCTATGATTTCACCCAAAAAAATTTGTAATCAAATTACACCAACATCTCTTAACTCATCAAATCTTACTGGGTATCTCATTTGAATCTAAAATTTAACCTTTATGTCTTATGCATCCTCTCAAGCTAAACCTTTTTTTTTTTTTTTTTTTGGTGGGTGGGTAGAAACCCATGGTGTACTTCATGAGTATGCTCATTTGCTCTCCTCTATAAGAAAATATTCATAGTACTTCACCTAATTATGTGTTAAAATCACTTTTTTTCATCTTTCTTTGAAGTCATTATTTTAAACTCGAATCATACTATCTTCACAGTAAACAAAAAAAAAAAGATCAAAATCCATATATCTATTTTCTTTGGACTTGGTTATTCTATATATCTTATTTTCTCCTTCTAACTATATCATCAAGTATGTAAATCATACAATGTAACTCTGACTGTGCTTTTACTTTTCCCCTATATCAATATTCTTACTTAGAACTATTGTACATCTTAATAATACTCCAATTTTTCATTCTTTAAAAGCATATTTGTTTGTGTTGATAATCTTTTCCACAATCTCACATCATTAACATACCCTTTATTGTATTTACCAACAAAATTTACTCTCCTCTTAGCTTATTGTGTCCCCATATTTTGCAAAGATGCTTACTCCTTGGAAAGTCAACATCACAATATGTGTGGAAAAATTATATATATATATATATATATATATATATATATATATATATATATATATATATATATATATATATATATATAGTGCATGAATACAACAACAAGCATTTATCCCACGGCTACATGATTCTTTTTTTCTCCATTGTGTCCTATTAAGTCAAATTCTCATTTAAATCTAATAAAAATGCCATTTTTAGTACTTTGTAATCAAGACTTTTTAGGTCTACCTCTACCTTTATTAACATAGGCTGAATCTAATACATCTACTCCATCTACTCTCTTAACAAGGCCATCAGAAAACCAACATTTTTAAGTCACCAAAACATCTAAGACGGCTCTCTTTAATCTTATCTGCCATTGGAGCTACTTCAATATTTTCACTCATATACTCCTTTCGCAATCTGTCTCTAAGTGCAAAGGCACGTATCCACCTTAGCATTCTCATCTCTACGATACTCAACTCAATTTTATCCTTCTCTTTTAATGGCCAATATTATGCACCATAAAGCATTGTAGGTCTCACCACCATCTTAAAAAATTTCCCCTTAAATTTGCAGGGTAATTTTCTATCAAACAATAGGCCCAACGCATTCCTCCACTTCAATCATCCAACTTGAATTCTATTAATAATATTTACATCTCTTTCACCATCGCTTTGAACAATAGACCCAAGATATCTAAAACGTTCACTCTTTTTAATGATTTGATCACCCAATGTCACAATCCTACAACTAAATCTATCACTATTAAAATTACACTCAATGTATTCGATTTTAGATCTACTTAGACGAAAACATTTAAACTCTAAGGTTGACCTTCATAATTCAAGTTTTTCATTAACTCCCAAACTAATATCATCAACAATAAGAATATCACCAGCAAAAAGCATACATTAAGATACATCCTCTTTTAAATGTCTAGTAAGAACATCCATGACTTAAGTAAAAAGATATGGGCTTAAAGCTTATCCTTAATATAATCCAACTTAAAAAGTAAAATACTTGATCAAGCTACCTTGTGTTTGAACGCAAATAATAGCTCATATATACATCTCCTTAATGACTTTAATATAAGCATTATTAACTCTTTAATTCTCTAGAACCCTCCAAAGCACTTCTCTTAGAACTTTATCATATGCTTTCTCTAAATCAATAAATATCATATGTAGATCCTTCTTATTTTATCTATACTTCTTCATCAAACATCTCAACAAATATATGGCTTCAATAGTACACCTACCTGACATGAATCCAAACAGATTTTAAGAAACTTTAATATCACATTGTAACCTATACTCAATTAATTTCTCTCATAATTTTAATGTATAGCATTAACTTAATTCCTCTATAATTCGTGCACTCTTATGCATACCTTTACTTTTAAAAATAGAAACCAACATACTCCTATACTCACCTGGCATCTTTTAGTCTTCAAAATAATATTAAAAAGTTTAGTAAGCCAACAAATTTCTTGATCTCCTAAGTATTTATGTTCTTCTATCAGAATATCATCATGTCATATTGCTTTTTCATACTTCATTTTCTTTGAAGCCTCTCCAACATCATGTTTACTAATAGGACGATAAAAATAAAAATCACTATTTTCATTTAGAGTGCTAATGTCAATAAAGTCAATTGTATTCTCATAACCTTCATTAAAACGTTTATCAAAATACCACATACATCTATGGTGAATACCCTCATCAAAGAAAAGAACTTTTTGATCTTCATCCATAATACACTTCATTTGAACTAAATCTTTACTTCACTTGAGTATCTTCTTAGCTAACTTATATATTTTTCGACCTCCTTAGTATCTAATCTATTATAGAAATTACTAAAATTTAAAATTTTTATATCATATATTTCCTTCATAGAATCGCTATAGGCCCCTCTATATATTTCCCAATTTTTTGAGCATTTACTTCTAAACCATTTTTTATAACAAAGCTTCTTATTTTTTTATTGTAAGTATGTATATATGTATATTTGTATAAATTATACATAATATACATATTATATCCATAAATAAATATGTATGCATATGTGTCCATGTATAAGTTAATGTGTATAATTAAATGTATGATACTATGTATATGCATCCTAATTTCCAAAAGTTATCCTATCTCTTTATTTAAATAGTTACCAATCACAGCATATACAACTGATCATTTCAATTAGAACAATCATCTTAATCATATATTTATCTTTGTTTCGTAAAAAAAATTCAAGTATTTTCATGAAGGAATCACTTAATCTCTCAACATTATTGACTGGTAGTTACAACAGCACTCAAGAAACAAAGGTACTTAAGAAAAAAAAAAAACAGTATAGCTTATAAATTTTACGTGGTACGCTTTGCAAGCAAGTTAAGGTCATGGACTTCGACATGTAGAAAGCCGGATTTTAAATTATGAAATAGCAATCCAAAAGCAACGCCATGCAACCCTCAATTATAGCATACTTGTGTACAAGGTTTGATCCTCCCTTCAGAGCATTCCCGATTGCAAGCCATGCCCCTGAAGCCAGGCTTTCCACAGAGCTATCAATAACCTTCAGACCCTGCACATGACAGACATGAGTAGAAACCCCAGTACTCGACTTGAAGGAAAAACTAAAGAGAAGAATAAATGCCATGAAATTCTAGGAACAACATAATAAAGTTGCCTACAAGGCCTAAACTTTCAATAATAAGAAGAAGAATATCCATCTTCCTCAATTCGGATGACTTGCCTGTCCCAGCAATGACTCTTCACTGGCTTTCTCCAACTTATCCAAAGCTGACTTACGGAGGAGGTTTTTCTCGTCCTCCATGTCATTCTCAAACTCCTTCCCCTCTTTACCAGCAGAGGCATCAGACTTTGCATCCTCTTCTGCAATCTCTATTTCTGTTATACTTTTAGCAACAGCAGCAGCCTGATACAATGCCAACAAAGAAACCCACCAACCATAGGTATGAGCGTAATCCACTCAAAATTCAATCCAATAAAGAAGAAGATACGATTAGTAAACCCTAATATATTACGAATAAAGAAAGGAAAAAAACGCACATTTCTAGAGATCTCTTGTGCTGCGGCAGAGGCAGCCTTCTGTAGATCCGATAAGACGGAGAAAGAAGAGAAACCCCAACCACCCCATCCTAAGCCTCCTCCTCCACCACCACCATCACCACTGCCGGGTCTCCCTCCATCTCCCTGCGAGTTCTCTGCCCCGCTCGTCGGCGGGCTTCTAGTTTCCTCCTCCGCCATTCCGGAATTTTGCTGATTGGTCTAAGTCGATGCACTCAATTCAGTCTGTAAATCTGTATCTTCGCCATGACCTTTTAAATACCGCGTAGTAATTAATGAGAGAATAGCTTAATTAAAGTGTAGTTTTTTTTTTTTCAGAATGGTACGAACGAGGGTTGAAAACTCGTTTTTTTTTTTATAAAGTGTTATAAGAAGGAAATTTTATAATTTTGACACAATTTCGAATTTCAATGGCTTCAACAATTTTAAAACTCAATATCAATTATGATCTCAAATATTTTTTATTATAAGACATTATGAAAATAATGCTTAAGATGTTAAATAAAAGTTGATTTTTAGATTTTTCTTAATGTCATAGGTAGTCTATCTTAACACTAGTGCACTACTTAACCCATGTGAGCTTATATATCATTCCAATTAGCCTAATTAATCATTAGCTCACAGTTATGATCACAATAATTAAGATAAGTTGATAGAGTTTATTATAATTAAGTTATGTTAGGGGTGTTAATATTTGATCTGACAAGGATCTCGATTCGAACCTAACCCGACAAATTTCGAGTTTGGGTTATCCCGTTTTGTAAATGGGTCGAGTTCGGGTTTAATTTTATGATCAATTTCTAATTTCAGGTCAGATTTGGATCAACCCGAAAACTCTAAATCAACACGAAACTAACCCGGGTCACCCCCTCGCTCGCAATGGTCCCGGACTCCCTCGCTCAAGCCCAGAACACCAGCTCTTACATCTGTAGCGCTCTCGCAACCGGGCCTATGCCTGCACATGCACCTACCCCTGTACTCACGCCTGTGCCCGCACGTGCGCTTGCCTACATGCTCTTGCGTCTATGCCAACATCGCTCTCACCCCCTTCACTTGCACAAGCTCGCACTCGCACCCACACAAGCCTTGCAACCTAGCGGGTCAGCATGTCGGGTTGGGTCAACCTAGATTAGACTTTGGTTTGGTTCGAGTGGTGGGGGGGTGCGGGGGGTTGAAGGCAGGTCAATTTCGAGTTGGACTCAAACCCGACCCCAAAAAACTATTTTGATACCCCTACAATTATGTTAAGCCAAGGTTAATGCTCATTGAGTTGCCTTATACAAGCTAACTAATAGGGTGTTCTAGTTAATCTATTGAGCTCTACTTAGCCTTAGCTCACCATGCATAAAGTTTACATGGTCAAAGCCTAATTAGGATTGTGACTAATTAAATAAAGCCTCATAACCCTTAGACTCAATGATATTTACATATCAACCCATTGGGTCCCACATAAGATCAAGGGGTGCATGGCTCTCTTAAGATTCACCTTAATTCACTATTGGGTTTGACTAATCTAGCCCTAATGAAATTAGCTCAATGTGACTTAATTGGGCTCTAATTAAGGAAGCCAATAAAAGTTTAATTATCTAATGCATAAATTTCCCCTCAATATGTCTCATCAAACCCTACTTACTCATTAACATATCAATCACCCTTTGAATTGAATCATCCCCCCAATAAATCAAGTCAACTCAAATTAGGCAAAACCCTTTATCAATCGAAATGCTTAATTGGTTTACATTGATCAAGATGTGGGCCTAATACACAACTAAGGGGGTGAATAATTGATGAACTATCTATCTAAACTAAAATCAAGATTTAATAGACATAATAAATTACAAAAATTAGAAATAATAATTTATTGTATGCAAATTTTATATGTAAAAGGCTTAATTCCAATGTGGAATATTGAGAATATAATAACTCAAAATAAAAAGTTTTTAAATAAACTTTCAATATATTCCTTAATAAAGGATTATTAATGATTCAATTCACTTAATGAATATTTTTAATATTTTAAAGGCTTTATGTTGTTGTTGTTGTTGTTGTTTTAATTCAATATGTGATTTAAAAAATAGAATTAATTAAAAAATATAAAGATTAAATTTCTTATGATTAATTATAGCTCAAATTACTTCCTTTTATATGAGTGTAGTCCATTAACTCATATTTCTTTCTAACCTGAATTTACATGACATACTAATTGTTTTCATCATTATAATTTAAATAGAACTATTCTAATACAATAATTCTTTATGATAATTAAAGAATGAATTTGGCATGCATTTTTAACTTAATCCAAAGAAAAGCTTAAATAAAAAAAGAATGGACCAAATATGTTAATAAGTAGAAATTCAATTTAAAATATTAAAATTTAAAGCAAATTTCATTTAAATATTTCATCTAAATGATGGTGAATATATTATGATTATCGAAAGTTTGTGGTCAAGCAATGATAGTCTAAGTTATTGGATGACCGTGGAAGCTAGAGGAGATTGTCAGCAACGAACGTCGGGTAAATCTCTAGAATACTTCAAATCTCTAAGATCTCTCCAAATTCAAGTCTATGACCTCTTCATATGGAGGATGTAAGTCTATTTATATTATGTTATGAATGAAATTGTGATAAATCTAATCAAATTTTCATAACACTCCATCAAATGATCTATATTAAATTATTTGATTGTATGTCGTTTATTTAGCATTTAAGTGCCCAAAAATTTCATAATCATATGATTTTGAGCTCATTCAATTTTTAACATCAAGTTTCATAATTGGACTATATGCATAAAGCATTTGGATATTGTTTGGCCTTTTAATTAATATCTTAACATTCCTAAATATACTTTTAGTGCTTGATTTCATCATTTGGACATAGATTGGATCACTTTAAATGTCATTAGGTTCATCTTGTAAAGAAATTTTATTCAACTATCAATTTACTAAAATTAGAATATCGATGATCCTAAAATATTTAATTATGAAAGTTTCCAATTTAAATATTGTCTCAAGATTTATGCTTGATTAAAAGAATTTTTTGTTTATATATCAATAATAATGCTATTTTTAAAAAAAATCCTTCACAAGATTCATATAATAGCTATCACAACTAATAAAAGTTCTAATTTAAAATATATTGGTAGTCTTTAACCACTTAATTATTGACTTCTCTTTATCAAGATTAACATGTTGAAATGTAGACCATAATTAACACTTAGAACATACCATGCATTTTATTCCTCTCTAGTGTCTCCTAGCAAAAGAAATTTTTTCATATGTTATTATATTTCTACCTTCCCTTTTTCTAGCCAAATAAGTTGGATCTTAATATTATAATACTTTTATCTACAAGTGTTATCCACCTTGATTCAAGTTGATAGAATATGGATTAAAGTGATTGATGTATTTTTTTTAATATGTAATTAAAGGGTAAAAGCAAATCATTAGAGAAGCTAGAAGAAGTGCTAGTAATAATTGAATTTGCTTCATATGAATTAATAAATTTGGCACTTTAATGAGAAATTAAGTTCAAGTTAGACAACTATGTATATATGCCTAAAAGAATTACAAGATCTGAAGTTGTAATTGAAGGACATGATTTTTATGAGTTTCCCTGTCAACTCTTGTGTTATTTATGAAGATGAAAAATGGGACAATGAAGATTGACATAGATTATTGAGAGTTTAATATGATAAGAAACAAGAATAAGTATATAGTGCACATGTTTGATGATTTATTTAATCAGATAAAAATTATTTTAAAGACAAATTTAAGGTCAAGGTATCATTATTTAAGGGAGAGAGAGAGAGAAAGATGCGACCAAGTTCAATTTCAATACTAGATGTGAACACTGAATCTTTAATGTTTCTATTTAAGGTGATGAATGCACTATATGGATATTCATGGATATGATGAATTGGATGTTCAAGTTTTATTTAGACTTGTTGTTGAATATTCATAGATGATATTATTGTATTCAAGGAATGATGATTATCATATCACATTTTTGTGTCTGATGTCAGAGACACTAAGGAGGAACAAGTTGCATCTTAAGTTGTTAAAATATAAATTTTAGTTGATGAGTATTACATAGGATGTTTTGTAAGTCGAAAAGATATTTTTGTTGATCCTCAAAAGGTAAAGGAAGTAACTACATGGACAAAGCCTGCCAATATATCAAAATTTAGAAATTTTTTGGGAGTAAAACAAGCTACTATAAGAAGTTATCCATGTTAACTCAATTATAAAGAGATGTTCATATATTACAATGTCATTATAATACACTAAAAATGCAATGTAATTTTAATTGACTATCAAATCTAAAGATAATTTTCAAAACTAGAATGAAGGAATTTATCTCTTCTCATAGACATCTATTAGGAATAAAAAATTTCCAAATTTTTAATGATGCATCATATAAGAGATTGGATTATATGTTGAAGTAGTATTATGAGGTGATAACTTGTGCTTCTAAATAGTTAAAAAAATTCATAAAAAGAACTATCTTATACATGATTTAAAGTTAGTTGAAACTATATTTATACTAATGATAAGGATAAATTAATTATATCAAATCAAATGTTAAGTATTAATAGATCATCAAAGCTTGCAGAATATATATCTTCACTAAAAAAGAATTATATTTGAGTCAAAGAATATGCATTGACTTGATCAAAGACTATAATATAAGAATATGGTATCAATTTTGTAGTATAAATGTAATTCAAGTAGATGAAGTGGAAGCCTAACGGTGTTATAGGATTGTTGATTACAAAAGAACTTGAATTGATTAAGGACATGGAGAACATGGAGATGGAGATGGAGAATTAGTTGAGATGTATGAATTCCAATTGTCCAAAATGATTATGCAACATATTCAATAGAAGAGAATTCAAAAGTTCTAGAATATACAAGAAGAGTATATGAAGCTAGTTCAACAATAAAAGTCTGTAAGATATGCATGTAATGAAATTAGATGTCATGTCAAGGATCTGAATAATGATGTGAACTACAATCATGCATATCATTTTTCTTTTTATGTGTCTTGAATTATATGGTTAATTTTATGTGATGTTTTAGGCTTTATACTCCTAACATTTGAAATATATAAATTACTAGTTTTAAGGAGTGATGATCATGTGGAATAACAATCTTAATGATGGTGTATAAATGATGTTTTGGATGTTGATACCCATTTTTTAAGCATTATTAAATGCATACATTGTAATGTTTTACCCAGAAAATGATCAAAATTATTAGATATTTATTCTTTTAACTTATAATGTATATGTTTCTCTTATTCATTGAATGATATTTTGTGGTGATTTTAATGACTCAATATTTTCTGTGAATATAAATAGAATTCATCATAAATGATCATAGTCTTTAAGGGGAAATAACTATATGGATAAATGAATGTGATGCATGGTGGTTAATATAAAATAATCAAAAGATATCTCCATATCATCACATGTATAAGAATACATTAAAATAAGGGTAAAAGTGTAAGGCATCATCATTGTATCACATAAACATCACATAAAATTTTCATTCATGAAATTTATCACAAAATATTCATGAAATTTATCACAAAATCATCAAAGCATATTTCATTGATTGATTAATGTATCAAACATACAAATAAATATATTGAATGAAAATTATTGCTTTATATGATAAGGAAGCATTAATATACAGTAAAAGCTCCCATCCTAATTTCTCTAAAACACCCATCCTCTCTCACTCGCTCTTGCTCCCAAAAATTACATGATAAGTAAAAAAGATATTGAACCATATTTATTAAAGAGAACAATGTTTTTAGAAAGGGATAGAGAGATAAGGAAAGAGGAGGAAGAGCAAAGCCAAATAAACAACATAAACAACCTTTCACAACAATGATGCCATACTCGTAAAAATTCAAAATAAAATGCATAATAACATTTACATAATATACAATAATATGACAAAAATGGTATGAGTCAAATATATGCATGGACATTTTAAATTGCAAGCATTATAGCAATTTCATGCCATCTCCTAATATAATTCCATTGAAATGGTGGCTCATTGAAAATTGTTATGAAAAAATAATTAGGCTCCTATGTGACCTTGAACCTCAATTTTATCTACTTATGCCCCATATAAGGGTGTAGGTGAGCTAAGTCTGCTCATAAGCCAAATCAAACTTAACTCACGAAAGAGCTCACCAAACAAGTTTATCGAGCCATGAGCTCAATCTTGATATCAAATTATGACTTTTATATTATACAAGCTCGAGCTTGAACCAACTCCACTCCTTAGTTCAAGAGCCAACATGATTAATTTACATATTAGATTAGGGTTGTGTGATCAAGCCATTGGATTTAGAACATCAAAGAGCTCTACTTATTCTTACACTATGAGTGCATGGATACACTCTCTAATAAGGTCTCATTGCTACACTTGCCAATGATCTTATGTAGTTGTGCACTCCAAAAATTCCAGACACTTCCTTCTCCATCTAACTTTTTTGTTGGTCCCATCGGTGGCTTCTCCTGCAAGCACTCGTCGCCACCTACTCCAGCAAGCACACATCATTGACTTCTGCAGTGAGCACAAGTTGCCAACTTCTCCAACAAGTACCCATTAATGTCTCTCCATTAAGCACACATCGTGGATGACTCGAGTCATGAAATTGAGCTCAAGCCCTATGTTTTTTTAGTGTGGTTTGAATTCAAACTTTTCCCATATGCTCAACTCAAGCTTGAATTTGATTTGTTTGCACCCCAAGCCCAATTTAGTGGGTAGGAGGAAAATAACAAACATAGACTAGGACTTGAATTATAACACCTGACGAATACTATAAGATCTTAGGCAAAATTTCTATAAGTAATTCCATAAAAGTCTTATAACACCTACTTTAAGGCTTCATTTTGGACGACTTTTTACTGCTTCTTAAAGCAATTTCTTAGCACAAAAATTTTAAATTTTATATTAAAATGCATTTTTAAGAACCATGAATAAAACTGTCCCAAACGAAGCCTAAGAAACAATAAAAAAAGTCATCCCAAATGAAATCTAAGGCTTCATTTTGGACAGCTTTCGTATTGTTTTATAAAAAAGCTTTTTAGTGCAAAACTTTTTTGAAGTAAAAAACTTTGTACAAGAAAGCAGTGGAAAAACTGTCTCAAATGAAGCCTAAGTAGAAATTAAGTGTAACGCCTCAAGATCTAACTTGGAAAGAATTTCAATCAATCCATTAAAACCATTTACCAGAGCTATCTATAGACTTCAATCAATAACAAACAGTCTAACAAAATTCTATAACATTAAAACATCAATGTGCAGTTCTATTCATATCTCCAAAAGATCATATACAATACTCAGGAGCTACACTATGAATACAATACAAGAACAGAAATCTATCATGTCCTGAGTACAAAAGAATCACTATCACCAAAAAGAACAAAAACCTGAGGATTCCAGATCAACCTCAATCTCCTGCTCCCTTGCCCTGACCTAAAAATATTAACCACATATAATGAGCTTCAAAAAGCCTAGCATGTCACCTAATACCTATAACTGAAATCAAAGTACGGTGCGAAAGCAATATGCATGTCAATCAGTTGAATCCATAACAGTCAATTGCACATGATCAATGAATCTATGCAGATACAAAAATCAGTAGTCAATGCACAATCGATAAAACCCTTAATCAGCGATAAGAAAATCAATAAACAGTAGGAAAAAATCCATAAAGCTCAATAAACCAGAACATATGATACCTCTCGCAAGTATCCAATCAAATCAATAGGAGAAATCATCGTCTCGATAATAACCGTTAAATCAATATCGTATCGACAGAATTAATTAAATCAATAAAGTAAAACCTAATCCATATCAGTCAATGAATCACATGCAGCAGTTCAATACAGTGTATCAATGAAATGATAGTATCAATGAGTCAATATCAATAAATCAGTATCAATGAATCAATAGTATCCTTATCCATAGCATCAATGAATCAATACAATATCCATAACAGTATCAGTATCAATGCTCAGTGACATAATGCGAATATCAATGAAATCATATAGAAAATTCATAAATCCGTCAATAAATCAATTTCAATACAAATCCGTCGATATCAATAAATTCATGAATCCATAATGCGATAAATAGGTCAATATGGTACACATACAATTCAGTACAGTAGTCTTACTGAACAAGTACAATCACTGGCTATTAAGGCGTTTTTTAATCCATAGTGTTGTTGTAGAAATCCATAATTATATCTATCCATTGGTTTAATAAGAGTCGTCACTCTGTGCCCGTCGGCATAAGAATCTCCTTATGCCTCCCAATCGTTATATCAATGATCAATAGAGGATATCGCCAAACCCTTTTTAAAGGAAAGCCTGTCGGCCCAAATTCCTCTACAGGTCAAGTCAATCTCCAACCAACAGTTCAACCAGTCTTCACTTGTCTTTCAGTAACAATAACAGTATAGCAATCATAAATTCACATTCGTATGCATATCCGTTCAGATCATCAATTTTAGAAAATCGGAAATCGTACGAAAATCCAGCGGCATAACGGCAGTATACGGAATTTACACAAAAATCACAGAATTCACAAATTACCAAATTAGCACAGAACGTTCACAACAACATTATAAGACTTTTATTCTACTGCTCAAACAATTTCAGACATCACCATAATTTACAGTCAAAATAAAACACCGCCAAATCAAAACTGCCCGATCAAAAATCTCCAGAAAATAATCAAATCGTGTAGAAATACCATATCAGAAACATATCAAAAGTTGTGCGGTAAAACTTTCGTCAATACAAAATAAGGCACATTTTTCGGTAACGAAAACACAAATCTGAGCACAGAAATGTCAAAACTCAACATCTTCGAAAACAGAAATAGGGTTCGGGATCCTTACTGCGAGATAAACACTTTTCCCAACAGCGGCGACGGACGAAAAGCGCTCCGCGGCCTCCGAAATCTGGCTTTTCCTTTGCTTTCCTTCTCCTTCTCTCTCCTCAGATATTTTGAAATAAAAAATGATTTTTCTCTCTCTTCAAAACGAGCTGATTTTCTTTTAACACAGACCTGATCGGCCCGGCCGATCGCCACATCGTGCAGGACGATCTGAACAAAATTCAATCGTCCAGGATGATATCTCAGGACGATAATTAATTTCCTTGGACGATAAAAACCCTTGCTCACTGACTTTGCCATGAACTGATCATCCCAGGATGATCCAAAAATCAGCCCAGACGATCCACCCAGAAATCAGCTGTTTTAATGATCGTTCTGGACGATCTCAACATCGTCTTGAACGATCCCAGAAGGAAATCAAAGAAACGAGCTATCACAATCTCTCCACCTTAGAAAAATGTCGTCCCGACATTTCCCTAAAGGTCCGAAGCAAAATGAGACAAAATAAATCCATCCAAATCCAAATCCAAATCAAAACTCGTCAAAAATCACACATATCACACAATTCATTCAATCACATGTCACTATGCATGGTCATATGTCAATCAATCAATTAGTCAAATCGTATTACCAGTAGAACTTTTCGGTTGTCGTTGATCTTCATAATGCTGTAAACTATAGACACATGGCACCACTGGAGGAAGTGCAGGAGGTCGTGGCACAACAGTCTCCCTCTGGCTATCTTTGACAGCCCTATCAGCTCTGTCATTCATACGGTTCGTTGATCTTTCACTATAGGCTCTTGAGCCAATAGTCCTCTGTCCTGTACCAGAATCAGTTCTTCCGTACAATCCTTTCTGAGGGCAATTTGCTGCTCTATGTCCCTGCTGTCCACAGTGAAAACATTGTCCCGTCAATAAGTAACACCGACCTGCATGTCGTCGACAACAATGAATGCACTCGTTGGAACTACCAGAAGATGCTGCCAATGCAGATACAGATCCCCTCGAATCACCATACTTGCTTCTCTTGTCTCTATCTCTTTCTCTACTCTGTTCATCTCTTCTGCTTGATTCATCTCTACTCCTTCTTGTGGCTTCATATCTTGATACTGGTGTTGCCAGATCAATCTCTATCAGTTTGGCCCGCTCTACCAACTCAGAAAACTCATGAATCCGGAAGGGTACTAGCGGATGTCTCAGATCCCTATTCAATCCTTGCAGAAATCTATAACATTTTTCTTCAGCAGTAGGGATCAAGTGAGAAGCATACCTAGCAAGTGCAGTAAACTCGGCCTCGTACTGCATCACTGTCTTGCGTCCTTGTTCCAATCTCATAAAAGCTTCTTGCATTTGTCGTTGGGCTGACGGAGGTACAAACCACATTCGAAATACTGTAGTGAACTCATCCCATGTGATCTCAGCATTTGTCTTCCCCTGAAATTTCTCTCTCTGCTGTCCAATCCACCATCTCTCTGCTTCTCCTTCGAACATAAACACAGCTAAAGGCACCTTCTGACTTTCAGGACACTGCATGCTGTCAAAGATCATTTCTATCCTCATTATCCAATCTTCAGCAGCCTGGGGTCCTACAGCTCCTTTGAACAACAGAGGCTTCAACTTATGAAACATCTGCAAATGTTTATCTGCTTCTTCTTCTTTACTTCCACTCATCTTACTCTGTGCATCCCCCATCACATGTGCTATAACAGTAGTCAACTGCATCATACTTTCTGAAGGTACTAGAGCTGCACTGTATTGCTCATTTGGTACACTCGATTCCGGATTATCCATTTATCTTTTCACCTGCACAGTTCAAAATACATAATACACACATGCAACTATGTATGCAAAATGAGGCACTTAAAGCTACCAATTCTACCCAACTCTCAATCAAAACCTATAACTCTGGTAACAATCAATTCTTCCAATAACACTGCTCTGATACCAATTTGTGACGCCCCAAGATCTAACTTGGAAAGAATTTCAATCAATCCATTAAAACCATTTACCAGAGCTATCTATAGACTTCAATCAATAATAAACAGTCTAACAAAATTCTATAACATTAAAACATCAATGTGCAGTTCTATTCATATCTCCAAAAGATCATATACAATACTCAGGAACTACACTATGAATACAATACAATAACTGAAATCTATCATGTCCTGAGTACAAAAGAATCACCATCACCCAAAAAAACAAAAACCTGAGCATTCCAGATCAACCTCAATCTCCTGCTCCCTTGCCCTGACCTGAAAATATTAACCACATATAATGAGCTTCAAAAAGCCAGCAGGTCACCTAATACCTATAACTGAAATCAAAGTACGGTGCGAAAGCAATATGCATGTCAATCAGTTGAATCAATAACAGTCAATTGCATATGATCAATGAATCTATGTAGATACGAAAATCAGTAGTCAATGCACAATCGATAAAACCGATAATCAGCGATAGGAAAATCAATAAATAGTAGGAAGAAATCCATAAAGCTCAACTAACCAGAACATACGATAACTCTCACAAGTATCCAATCAAATCAATAGGAGAAATCATTGTCTCGATAATAACCGTTAAATCAATATCGTATCGACAGAATTAATCAAATCAATGTAGTGAAACCTAATCCATATCAGTCAATGAATCACATGCAGCAGTTCAATACAGTGTATCAATGAAATGATAGTATCAATGAGTCAATATCAATAAATCAGTAATAATGAATCAATAGTATCCTTGTCCATAGCATCAATGAATCAATACAATATCCATAACAGTATCAGTATCAATGCTCAGTGACATAATGCGAATATCAATGAAATCATACAGAAAATCCATAAATCCGTCAATAAATCAATTTCAATACAAATCCGTCGATATCAATAAATCCATGAATCCATAATGCGATAAATATGTCAATATGGTACACATGCAATTCAGTACAGTAGTCTTACTGAACAAGTACAATCACTGGCTATTAAGGCGTTTTTCAATCCATAGTGCTGTTGTAGAAATCCATAATTATATCTATCCATTGGTTTAATAAGAGTCGTCACTCTATGCCCGTCAGCATAAGAATCTCCTTATGCCTCCCAATCGTTATATCAATGATCAATAGAGGATATCGCCAAACCCTTTTTAAAGGAAAGCCCGTCGGCCCACCATCCTGTACAGGTCAAGTCAATCTCCAACCAACAATTCAACCAATCTTCACTTGTCTTTCAGTAACAATAACCGTATAGCAATCATATATTCACATTCGTATGCATATCCGTTCAAATCATCAATTTCAGAAAATCGGAAATCGTACGAAAATCCAGCGGCATAACGACAATATACGGAATTTACACAAAAATCACAGAATTCACAAATTACCAAATTAGCACAGAACGTTCACAACAACACTATGGATTGAAAAACGCCTTAATAGCCAGTGATTGTACTTGTTCAGTAAGACTACTGTACTGAATTGCATGTGTACCATATTGACCTATTTATCACATTATGGATTCATGGATTTATTGATATCGACGGATTTGTATTGAAATTGATTTATTGACGGATTTACGAATTTTCTGTATGATTTCATTGATATTCGCATTATGTCACTGAGCATTGATACTGATACTGTTATGGATATTGTATTGATTCATTGATGCTATGGATAAGGATACTATTGATTCATTGATACTAATTTATTGATATTGACTCATTGATACTATCATTTCATTGATACACCGTATTGAACTGCTGCATGTGATTCATTGACTGATATGGATTATGTTTCACTTTATTGATTTGATTAATTCTGTCGATACGATATTGATTTAACGGTTATTATCGAGACGATGATTTCTCCTATTGATTTGATTGGATACTTGCGAGAGGTATCGTATGTACTGGTTTATTGAGCTTTACGGATTTCTTCCTACTGTTTATTGATTCTCCTATCGCTGATTATGGATTTTATCGATTGTGCATTGACTACTGATTTTCGTATCTGCATAGATTCATTGATCATGTGCAATTGACTGTTATGGATTCAACTGATTGACATGCATATTGCTTTCGCACCGTGCTTTAATTTCAGTTATAGGTATTAGGTGACCTGCTGGGCTTTTGAAGCTCATTATATGTGGTTAATATTTTCAGGTCAGGGCAAGGGAGCAGGAGATTGAGGTTGATCTGGAATCCTCAGGTTTTTATTCTTTGTGGTGATAGTGATTCTTTTGTACTCAGGACATGATAGATTTCAGTTATTGTATTGTATTCATAGTGTAGCTCCTGAGTATTGTATATGATCTTTTGGAGATATGAATAGAACTGCACATTGATGTTTTAATGTTATAGAATTTTGTTAGACTGTTTGTTATTGATTGAAGTCTATAGATAGCTCTGGTAAATGGTTTTAAGGGATTGATTGAAATTTTTTTTCAAGTTAGATCTTGGGGCGTTACACAGCTACCTCCGTCAATCAATCTCATCCAAAGAAGGACGAAAGGCTCACAATCCCTGCGGCGTTCAAATTTGTTATCTCGAATATCAAAATCATCGTTCATATGCCTCTATCCTCCGATAATTACTCAGTATGGAGATAAAAAATTCTTAAACTCCTCACCGCCAATGGATTTGTCTCGTTTCTTTATCTGATTCCTTCCCCTCCCGCTTGCTACACTGTTAGCCGGGATGGCAATCAAGAACTCAACCTTAAATATCAAGAATGGGTTCTTGTTGATCAAAATCTATCAGCAACAATCTGTTCTACGTTCTCCTCGGCGATACTACCATTTGTAATTCATCTTGAATCTACTTCGGATATCTGGGCTACAATTGAACGACGATTGCAATCATCCAACCGATCGCGTGTGATATAGTTGAAAATGAACTGCACAATCTTCAAATGAAAAATCAAACCATGTCTCAATATCTAACGCAGATCAAAATCGTGGTGTACAATATAGTAGCTGCTATAACAGTTCTTGATCAAGAGGATATCATTCTCTATACACTCAATAGTCTTCCACCGGCATACAATGCGTTCAAAACCTCTATACGCACGATGCTCACTCCGATCGACTTGGACAATCTTTACTCCCTTCTAATCAGTGAAGAGATAAATATTCAAGCCGAAGCTCTACGAACTGTTTCTTTAACTGATTCGACCACAGCTTTGTATTCCCACAGGGGCAGAGGAAGAAGAGGCCGTGGAAGAAATTCGGCTCAGCAATCAAGAACGAACTCTTCTTCAATCATTCAATGCCAAATCTGTAGCAAGCGTGGACACTCAGTAAATAACTGCTGGCATCGTCTAAATATTACTGTCAATCCTCCGGAACCTCAAACAGCATCGTTTTCATCTCGTGCCATGGTCGCTGCGCATGATTCTTCCAACACCGATTGGTACCTGGACTCAGGAGCCTCTGCACACCTTACCAACTAGTTAGACAACCTCTCTCAAGCTGGATCCTACAACGGTTCAAACAATATCACGGTTGGTAATGGCAGATCATTACCTATTGCTCATTCAGGCAACAGTATTCTACCAACACCACACAGTACACTTAAACTCAATCCCCTTCTTCACATTCCATCATTATCTCATAATTTGTTATCCATTTCTAATCTTATCCAAGACAATAATGTATCTGTTTGCTTTAACTCACTTGGTTTTGTCATTAAGGATCGGAAGATAGGTAAAAGTCTACTGTCAGGACCAAGTAACAAAGGATTGTACCCGATTCGCACGACAATCGTCTCCCCTACCCGGATAGCGCTTGCAGCTCAACATCACAATTATCGTATCTGGCATCAGAGATTAAGCCATCCAAATGCCAAAATAATTCGTTTAGTTTCTGTTTCCAATAAATCTTTGCATATCCCTACTAGTAATGTGTTTTGTTTAGCTGTAATGTTCAAAATGTCACAAACTCAAGTTTTCTAAATCATCTAAAAGAGCTTGCTTTCCTTTAGCCATGATTCATACTGACGTGTGGGGGCCATCCCTAGTACCTTCACATCAAGGTTTTTTATATTATGTGGTTTTTATCGACGATTTCTCGCGTTTTACATGGGTTTTTCCCATGCGACATAAATCTGAAGTTTTTCAAATTTTTCTTGATTTCAAACGATTTGTTCAAAAACAAACAAACTTTAAAATTAAATGTCTACGATCAGATAGAGGCACTGAATATGTGAATTCTAACTTCAGAAATTTCTTCAATCAGTATGGAATTTAACACCAAACTTCATGCCCGTATACACCTGAACAAAACGGGTTGGCAGAGCGCAAGCATAGGCATTTAATAGAAACCACTCATACTCTTCTCAATAGCTCCTCTCTTCCTCATTCTTTTTGGCCCGATGTTGTCCTTACAGCCTAATATCTTATCAATCGTCTTCCGTCTTCTGCAACTCAATTTGCCTCTCCTCTCTACCTTCTATTTCACAAAATACCTGACTACTCTTTTCTCAACGTCTTTGAATGCTCCTGTTATCCTTAGATTCCTCCCAATCAACGCCACAAGCTGGAATCTCGTGCTAGACCTTGTGTACTTCTCGGGTACTCAAGTATTTCAAAAGGTTACAAGTGTCTTGATTACACAACCAACAAAGTATTTGTTTCAAGGCATGTAATCTTTGATGAAACCAATTTTCCTTTTCCTCAGCACCCAAGTTCTTAGGATTCACAACATATCACCCCACTTCCAGCACAACTCCTGGTACCTCATCTCAATAACTCTACTGTGACTACCCCTGTTCCACTTACAGCTCCCATTCCTTCTCCCTCTCAGTTCTCAACTCAGCAGGTCTTAGATCAACCAAACTCCAATCAATATGCCACACCAAATTCTAATACCGACATCTCATCCTCTCCATCTATCTTTATTACCGCTCAACCACCTGCAGCTAATCTTCAACCGAAGGGTCATCACATGACTACAAGACTTAAAACAGGTTCTCTCAAACCTATCCAGAAACTGAACCTGCTTCACATTCAACAACAACCCACTCTCTCTACTCCACCCGAACCACACTACTACTAGGAAGCCAGCAAGCATTATCACTGGCGCCAAGCAATGTTAGATGAATTTCATGTTGCAAATCTATTTTTCATGTCTTATGTTTTGATGATTGACAAACACTGCTTTTCTTGGATAGCTTGTTGCTTCTAACTTTTCAGGAATCGACGATCGGACAATCAAAAAGGAGCCAAGTTCAGGAATGCGTAGGTTTAGGGTTGAGTCAGTCTGTACTTTTATTTTTACCTTTTGAGTCCATTTGTAATAGCCAAAAAGACTGATACTTTGTAACCCTTCACACACACACTTGAGAGAATTAGAAATTCTGTTTTTACTCATATCGGCCAGGCCGATATCTTTGATCGGCCTGGACGATCAGCTTAAAACAGAAAGTCTAATTAAGGATTCTTGATTAAGGCAGCCAACGTTAACCGATCGGCCTGGACGATACGTGTATCGGCCAGGACGATAAGCTCAAAACAGAAAGAAGTAGCCGCCATAGACAAGTATGGTATAGCATATCTTTAAATTATCGGCCAGGACGATCCTCGTATCGGCCTGGACGATATTAACAGATTATGTCATAATTGTTCAGGAAATCAAGGAAGTAATTAAGGATGATTGATACGATCATATCGTCCTGGACGATCGCAAGATCGGCCAGGCCGATCTAGTCAAAACCTTAAGTTACTTCAGGACGATCAATATCGGCCAGCCCATATTCAGGGCTATTGTCAGGACGATTTTCGTCTGATTTGAACTGATCGGCCAGGACGATCGTGAGATCGGCCTGGACGATCAAGCTAATTTTCAATCGTCCAATCTGGCATCCAGGGCTATGCTCTGGCCGATCTTCATTGATTTGTACTGATCGGCCAGGCCGATGTCCAGATCGGCCTGGACGATAAAGTCGGCAACTTGCAATTAATGAGCTCTTTTGAAGCTCTTCTATTTAAAGAGCTCTTGTTCAACGTTTTTAAAAACCTTTGGCTGCTGCCTTGACCTGAGAAGACCTTGAGGAGAGAAAGAGAGAGAGAAGAGAGAGAGAGGATCTTGTGAGGGGGAGCTTGTGAGGGGTTTCACAAGGGTTGCTTCAAGGATCTCTCTGCGTCGTCTTCGTCTAGAGTTTCTCGTCCGTGGAAGGGTCGGTAGAGGTAAGGAGTTGTGCCGTTGGTTCTGGTTCTCTGCCGGCTTCAGGAGGAAGCAAAAGGAGATAGGTTCTCTGCCTTGCCGGGGTGGCAAAAAGGAGGTTCTTGTGAGGGTTTCTCCACCTAGCCGTGGGGGGCTAAAGAAGAGTCACTTTTTGTGTAGTGCAATACTTGGAGGGTGCCTCCAAGGAGTGGACGTAGGTCGAGTCGACCGAACCACTATAAATCTCTGTGTTTCTTTTCTTGCTTCCGCACGTTTAATTCCGCATTATTTTCGTGGTGTGATTTGGTTTATGCGACTTTATTTCTTTGTTTAAAAACGAAGTTTTTAAAATACCAATTCACCCCCCCTCTTGGTTAGTTTGGGACTAAGTTCATAGGGCTTAACATCCCCATCGAACTTTCAAGTGGTATCAGAGCTTGTTTCGAAAATTAAAGTTTAAAAACTTTTTGAATTTGATCCATGTCTAACTTTGGGAATCGCAACACTACGGAAGGGTATTCTATTACCCGACCTCCTCTGTTCGATAACCTACCTTTTGATTTCTGGAAAACTCGCATGTCAACTTTTTTACAATCTACTGATTATCGCATGTGGATGCTTATTCAAGAAGGTTATTCTCCACCTTCTCGTGAAATTAACGGTTTTAAAACGGAAGTTGCTTTTACCGAATGGACTTTTGATGAGCGAGATTTAGCTCAATTGAATGCGAAATGTTTGAACTGCTTTTTCTGTGCTTTAAAATCTGAGGATTACATGCGTGTTTCAACTTGCAAAACTGGTAAAGAAATTTGGGATAAACTATGCATTACTTATGAAGGCACTAATGAAGTTAAACAATCCCGTTTAAACATTCTCTTGCATGACTACGAACTTTTTCGTATGAAACCTCATGAATCAATTTCTGACATGTACACTAGGTTTACTCAGATTGCTACCTCATTGCATGCACTAGGAAAAGAACTTTCAAACTATGAAAAAGTTAACAAGATTTTGAGATGCTTGCCTTCATCCTATGATGCAAAAATTACTGCAATTACTGAATCTAAAGATTTAAACACCTATTCTATTGATAACTTGCTTGGCTCCCTCATTGCTTACAAGCAAGGGGTGAATCAAAGAAATCTTGATGTAGGTGAAAAGAAAAAGGAGAAAACCATTGCATTGAAGGCACACAAATCGGATTCTGAATCTTCCGGGTCTGAAAGCGATGGAGTTGCCTTCATCACAAGGCAATTCAAAAGCTTTCTAAGGAAGAAACAAAAGCATCATCAAAGTTGGAGAAAAGGTAAAGATCATAAACATAGTAAAGGATCTTCTGATGTTATTTGTTTTGAATGCAGGAAACCTGGACATGTAAGATCTGATTGTCCTACACTTCAAGAACATTCAAGCAAAGAAAAGGAAAAAGGTGAGGAAAAAGCTAAGTCTAGGAAGGACAAGAAGAAAATCCAAAGAGGCTTCTGGGCAGAATCTGGCACTGATTCCTCTGAGACTGAACCAGAGGAAGAAACAACAAACTTGTGTTTCATGGGAGAAAACCAAAGTGATGAGGAAGAGGTATGTAAACCAACATATGAGGAATTGTTTGAAATATGTGAAAAAATCCATGCATCATATAGGAAATTAAAGAAAACTCATGCTAGCCTAAAATTAGAACATTCAAATCTACAAAAAGAGCATGAAGTTTTTCTCAAAGATCATGCAACGATTGATTCAAATCACATGGCTCTCCTTGATGAATTTGATGAATTAAACAAGAAGCATTTGGAATTAATTGATAAAAGCAATGCATTAAAAGCTTCACACACCTCACTTAATGATGATCTTAAGAAATCTAAAGAGATTGAGAAAAATTTGAGGATTGAGAATGATACATTGAAAAGAACTAACTTGAGAATTCAAAATGATTTGGATACATGTAAGAAAGCTAGGATGACACCAACTCTTAATCAAAGGCCAAAACCTAGGAAGAGGCATCTCTACTCAAATCATTTAAGAAAACCTTTTCCTGGAATTCAATGTTTTTCATGTGGCATGCTAGGACACATCTCACACACTTGCACAGTTCACCGCAGTACACATTGGGTGTGGAGACCTAAGATGCATGATTCAATACATACCACATCTGCATTGCACTCTATATTTCCTAAGAATGAGCCCAAATCTGTTTGGGTTCCTAAAACTGACTGTTGTTGAGTCTTGCAGGAGTGCTCTCACCAAAGACCTCGTGGGAGCATATGATAACTGAACATAAGGAGGCTTGCAGCTCAATTGCTAAAATCCGTTGTTTTATCACTTGCTTGAAATCGTTAGTTTTTGTGTGACTTTTATTTTTAGTTTTTGTGTTGACTTTGTTGTTGTCTTTAGTTTGCTTATTATTTGTTTTTGTTTTTATTTTTGGTCCTTATTTTTGGCTTCCGTATGATAAAAACTTTTCAAGCTTTTAAAAATTGGAGTTTTTTTTTTTGGGAGATAGGGTTTAGCTTTTTTTAAATTAGCTAAAGAGAGTAAACTATTGATGTTTTCCCTTCTTCTGACCTTGTTTAGTGGCATGATTTTTCTTTTATAAAACAAAAAGTCTAAACTCAGTTTAACCAATGGTTTTTTAAGATATCGTTCTAATCTTGCTACATTAAATCATCTTATGCATAATAGTCAAAATTCTTTGATATCATTCAAGCTTTTGAAATCTTACCATTGCAGTCATCACGTGATTTTTGATTTTATGTTGTGAATTGTTCTTCCCTATGTTAGAGAGAGAGCCCCTATTCTCTAATATTTGGAGGATATACTCACAACTAAGTATTTTTCTTTAAAGGTATATTAAAGAGTTATTAGCTTGCAAAAGACAAAAAGGAAAGAGACCAATGAAGCCAAATTGAAAAGAAAAATACATAAAAGTGTATCAAAAATCAAAAGATGCTCAAAGAGCCAATAAAAGTAAAAAGAGGCATAAAATTAGCCCACTAATTGCAAGCTATGATCTCTTTGGTAAAACTCTTAAAACTTAGAAAACTCATTGATTATGTGATACATTCAAAGATTTGATTTCAAATTCCATGATTGAGAAAAACTATTTTGGTTTATTATTTATAAGATACTTTAGTTGTTAACAAGTCTTGATTGATCTCTTAAAACCTCTTGTGTTATTCCAAGTTAGGACTCTGTTGTTTTTAAGAGATTTTTTGTACCCTGAAGAATGTCCAATCTAGGGTTAATAGAATCAGTTTTTCAATCTTCTTCTAATTTGGATTTTGTTAAACCTCTTGATCTCCTAGAAACTTCAAAAATTTAAATTCAAGAAAAGAATTCTCATATGATGCCTTCATAAAACAAAAAAAAAAATAGAAAAATTAAAATCCAAAAATATTCGGTGTTTGTTTTATTTTTATTTTTTGTGTGTCTTTGACTGTCTTTTCTTTTGTTTTATTTTTGAGGGTCTTGATCATCACCATTCCTTTCTTAATTTCAATTTCAAGTCACATCGGCCTGGCCGATATGTTTATCGTCCTGGCCGATAGGACAAATTCTTTCCAAAATCCATCTGCTGACCTTTTTCTGTGCTTACTGAAATTCATCGTCCTGGCCGATACATCATCGTCCTGGACGATTTGATCAAACTCTTGGTGATAGTCCTGGCCGATAGTTTATTTGTCTGGCCGATGCATTCTATGTGCATCGTCCTGGCCGATACACTGGACCGTCCCGGACGATCCACGTGTCAGTACGTTTTGAACTTTAAATTCGGCCCCGGACGATCCATTATTGGACCATCGGCCGGGCCGATCCACTGTTCGTCCTGGACGATACACGTGGCAAGCATTTAAAACGTTTTAACTTCGGCCGGTACGATCAATTATTGTGCATCGTCCTGGACGATACACCTAATCGGCCCGGACGATCTGCTTTTTCAACGGTCGTCCGGACTGACTCCTCGGGCCGATAGCCTGTGTCTAATCGGCCTGGCCGATATCTGATCGGCCCGGACGATTGGACCGCCTTTTTGACCAATCGGCCTGTACGTAATAATTGACACATATCGGCCTGGACGATTTCGCGATCGGCCAGGACGATATGGACGATTCTTTAAATATAGGCCGATCCAGCCATGTTTTCTCACAACTCATCCTTTCTCCTTTGATTTTCTGCTTAAAGTTCTCTCATATGGCTGGTGGGAAGCGCGTCCGGCAGACCTCTGGAAGTTCCTCTAGGGCAAGGGTTGACCCTCGGTTCCGTGAAGCAGAAGATGAAGCCGCTTATCATCGCTATAAGGAATGTGGAATTACTGTTTCAAGAATTATCAATCCGACCCACATTTCCTACCCGGTAATGGATCTCTTTGCCCACACTTCTCTTTGCTTCATCCTATCTCTTATTTTTCCTTTCAATTCTGAGTTCCTGTTAGAATTCTTTGCAAACCTCCGCATAAACTCTACCTTCACAGCCCTGTCCTCCTATGTGAATCGACGCCCTGTCGAAATCACATATCAGGACTGTGTTGAACTTTTACAGCTATCCACCACCGGAGATATGCTGCACCTTATTGCCCCTGACCCTGATTTTGACTGGTCCACGGCAAACCACTTTCTTCGCCAGACCAATGCCCGTTACCATGTTGGAGAGACTAGCTCTCTAGTCAGAGATGCTAGGACAATCCAACATGTCCTTCGCACCTCTGTCATTCCAAAAGCCGGCGACCGTGTCCACATTACCCCTCTACTTTCCCTCACTACCTTCTACATCATGGCACATAGGGAATTTAACACTGCAGATCTATTCTTTTGTTACATTGATCATCTCACAACAATTCGCGACCCAGGCCACAGAAGAAAACCAAATCTAGCCTTAGGACATATCATAGCCTATGTTCTTGAGACCAAATACCAAATTCAATATCCCAATCCACCAAATTTCCCAACTCTCTTCTACTCGAACAATTCTTTCAGCAACCTTCACAGTACTCGTCTCCACCCGGATGAACCACGGGAGGCTAGAGAGGAGGAGGCTCCCGCTCCAGCTCCCTTTCCTGACCCTGCCCCTCTCCACCAACATTCACCGGTAGATCAGTTGATAGCGAGATTTGATCGTTGGGAGACCAGATTTGATGCATATGTTGCTGCCCAAGAGCAGCAACACTCTGAGGACATCGCCCGCTACGAGCATCATCGCGCCGAAGACTTAGCTCGTTTTGACAGTTTTCTCACTCACCAGCAGCAGCAGCATGACCAGGACATCGCCTGGTTCAATGCTCAGTTTACTACCCTTGCCAGCTACTTTCAGCAGCCACCTCCACCTCCTCCATCTGATGATCAGGATCCCTCGTTCTTTTAGTTTGTGCTTTATTGTTTCTTGTCTTTTTGTAGTAGTCTCTCGTGATGTTTGTTGTTCTTTTTTACTGTTTTTGGACTCTCTTTTTGTGATGACAAAAAGGGGGAGTAGGATAGGATGTGTGGTTTGTAACCTTTGTTTTTTTTTCTAATGAATCTTTAATTTTCCTACTTGTGTTTTGTCATCATCAAAAAGGGGGAGATTGTTGCAAATCTATTTTTCATGTCTTATGTTTTGATGATTGACAAACACTGCTTTTCTTGGATAGCTTGTTGCTTCTAACTTTTCAGGAATCGACGATCGGACAATCAAAAAGGAGCCAAGTTCAGGAATGCGTAGGTTTAGGGTTGAGTCAGTCTGTACTTTTATTTTTACCTTTTGAGTCCATTTGTAATAGCCAAAAAGACTGATACTTTGTAACCCTTCACACACACACTTGAGAGAATTAGAAATTCTGTTTTTACTCATATCGGCCAGGCCGATATCTTTGATCGGCCTGGACGATCAGCTTAAAACAGAAAGTCTAATTAAGGATTCTTGATTAAGGCAGCCAACGTTAACCGATCGGCCTGGACGATACGTGTATCGGCTAGGACGATAAGCTCAAAACAGAAAGAAGTAGCCGCCATAGACAAGTATGGTATAGCATATCTTTAAATTATCGGCCAGGACGATCCTCGTATCGGCCTGGACGATATTAACAGATTATGCCATAATTGTTCAGGAAATCAAGGAAGTAATTAAGGATGATTGATACGATCATATCGTCCTGGACGATCGCAAGATCGGCCAGGCCGATCTAGTCAAAACCTTAAGTTACTTCAGGACGATCAATATCGGCCAGCCCATATTCAGGGCTATTGTCAGGACGATTTTCGTCTGATTTGAACTGATCGGCCAGGACGATCGTGAGATCGGCCTGGACGATCAAGCTAATTTTCAATCGTCCAATCTGGCATCCAGGGCTATGCTCTGGCCGATCTTCATTGATTTGTACTGATCGGCCAGGCCGATGTCCAGATCGGCCTGGACGATAAAGTCGGCAACTTGCAATTAATGAGCTCTTTTGAAGCTCTTCTATTTAAAGAGCTCTTGTTCAACGTTTTTAAAAACCTTTGGCTGCTGCCTTGACCTGAGAAGACCTTGAGGAGAGAAAGAGAGAGAGAAGAGAGAGAGAGGATCTTGTGAGGGGGAGCTTGTGAGGGGTTTCACAAGGGTTGCTTCAAGGATCTCTCTGCGTCGTCTTCGTCTAGAGTTTCTCGTCCGTGGAAGGGTCGGTAGAGGTAAGGAGTTGTGCCGTTGGTTCTGGTTCTCTGCCGGCTTCAGGAGGAAGCAAAAGGAGATAGGTTCTCTGCCTTGCCGGGGTGGCAAAAAGGAGGTTCTTGTGAGGGTTTCTCCACCTAGCCGTGGGGGGCTAAAGGAGAGTCACTTTTTGTGTAGTGCAATACTTGGAGGGTGCCTCCAAGGAGTGGACGTAGGTCGAGTCGACCGAACCACTATAAATCTCTGTGTTTCTTTTCTTGCTTCCGCACGTTTAATTCCGCATTATTTTCGTGGTGTGATTTGGTTTATGCGACTTTATTTCTTTGTTTTAAAACGAAGTTTTTAAAATACCAATTCACCCCCCCTCTTGGTTAGTTTGGGACTAAGTTCATAGGGCTTAACATCCCCATCGAACTTTCATTTCATGCTCTACAATGCCAAGGAACATGGAAACTGGTACCAAAACCTCCAGACACCTTAATACTTGGCAGCCGATGGACGTTTGGAACAAAGCATAACTCTGATGGCACCATTTCACGGTTTAAGACCAGATTAGTTGCCCAAGGTAATAATCAGTAATATGCATCAATTACCTCGAGACTTTTAGCCCGGTTACTAAATTTCCTACCATACAAACTCTCCTCACAGTAGCTTTTAACAACAAATGGCCGGTACACAAAATGGATGTACCGAATGCCTTTCTCAATGGAAATCTCAATGAAATCATCTATATGAGACAACTCAAGGGATTCGAGGATGATACTCATCCTGATCATGTTTGTAAACTTCAAAAAGCAATCTACAGACTAAAACAAGGACCCAGGCAGTGGTTCACTACATTTTCCAAATTTCTTCATACTATTGGTTTTGTACCAGGGAAAGCTGACTCATCGCTATTCATTTTGCACCAAGATTAGATGGACGCTTACTTAGCCATCTATGTGGATGACATACTACTAACTGGCAACAATTCTACCATGTTAGATAAAATCATTTCTCAGTTGCATACTCGATTTTTTCATGAAACATCTCGGACTGGCTAACAGCTTCCTCGGGATTCAGATAACTACAGGTCTAACTAGTGGTTTTTATCTTAGTCCAATTATGCTTATTCTATTCTTAAACTTGCAGGCATGAATCACAGTAAAGCTCTGTCCAACCCATCGTGCACCAAGACTCCTAATCCTCTTCCATAAACAAAACTACCGCCTGATCCTAAGCTATACAGACATATAACTGGATCTCTGCAATACTTAACTCTAACAAGGCCAGATATATCCTTTGTAGTCAATCTACTATGTCAAAACATGCACAATCCCTCCTCTCATAATTTCTATATGCTATATCATCTACTAAGATATATCTCTGGTACATTATCATACGGTCTTCCCGTTTTGCAAGGATCACTAAAACTTACCTCATTATCCGATGCGGATTGGGCCAGCGACAAGGACACCAGAAAATCAACCTCAATGTATTGCACATTCTTGGGCAATACACTGATTTCCTGGAGTGTAAAGAAGCAACACACGGTTGCTAGATCTTCAATTGAAGCATAGTACAGGGCCATAGCTGTAACAACCCCAAGATCCGTGTAGCGAAAGGATTCGTCTGACATTCTGATCGAACTCCATTCCAGTTGCCTTGCTCGGACCTGAAAATTTTAACCACATATAATGAGCTTACAAAGCCCAGCAGGTCACCAAAGCCTACAACTGAAATCAAAGCACGGCGATGCTATCAATATGCATGTTAATCTATCAAATCCATATCAGTTAATGGTCAATGAGTCAATGCAGCGGAAATCAAAAGTCAATAAAACCAGTCAATGCAGCGACAGGCAAATCGATAAATCAACTCAATCAATCAATATCCGTCAATCAAATCGATACGGTCTAATCAATGAAATCAGTCGAGAAAAGCGATACGGAACAACGAATCTATAAAGCAGTCAATACGGTGCAGAAACAGTAGCGATGGCGAATCTATAAAATCTATAGGCAATAATATCAATGAATCTATAAGATGACCATATCCATGCTATCAATGCAATATCTATATCTATCCATGTCCATATCAATGTCCAGTAGTATCAATGCTCAGTAATCAATCGATGAAATCAGTGAAATCGTACGATACAGTAAATCCGATCAAATCCAATAAAGCAGAAATCGATAAATCAATAAATCCGTCAATATCAATAAATCGATCCGAAATCAATAAATCAATACAGATCAGGAAATCCATGCGATGCAATATTATATACATGCAATTTCATACAATGGTCTTACTCGACAAGCACAAACACTAGCTATTATCAATAGTGCTGTTGTAGTTATCAATCGTTCAATGATGCTGTTGTAGTTATCAATCGTTCAATGATGCTGTTGTAGTTATCAATCGTTCAATGATGCTAAACTGGCTATTATCAATAGTGCTGTTGTAGTTATCAATATTGCTGTTATAGATATCCATACGTTGGTTTCTATAACCAACGTTCAACCAGGTTTCCACTTGTCTTTCAGAATCAATCAATCAATACAATAATCGATGCAATAAGCAATAATAGAGAAATCTATAACAATCATATCAATAGTCATATACATATCAATTCAATCTATCAATTCCGGGAAAATCAGAAATCGTACGAAAATCGGGCAGAGCAACGGTAGTCAGTCAAATTTACACAAAAATCCTGCAAAAAGATACAAATCCCAAATTTCTCCAAATTACCAACGAATATCCACGGCATCAATACAAGACTATCAATGTAAAGAATCCAAATCAGATCAAGTCCTGATATTATTCTATTCAAGTAAAATCGCGTAGAATCAATTCCGACCGATAAAATATTCGTAGAATACAGTCAAATCGTGTACAATAGTCATATCTATAACATACTAAAAGTTATGCGGTGAAAGTTGTGTCAATACGAAATCAGGTCTAAAAGTAGACTACGAAAACACAAAACAGTGCACAACTAGATCAAAACACAATATCTTCGAAAACAGAAACAGGGTTCGGAGTCCTTACCACGAGATCTACACTTTCTCCAACAGCAGCGTCGGACGAAAAGCGCTCCGCGGCCTCCAAAACCAAGCTTTTCTTCTTTTTACCTTTCTCTTTCTCTCTCCTCAGATATTTTCGTTTTATAAAAAATGTTTTCTCTCTCTTCAAAACGAGCTGATTTTCTTATATCTGTGAACTGATCGGCCAGGCCGATAGCCACATCGTCCCGGGACGATCAGACCAAATTCTGATCGTCCTGGACCGTTCCCAGGGCTGTTGTCTGGCCGATAATTTCTACAGTACATATCGGCCTGGACGATCTCAACATCGTCCCGGACGATCCTGTCTAGAAATCATCCAGAAAACACTCCAGAAATCAGCTGTTTTCAATGCACTGATCGGCCTGGACGATCTCAACTTCGTCCTGGCCGATTCTGGGAGGAAAATCCAATTCAGAGAGGAACAGCAAGGGAACGAGATATTACAATAGCATTCTCCCTCACCGACATTATCTGGCTCCAAAGACTACTACTCGACTTTAAAATTCCACTTCAAGCACCTACAAATCTACATTGCGACAGCATGTCTGTCATAGCCCTTGCTAACAATCCAGTATTTCACGCACGGACGAAGCACATTGAAATCGACCATCACTTCATTCGCAATCACATTCTGTCGCAAACTGTCAACATCCTACCTGTTTCTACCAAGGATCAATTATCTGATATCTTCACCAAACCACTCTCGACAACCAGATTTCATCTTCTTCGTGACAAGCTCACTGTCGGAGTCCCTCCATCAGCTTTCGGGGGTATAATAAGAGACACGTGTACAACAACTTAAGTAACCTGCTTATGAACCTGTATTATTAACATGTATCTTGTATTAAGTTCTGTAGGCATCTATATATATGCCCCAACGTATGTACTGTGGGACATCTAATTTCTTAATCAAATACCTTAACTGTTTGAGTCATCTCAATTTTCAGAAATAAGCTTGAGCTTATACGGTATTTCTTTCACCTTAAGGAGAGGGTTCAACTTCTTTTTTGAATGACCTTAAAAAGAAAATCACATAAAATGATATATATCTCAATCTAACTATAACGTCCGCAAAATTGACATTGTAATGTCGGAAAGAATTGCACAAAAACTATAAGTATAGTCTATATTCTAACTAAAGATTCATACAATTAATAGTAATGTGCAATGTTATTAGAAATTTCATGAAAAATATCTTTTATCAATGATTTCTTTCTCAATATTTGCATACATACTACTCTCATATTTTTATATAAATATCATATAAATTTTTATATTCATTTAAAAAACATTATAACATTATAAAAAATGCTAATTTTTGGCGAAAATAAATCCGTCGGAAATTTCAATGAATTTCCGACATAATTTTAAATTTGCTAAAAAATAATTATTCATTTTGTTAAAATTAAATTAAATATTATTAAACTAAATAATTAAAAAGTTTTATTAATAATTAGTATGTTAATTTAACTAAATAAAATAAATTATTAGTTAATCTAATAGCTATTGTTAAATAGATTAAATAATCTGAACATACTAAGTATTAAAATTAATTATTAAGAATGTATAGTTTAAATTAAAAAAATGCAACTAATATGACATTGTATGCATCACATCTCATTGGATAACAGGTGATTTTATGGTGGGCGTGGTTTGAACCCCGCGTAACACAGGCGAGCAGGCGTGGTTCATGGGCCCGCGAAGTCAAGGCAGTTTCACGAACATGCTTGGGATAAATAACAATTTTTTTTATTTTTTAATCAATTTCCGCCAGAAAATCGAACAAAAATATTTCCAGTGAAATTTTTTCGACAGTGTTTATTTTTCGATGCATGAATTATATAGTCAGAAATCCTTCGAAAATATAAATTTTTGACGAATTTTAGTCATTTTCCAATGAAAATGGCTGTCGGAAAAAAAAAACATTTTTCATGTAGTGTAATATTTAAATCACATTAAAATATAAATATTTCATTTCATATAGATTAATATCAGTCATATTTTTTCCTATTACTTAAAGATCATGATTGATATTATATAAATAAATACAAAAAATAAATAAAAAATATAAATATATTCAAATTCAAATTATATGCATGTAAATTCATTTCCTTCTAATTTTCTAAGAATCCGTCTTCCCTTTTCTTAATATCATTATTATTCATTGTCAATATCAATAATTCTTTTAATTTTGTTCATATAACAAAAAAAATGATTCCACTCGATTTTCTGACGAACAAAATTTTTATTATGATAAAAGATTCATATTTATTCTCAAGCAAATATAAAGTTTTTAAAATAACATTTGATTAGTCAAACTTGTATAATTCTATTGACTCAAACTTTGCATTAATTATTATCTGTGGATGATCAACGTCGTTCGTAGACCAATCAAAATGCACCATATCACCTCTTGCTTGATATGACGGCTCTGATATATAGCTCATCTTGATTTATTATATATATATATATATATATATATATATATATATATATATATATATAAATTTATCTTAAATGAGTAATACCCAAAAAAGAAGTCCGACTTTGAGGGCCGATCTAGCTGTCTCCAATGCCCTTAAAAGGGAGAAAAAAGGCCCGCGGGTAACGCCGCGCCATCACTTAACGATCCTCCTCTTCACCGTCCATATTCCCCTTTTCAAACAGCTTCTCTCTCTCTCTCTCTCTCTCTCTCTCTCTCTCTCCTACTGCGTCTTTGATCCCTTCCTACCTCAATCTCTCTCTCCTACTGCGTCTTTGATCCCTTCCTACCTTCCTCTTCCGACGACGTGCGCACAACGCATTAACCCGCCCAAAGCTAAGCTTCGTATACACATACGTTCAATTCAACAACCCCTAACGTCCTCCGCCGCCCATCTTCCACATGACAAAGCCGCCGCCGCCGCCGCCTCCCCTTCCTCCAAAACCTGCCGGAAGCTCCACAAGCCCTACCGTCGCCTCCCCCACCACCATCCTCCAACCCCCTTCGCACCGCAGGCGCGGCCCCAATCCCTCCAAAGTCTTCCGCGTCTTTCGCTCCGTCTTCCGCACTTTCCCCATCATCAGCCCCGCCTGCGGCTTCCACTCCCCCATCCCCCGATCCGCACCCAGCACCCACCACGACGGCCACATCCACGGCGCCACCCGCACCACCGGCACTCTCTTCGGCTACCGCAAGGCCCGCATCTCCATCGCCATCCAAGAGAACTCCCGTAGCATCCCCATTCTGGTCCTCGAGCTCGCGGTCCAGACCGCCCGGTTCATGCAGGATATGGGAACCGGGCTGCTGCGCGTGGCGCTCGAATGCGAGAAAAAACCGGGGGACCGCATCCGGCTATTAGAAGAGAAGATTTGGTCCGCATTCATAAACGGGCGGAGGATCGGCTATGCGCAGCGGCGCGAACCGAACCAATCGGATCTCCACGTTCTGCAGCTTCTCCACGCGGTGTCGATGGGCGCCGGGGTTCTTCCGCCGCACCTCGCCGACGCAAATGACGGCGAGCTTGCATATATGCGGGCTCATTTTGACCGCGTTGTTGGCAGCAAGGATTCGGAGACTTTCTACATGCTTAATCCGGAGACTAACAGCGGCCCCGAGCTCAGTATTTTCTTCGTGAGGATCTGAAGACTGCCGAGCTTTTCTTCGCATGGCGGACTAGCTATGAGTTAAGTTATTCGATCAATAACTGTTCGTAGCTTAGTAAAAATGAGTTGTAAAGGGTAAAAATTCATATACTATTTGTTATTATCCTCTTTGATTTTTGTTTGTTTGGTGGTATTTTTATGTGCTAATTAATCTCTGTTTCTTTTGAATAAAACATTCAATAAAAAAACTATTTTCAATGCAAAATTTTTGTTTTTTACTTGAATGTAACAGTAGCAGGTATTATGAATGGCTCTTATTTTGTGCAAATGGAGAAGATTCTTCCAAAGTCAAAAACGCAATAAAAAAAGGATTTTTTCTCTTACCAACCCACATGCTCGTATGCCGCCAGACATAAAATTGATGCTTTTTTTTTTATGAGCCTCACAGGATTGGATGAGTGCCTTCAAATCTGACAAAAAGTTTTGATTTTTATTTATGAATGAAATGTGTAGGATTAATTAAATTTATAGGTTAAAAAATATAGAAAAATACAATTTTTAATGTATTACGTCGTTGGTTTAAGAAAGAGATTCATTCATAGGTATATCATCACTTCCAAAAAAAAAATTTTGTGATGTGTGAGAGTCTCAGCATGGAAGGAGAAAAGCTGAAGAAGAAGAAGAAGAAAGAAAAATAATGCTATATCAAGAATGCATCAAGCTTGAGCCTTTAAAGGAAGACCATCCACAACTGAAATGTATAACATCATATGTCGTCAGCCATTCGATCCATTTGTACTCCAAATCGTACGCCAAAGTTCGGCAAGTGAATAGTGTGATACCAATTTTGATGTCGCACTATTCAACTACACAAAAAAAAAGGCTATAGGATTTGTCGAAGAAGAGCACGTAAGAGGAGAAAAGCGTGGGAAAGAGGAGAAATGGTTACCTTAGCAGGAAGCGCCCGAAAGAAGAGAGAAAATGCTGCTCGATTGGAGATGAATTACTGCATTTTAAAATTTTGCTGTGTTTTGGAGTGAAAAATGGATTTTTCGGTTGCAGTTGCCCTAATGGCAAGGGAATTGTGAATAAAACTTGAATCTCCACCTCCATACATGTAGATCTACATCATCGGAGCCATCTTCATATGCCCAAGTCAAACCTACATGATCATCTCCATAGCATCGCCACATCATCATCTCCATCCCATTCGCGGCTATCAAATCTCCACATCATAGATTCATCAATGTCATCAAACCCAACTCAATATTGGCCTCATTCAATTTGCCATATCTCACCATCATCCCAAGCGCCGCCTCCCATCATTCGCGGCTAATTTACCAGCTCAGTTGGCCACAGTTTTCACTGCAAGGAGCTGAGATCCGCTTCCTCCAAGGCCAAATGTGTCTCTGTCCAGTTCCCAAAGCCCATCACCTTCACCTTCATGTTCGATCTCGAGCCTGATGCGCACAGATTTTGATAGAGTTTAATATTTTTTCTTTCTTATATGTTTGCTCAATCTTGAGGATAACTTCATTATCAAGGAGTCTGGAATGTTGGAAGATAAAATATAATAATGGGCCAATTAATGAGCAATTTGGATGTTATTTTCTATTGTAGGAAGTTATTTTTGGTTGGAGTTGTCTCGAATTTGGCTGGATTCTTGTTTGTTCATATCTTTGCCATTGTACGCTTCGTAGATATGTCTGGGGTCCAAGGGGGGCAGCGTCCCCTAATGGGGTTCAACCTTCTCTATAGTGAACCTGTTCTTCCTTCTTCCCTGCGATTTTTCCTAGATTTGGGTTTTCCATGTAAATCTCTCGTGTTCGTTTGTTGTTTTTATATTGTGAATTATTATTTCTCTTTATGTTTGGTTCATCGTACCCTAACATTTTCATTATGGCCTCAAGCATATTAGGTATTTCGATATATATATGTTACTAAGTGTCTCTATGCCTATAAAAACTTATGTAGATTATTAAGCATCTCCCCTTCAAATTATGAGTTATGGGCATTCTACAATAGTTCAAATCCCTTGTCCCCTTACTATAAGGAGATATAGGCAAGCTATATCTGCCTAGTTATCCATTTTATTGCAATATTATTACTATTTTTCTCTATTTTCTATATATTTCTATAAAATGTTCATATAATAGTAATTTATATAAGAGTTGGAAGCAATAAAGGTCAATACAATAATTGAAATTATGAAATGAACCAAAACTTTTATTATAAAAGAAGCCATTTGAAAGAATCAATCCGAACCATCAAACAATCAACAAGAAAAGTCATTGCAAACAAAATAAAATTAGAAGGGTCATATCAAATAAATAAATTAATATCATTAAATTAAAGTAAATATAAATTCAAATAAACCGACCAACCATAAAAAAGTATATTTATATGGTGAAAACATTTATAAATATTGGATTGTGGTTTTTTTAATCATTAAAACAGATGAATATGTAGAGATTAAATGTAATAAAATTAATAAGCTTGCTAGTTTAGGAATCTTCACATAAAAAATAATACTATTTTTAGTTCCCCAAATGTGGCAGACTACAAGATTGATGGAAAACAAGTATAAAAATGTGGTTGAAAAGGAGGAAAAGTGAGGAGATGGAGTCTAAAGTGGCAAGATGCTATGGAAGATATTGAAATTCTAATAACCTTAAAAGAAAAGGAGTACGGTATTCAAGAGAATAGCCATAAGCCAATGGAAAGTGTAGCAGCATAGGGTGCCTCTAAAAGTAGAGAAACTATTCTGTGTAGTTACCGGACTGTCCGGAGGTAAATCAGAGCGCGACAGATCACCCAAGACACAACACCGATACATAGTAAAAAAGTGACGTTGCACATTCTGATTTGCCTCCGAATATCATCCGGTGACCGCACTGAATAAATTTTTTCTAAAAGTAAGGACACACAAGAGTTAAGGCTATATCTCATCTTAGACACTATCTAATAAAAAGAACCCAATCCACATTCTTTAAATTAGCAAGAAGAAACTTAATGGCAAAAACACAACATCAAAGAATAGAATCATGATGATCAAAATTGATGAAATATTGTTAATTATTGTATAGATGTTAAGGAATTCAAGCCCAACATGCATGAAGGATAGCAAATTTCAAATCAGTGTTTTTAAATATAAATATTCAATAATATTGCCATCAAAAAGTTTAAGCATATTATGCCCATAAACCCATATGTTAATGAATGGTCAAAGAGAGATCTCATTATTAATGATATATTTTTGTTTTTTGTTTTTTATATGTGAAATTAAATAGCTCTAATTATTATTTATTAAAAGATTAAAAAGATAACTATTCTAATTTAGATTCAGAGCATCACACTAGGAGTTACTCATCCTAATTAGAGGGGTTCAGTCACTAATCCTCAATATCACTTACTCATCCCTAAATAACACTCATCATATCTGAAGAAGCATGATAAATCAACATTCTCTGGCTTACTCACGTAACTCACCCATGACAACTTTATGTATGTACTCATTAAAATTATGACAAGCATGTAACAACTATGCCATGTATCTTTTTTTTTTTTTTTTTATAATGATGTTGAAATAGATGTGGCTATTATTAGTAGAACTCAAGTTGGATGGTTGAAGTGGAGGAATATATTAAGTATGTTGTATTTTATAAAATTGTTGTAAGATTTGCAATGTTTTATGGCACAGAATGTTGGTCATTAAAAGAAAAAAGGAAATAATATAATTAAGTTAAGTGTTGCAGAGATGAATGCTCAAGTGGATGAGTGGCTCTACTCTTAGAGATAGACTGTGAAAGGAGCATATATTTAAAAATATTGGAGTAACTCCAACGGCAGATAAGAGGAGAGAATCATCTTAAATGATTTTGATCACATAAAGCGCCTGCCATATGATGAACCGATTAGAAGAATAAATATATTAGATTTAGCCTATATTAAAATTGATATAGATAGACATAGACTTAACAAGACTTAATTAAAAAATATTAGAATTTGTCCTTTTTATTACATTTAAATAAAATTTCGACTCTAAACAAGACATAGCGAAGAAAAAAATTTCATGTAACCTACCCCACACAATGATATAAAGATTTAATGTTGCTATTAATGTTGTGAGACTTGGATATAACTTCTCCTATAGCCCTCAAAATTCTATAAAAATAAAACTACTTTTATGATAATTATTTAATAATTTAAATATTTTATGCTAAATATAAAATATTCAAAGCTTCTCTTTGGAATTTCATCTTCCTATGTCTATCTCTTTCCTTTTGTTCTTTCTTCTTCTCCATCGTTTCTTCTCTTTTTTCTGCTTTAATTTTATGAGTCTTACTAGTAAAGTTTAAATCTCATCCACAGATAAATTTGAAGTGCAAAGCTATCCCATGAAAAATAAATTAGGAATAAGAAAATGCTTGAGCAGCTACATAGAAACGGTAAAAGATAGATAAAGATTTTAGAGAGAGAGAGAGAAAAATGCACACATCAATCAAATATATAACAAGCAACTCTTACAGAGCTCCATTAGTTGCAGAACATTTACACCCATATTTTACTAGCGATTAAGGCTTTGGGACGGCTTTCTTACTGCTTCTTAAGGCAAATTTTTAGTTAAAATTTTTAATTTTTATACTTGAAAGCTGATTTAAGAAGCAATAAAAAAAATCATCCCAAACACAGCATAAATTATGCGTTGAGAACCTAAAAGAATTGCATAGTTGAAACCCATGAGTTTAACCACTACCGTAGTTGATATGTAAATTATAATTTATAAAAGAAAAATTTACATACATACCACTTTATACCATCCTATTTATATTTATAACACCCAAAACTTTAATATTACATACATATCACGTTACATCATCCTATTTACATATCTAACACCTAAAACTTTAATATTACATACATACTACCCTATATTATTTTAATACTAAATATACCACTCATATGTTTTTTTTATACCACTCATATATTTCATTTCCATCACTCATATTTGATATGAAAATAAATTATGGGTGATATGTATGTAATATTAAAGTTTTAGATATTAAATATATAAATAGAATAGTATAGAGTAGTATGTATGTAAATCTGTACTAACGAGAAATCATTTGAGCATTCATACAAGCAAAAAAATCATACAACCAGGAGAAATATAACATAAAAACTCAAAAAAAAAAAAAAAAAAAAAGTCACGAATATTCAGCTTTTAAATCACTGCAAAAGATTACAGAACTATCAAATCCATTTTTCAATAGTAAATTTCTGGTTCGAAAACAGAAGAAGAAGAAGAAGATGACAATTACAGACCAAGACCAACTGTGCGGCCATCTCTGCGTCTCAGACCGGCAGTGTACTGCTTCTCCAAATCTGTCTGCAGCTCCTTCTGCTTCTCCACATCCTTCTCGTCGGGCTTCCGCTCTTGAGGAATTGCCTCTCCCTTCACACCCTACAATTGGCCATACGTACCAAGGCAACCTCAGACTCTAAAACAAGTGTTAGTAAAATGGTCGATTTCAATGGCAATTCTACAGAATACGTAAGAAACAAGCAAATAAGATGTGTCAACAATGAATGCTGAGTTCAACCTTTTTATATGGCATCATAAATATTTGAACAGCTTGATTCAGGCTTCGTTTGGAATGGCTTTCTTCTTAAAGCAGCTTTCTAGTAGAAAGCTGCTTTAAGAAGCATCAAGAAAGCCGTCCCAAATGAATCCTCAAACTAAAAAATAGAAGGGTAATAAAAATTACCATGAGCTTGTTGAACTTTTCCTGGCGTTCTCGATCAGCAAAGAGTTGAAAATCCCATCGATTGCCGGACTAAGAACATTAATGAAAATAAAAAGTAGAGAATGGTGCAGTGAAGAAAATCAGAATTTCTTTTATTTTTTACATATTATAAATAAGTAGCTGCAATGTATATCTGGAAGCATACCTCCTCGGAACTGTTCTTCTTGCCCCCCCAAAGAAGTTTTTTCTTCTGGTCAGTTGACATGAAACCAGTCCCCACGAGGTTCCTATTTACTGCATAAGAGTGCAGGCAGAGCTTAGCTATCCCATTAAATGGGGAAGAAAACGGAACATTACATCCAAAATCTGGGAATAGAATAGCCAGAGAGAGTCGAGTTTCAAACATTAACGGTAAAAATGTAAAATCATGAAACGGTAAAAGAGGAATTACAAGGAGTTTATTTGTAAAAGGCAGGTATTTATGAGAATGGCAAGTGTGGAATGAATAAGTTACTTGTTGCTGAACCAATAAAAAGTTGGAAGAATGCAAACTTGAAAGGGAAAACTAGATTATTCCTTGAGGTATAGATGGTATTTCTAAGTTGCAACATACTTTTCAAAAGCCTCAACTGTGGTACCCTTATATAAAATGTATTCAGAAAGATTCTTCCATCGACAGTGTCATTAGTTGAAAAACAATGATAATTAAATAGGAAATTATATTAAACTTAAATGAATTTCAGCTTAATTCATATTAATTCATTAGATTAATCAAGCGCTTAATTAAATTTTGAACTTTATCATGATCTATACATCGATATTATATTCTCCCATGAAAAAAAATTACAAAAGGCTTTAATTCTTATACCATTTTTAGAGAAAATCAAGATGAAATCTAAAGGAGATATTTGACTTTACATGCCTCATAATCATGTAATTGGATAAATATGCATGTTATTTATCTTCGTAAGAAAATATGTCTAAAAGTTACTCTCAGACCAAAAGGCACCTTCAATATAAAAAAACAAGTAATAAGCCTCAATTGAAAATAATAATGCTCCAATGTCCCTCTTCCTAGCACCTTCTATCTCTGGTGATATTCAAGCTCTTGTGATCGATATTGGGTAAAATTCATGGAAATTATCTTTTGTTCAATATTTATTCTATTTTTTATCATTTATGCTTGAATGTATTCATCACGAACAATCATAGTTTATAATAAGGAGAAGAATAAACGCGAAACCTAGGTTTAAAAAAAGAAATAAAAAAAAAACAAAAAATTTTAAACAGGAGTTTGAAACCTTGTTTGCACACTAAAACATAAATCATAAAATGCGTTAAATATGATATTATCTATTAAAATCATATTCGAACTAACTTTGAATATTATTCATACCAAATTCAAACCATGCTCGAACAAGGCTCGAATAAGGTTCGAACGTGGTTCATACTAGGGGTGTCAATTTCGGGTCACGGGTCGGGTTCGGGTCGAACCCGGAACTGACCCGGGTTCAAACGGGTCGACCCTAACCCGACCCGGTTAGGTAAACGGGTCGGAAATGCGAACCCGGACTCGACCCGGCGGGTTGCCGGGTTGACCCGACCCGACCCGGGAAGGTCGGGTGCGGTGCGCGGGATCGCGCGGTGCGGCGTGGTCGCGCGAGGGTGCGGGGTTGCGCGAGGGTGCGGGGTCGCGCGGTGCGGCGGGGTCGCGCGGTGCGGCGTGGTCGCCCGGTGCGGCGGGGTCGCGCGAGGGCGCAGGGTCGCGCGAGGTCGCGGGGTCGCGCGTGGTCGGGCGAGTCGCGCGTGGTTGGGCGGGGCGCGTGGTTGCGCGGGTCATGTCCGCGTGGTTAGGTTAAAACGGGTTGGCGGGTCAACCCGGCAACCCGCCGGGTCAACCCGAACCCGACCCGTTTTATAAACGGGTCGAAATCTCTAACCCGAACCCGACCCGGTTCGGGTTCGGGTTGACCCAAACCCGAAATTTTTGGGTCGGGTTTTCGGGTCGGGTCAAATGTTGACAGCTCTAGTTCATACTCCCCAACTTTTATGATGTTGATTCACTTAAGTTGATTTACTACATATGCAGTATTCACTCTAATCACACTTGTAGAGAGGCATTACGATGCTTGAGGCGCATATAGAGCTAGGCTTGTGATGAATAAAGTTGTAAGTTTGATGTTTTTGATCTACGCGTAAGCGCATAGAAAATTCTAATTTTAATGAAGAATAGTATAAATTTAGGTTTGAGCACTCTATAGTGATATAAATGAAGTCACATTTTGGCACTTTATAGTGATGGAGTAATATAAATGTATATCCTAAGTACTATGCTGAATGGAAGATATTAGCTTTATCAATATTAAGTATCAGAACACTTACCTAAGACGCATAAGGGAAAATTCAATTATGTTGTGTTATAGCTGATTATATCATATTATATCAAAGTTACTGTTCGTTGTATTATAGATAGTTATTGTACTTTCTTGTATCAAAGTTATAATCTACTGTGTTAAAACTATTGTAATTGCACTCCATTGAATTTAAGTTATACATATTTATGTTATAATTATTCTCATCATATTTTAATTATTATAGCATATTGTGTTAAAGCATATTCAAAGTCCCTTCAAACCATTTTTTAATAAAGTTCGAATATGGCTCAAACATGGTTCAAATCTCACTTGAACGTGGCTTGAACATGTTCAAATTTTCATCGAACCTTATTCGAACATGATTCAATTCTCTCATGAGGCGCATACAACAAAATTGACAACACTAAAATACATTAAATAGAATCAAGGAATAACATTTATGACTAAATTATACCAACGGGTACTTTACAGGTTATTACAAACTCAGAAGTTAGCCTTTTACATTAAGTACAATACATCAAATAATATTATACTTATGACAACAAGGTGTTACATTTATGAAAGCATTGGTTGAAGCCTAAATCAATTAACTGCACGTGCCCATCCAACAAACGAAAGATTTGTGCTAAAAAAATTCTTCGTTATGTAAGTCTAAATACAGTCATCAGCCATTCTAATACGAGAAGCCCTATATACAATATGTCAATATATCAAGCAGTCAAGAAAAATACTAGGTTCAAAATGAACCATGTTTGAACATGGTTAGATTCATATTCGAACATGGCTCGATCTTCGTTAGAATGTAGTTTTAACCTCATCCAAATGCGACTTGAACCTCATTTGAATGGGGTTCGAACCTTGTTCAAACATGGCTCATTCAATCTCCAATGCGGTTTGAAATTCATAAGCATACTCATGTAAATAGGTTGAAGTTAAAAGTTATAAAGGCAAAAATAAAGATTCTCGAGAAAAAAAATATGAAAATAAGCCTTCGTTGATGAATTAATTTACGCATACTATTCATTATACGTGGGAGTTCACACAACCATGCTCTAAAACCCACATGTTCCATAATGGCCATGCCTTCGAGGCTTTAAACCACATAATCCATATGATAAGGTCAAAAACCCATTGTTAGAAGATGGATTCATGGAACCATGATAGAGTTCACCAACATGGGTAACGGAACTCAATTTCTAATAAGATTCCCAAATTAAAACAAAGACTCAACCAAGACACAAGGCCAAAAATCACCATTAGTATTCTAACTATTAGGTTGACGTCAACCAAAAGACTATACAATAACTATAAGAGATTAACAAGGTTTACTTCCATAACATACCCCTAACCACCACCCCATCAAATCTCCTCTAGGCACAAAGTAGCGTATCTCCATGCAAAGAAGGAGCCATCCTAATACATTAAAATAGAGCCTCATGACATCCATATTATAATGAGGCATTTTTCATTATTGGGAGGGGCAGTAAATCATTGGGGCATCTGCACATAGGAAGCTTTAAACCATGAAATATAAAGTCTTCAACAACTATGAAATATCAAGGAAGTATGTTATTTAACTTCCAAAATGAGAAACATAATATTTAGTTAAGTATTACAAAGATGGGGATGCTCAGGTGGATGAGTGGCTTTACTCTTAGAAACGGGATACGAAACAAGCATATAAGTGAAAAGGTTGTAGTAGCTTTAGTGGAAGATAAGATTAGAGAGACTCGCCTTAAATGGTTTAGTCACATAAAACTGCGACTTTTCAATGACCCGGTTAGGAGAGTAGATATATTAGATTTGTCTTATATTAAGAAAGGTAGAGGTAGACATAAAAAGACTTGGTTATAAAATATTATAAATGACATTTCTTTCTTATATTTAAATGAAAATTGAACTCTTAACAGGACACAATGGAGAGCCGATCCCACAAAGTGGGATAAAGGCTTAATATTGTCGTCGTCACCATTGTTGTTGGAATCCCAATCTCAATTCTTCAAAATCATGGCATTCATCATCAACAACTACCCTAACTCACCATCATCAACCAAAAGATGAGCCATCAATCTACCTTAAAGAAATTTTCAAACAACTAAAAAAATAGTCATTGCACATCCATATTCACCAATCCATCCCTAGCATGTCTGCTCAATCCCTTTTACAACCCAATCTAGGACAAATCATTAAAAACTTAAACCCATTATAGTGATAAGCTCATCATACTAATGTGCTGAGTTCAATCTTTAAGGGGGTCAGGTATGATTTTCAAGTCCAAATGAAGCTTAGCTCAATGTGCGAGCACCGGAATCAGTTCAAGCACAAGCCTTAATTGGCTCAAGATCATCTTAGCTTGTTTACTTCCTAATCTATAAAATATTTTGGCTAAAAAATTCAAGAATGTGGAAAAAAAAAACATGAAAGTGAATATGACCAAACTTTCATAATTTTTTAGAAACTTTAACCAGCCTCTATTAAATTAACATGCTGCACAAAGAAAATAAGGAAAATGTAAGTCCGGAAAAAATTAGTGTAGGGGTATTGGCAATACGGCAGTGGTACGTTAATATGTCCATAAACACACATAAATCATAAATAAATATAATTTCAAAAACACTACTAGTCCACAATATACAGTGCACAACCGCAACCATTATAAACTAGTGTGCATAACCAGAAAGAATAATATATATTATATAATCTGACACAATAACACTGCCATTGTCAGGTCTCAAGTTCTAGATGAGAAAAGTGAAGGTTGCGTTAGGTAGTCGACAATCAGCATAAAACTTGTTGAATAGTCATGACATGAATTATTTAATACATTGTGTTAATGCTAAGGCGTTCCCACGAAGCGACGCGTTGTATGGCCTGAATACAACGAGAAGTGTGCAAGCGTCGTTGCATCAGCATCCAGGTGTAGTGTTAAATAATCAAGGGTTCCCACATCATGGATAGATGTGGGCAAAGAAGCTAGTCCATAAAACAAGAATATGGATTGGATCTTGGAATGTAGGTTTTCTTACAGGCAAATTAATAAAATTAATTGATATTATGATTCATAGGGAAGATAAATATTTTATGCATTCAAGAAACTAAATATGGCGTGCAAGTGTGATTATAGATAAAAGTTTGAAGGATAATGTTATAAAAATTGATATAATTTGAGACATAATTATTGATTTGAAGATTATTATTGATGCTAAGATTATTAATATTATAAGTGCTTATGCTCCTTAAGTAGGTTTAGATATGTGTTTAAAATTAAAATTTTAGAATGATTAAAAAGAATTAATTCAAAAAAATCCTCTTGAAGAAAGAGTTTTTTTATTGGAGGAGATTTAAATGGATATGTTGGTATAGAGGTAGAGGATTTTAAAAGTATTCATAATGGTTATGGGTTTGAAATGACTAATGAAGGTAGTAAGAATATATTAGATTTTGCTCTAGCTTATGATTTTGTAATTGCTAATATCTTATTTCAAAAAAAAGATGTGCATCTCATCACTTATAAGAATGGATATAGTAAAACTAAGATTGATTATTTTCTTATAAGAAAAATAAATCGTTTAGATTACAAAGATTATAAAGTTATTCCGAGTGAAAGTTTATGTACCAAACATTACTTATTAGTATTGAATTTTAAGATGATGAGGCGGAATATAAAAATTTAATAAAACATTGTTCTAAGATTGGACAGGAGCTTTTAAAAAATACTAACAAAAATTTTTTGAGAGTAAGATTCAATATCTTAAGATTTTCTCTATGCATTAGGAAGTGAATGTTATGTTAAATAAAGTAGCTAGTAATATTAAGAAAGTTGCAAAGGATATGCTTAGAGTTTCAAAAGGAAAAGCTCTAAATAATAATAATAGTTGGTGGTGGAATCAAAATGTGCAAGAAAAGATCAAAAATAAAAAGAATTAATATAATAATTGGTTTAGATAAAAAAACATTGAAAATTAGGAAAGATATAAAGTTGCATGTAAGAAGTCTAAGAAAGTAATCTGCATTGTAAAGGCTTTAGTTTTTAAAGACTTATATAATAGATTAGATACTAAAGAGGGAGAAATGTATATGTATAAGTTAGGAAAACAAAGAGATAGGAGTAGTAAGAATTTAGTTCAAGTGAAGTGCATTAAGGATGAAGATCAAAAAATACTTTTTAGAAGAGAATATTCAACAAAGGTGAATGAGATATTTTGCTAAGCTTTTTAATAAAGATGTGAAAATACAATTAACTTTAGTGACCCTAGCAATCGAAATAAAAATATAAATTTTTATTTTTATCAACGTTTTAATAAAATTGAAGTTAGAGAAGCTTTAAAGAAAATGAAGTGTGAAAAAACTAGTTGACCTGATGATATTCCAATAAAGGTGTGGAAATGCTTGAGAGATTAAGGAATTTCTTGGCTAACTAAACTTTTTTAATATTATTTTGAAGACTAAAAAGATGTCGGAAGAGTGGAGAATGAGTGTTCTGATTCCTATTTTTAATAATAAAAGTGATGCACAAGATCATGTGAATTATAGAGGAATTAAGTTGATATGTCATACTTTAAAACTTTGGGAGAGAGTTATGGAGCATAGGTTATGACGTGATACTAATGTTTCTCAAAATCAATTTGGATTCATGTCGGGTAGATCTACAATGGAAGCTATTCATTTATTGAGAGAGTTGATGTAGAAGTTTAGAGAGATTAAGGAGGATGTACATATTATAGAGAAAGCATATGATAAAGTTTCAAGAGAAGTGTTATGGAGAGTTCTAGAAAAAAAAAAAAAGGGGATAACAATGCTTATATTCAAGTCATTAGGGATATGTATGCAGGAGTTGTTACTTGTGTTCAAACACAAGGTGGTTTGACCTAAGTATTTTCCTATTTCAGTTGGATTACATCAAGAATCAGCCGTAAGCCCTTATCTTTTTGCTTTAGTCATGGATGTTCTCACTAGACATTTACAAGAGGATGCACTTTGGTGTATGCTTTTTGCTGATGATATTCTTCTGGTTGATAAGACTAAAGAGGGAGTTGAAGGTAAACTCGAATTATGGAGGTCAACCTTCGAGTCTAAAAGTTTTCGTTTGAGTAGATCTAAAACCGAATACATTGAGTGTAATCTTAATAGTAATAGATCTAGTTGGGAGTTTGTGACTTTGACCGATCAAGTCATTAATAAGTCTACTCATTTTAGATATCTTGGATCTATTGTTGAAAGTGATGGTGAAATAGATGGGGATATTATTAGTAGAATTCAAGTTGGATGGTTGAAGTGGAGGAATATTTTGGGTTTGTTGTGTGATAAAAAAGTACCACTCAATCTTAAGGAAAAATTTTATAAGATGGTGGTGAAACCTGCAATGCTTTATGGCATAGAATGTTGGCGATTAAAAAAGAAACATAATATTAAGTTAAGTGTTGTTGAGATGAGGATGCTCAGGTGGATGGTGGACTTAGTCTTAGAGACAGGATACAAAACGAGCATGTCCGAAAAAAGGTTGGAGTAGTTACAGTGACAGATAAGAATAGAGAGAGTCACCTTAGATGGTTTGGTCATGTAAAATGTCGGCCTTCCGATGACCCTGTTAGGAGAATAAATGTATTAGATTTGGCCTATATTAAGAAAGGTAGAGGTAGACCTAAAAAGACTTTGTTAGAAAATATTAGAAATGATTTTTCTTTATTAGATTTAAATGAGAATTTGACTCTTAACAAGCGATGTATGCAAAAGTTTCAATGTTTTCCCTTAATGGGCATTTATTGTTGGGCTAAAATTTTACTTTTGGGCTTCGCCCATTTTCCCTTGGCTGATTTTCTGGCTGACTAGCCGTGCCTCTCTCTTGGATATTTTCCATGCTTACTCCTATTAGAGGCTTGGGGCGACATCTTTTTGGGGGTTGGCTGTTTGTTTTTTGGGCTATTTGGATCCTCTGCTGGCTGTTGGTTTTCTAGTTGTTTGGTTCTTGGGTTGGTCGTGCCTCTTTCTTGAATATTTCCCATAAAATCTGGCTGCTCCTATTGGAGGTTTGGGCGGCACCTTTTGGGGGTTGTTTGGATTCCATTTCCCTATTTATAGGGGGTTGTTTGTTGCTATTTTTAGATAGATTTGAGATGAATTTTTGGAGCATGAAACATGTGGGTTTCGAATAGCTTGCGAGCTATCCTCTTCTACCTCCTCTCTTCTTATAATTCGTCTCAGTTTCTAATATCTTTCTTCTCTCCATGGTATTTCTTCCAATTGTATCATTCTTCTCTAAACTTTATTAATAGTAAGTTTGTTTTGTGCATGTTTAAGCTATAGTATAAGAAAGTCTTCTTTTTTGGTAATCTTGTAGTGTCTTGAGTTTGCAACCTTAGCATCTTCTTATTTTTTGTTATTTTTTAGATGCATCAATTTGATATCAAATAATCTAAGTCATCGTTTGCGTCTTTTTTATTTAAAAAAAATGAAAACTCAAAACAAACAACAAGTTGAAGGCAATCAAGAAAGTCATCTAACTATGCCTTGGATTCCTGAGGACATGCTTCCAACAACAAAATGGATTCCACCTTGAGCATATTTTTCTAATCCTCTACAAAATGAGCTTCTCAAGATTCAAATACAACTGCATTTAAGCACCGAGAAATTTGAAGCTAAGAAGCTTCATCTCCTGTCAGAATTTGAACGAGAAAGGAGATGATCGAAAAGAAATGCGCTACTTTGACTAAGGATTTAGATAAGGCGCAAATTGCTAAAGTTGGAAGTCCATAAACTATCTCATCAGGTGATGAGATTTCTCCAACAAGGGAGAATTGATGTAGGTAAAAATTTCAATTTTTTTCCTTAATGAGCATTTATTGTTGGGCTGAAATTTTACTTTTGGGCTTGGCTCATTTTTGCTTGGCTGATTTTCTGGCTGACAGGTCGTGCCTCTCTCTTGGATATTTTTCATGCTTTGGCTGCTACCATTGGAGGCTTAGGGCGGCACCTTTTTGGGGACTGACTGTTGGTTTTTTGGGTTGTTTGGATCCTGTATTGGTTGTTGGTTTTCTGGTTGTTTGGTTCTTGGGCTAGCCGTGCCTCTTTCTTGGATATTTTCCATAAAATCAGGTTGTTCCTATTGGAGGCTTGGGCGGCGCCTTTTGGGGGCTATTTGGATTCATTTTCCCTATTTATAGGGGGTTGTTTGATGCTATTTTTAGATAGATTTGAGATGAATTTTTGGAGCATGAAACATATGGGTTTCGAATAGCTTGCGAGCTATCAACTTCTACCTCCTCTCTTCTTATAATTCGTCTCGATTTCTAATCTCTTTCTTCTCTCCACGGTATCCCTTCCAATTGCATCCTTCTTCTCTAAACTTTATTAATAGTAAGTTTGTTATGTGTATGTTTAAGCTATATTGTAAGGAAGTCTTGTTTTGTATCAATCTTGTAGTGTCTAGAGTTTGCAACCTTAGCATCTTCTTATTTTTTGCTATTTTTTTATGCATTGGAATGAAAAAAAAATGGATTCATGTAGCCGACCACACGTAGTGGGATAAATGTTTGATGTTGTTGTTGTTATATATATAATCTGGCACAATAAGTAGTTACAATATCTAAAGCTAAACAAAAGATATTATGCAGAGATGGAGCATTTGACTTTGAACATGCGATATTATTGTCATAAATTTTAACTAGAATGGAGGAATCCGCTAAAATATAAAACTTTTTAACTAATGTTTGCCAAGTTTAATATATAATGCACTCACTAGGATTATCAAGAATTACGGAACAAAAAAGTATTGAATAATAGAATTATTCATGCTTCACAGTCCGTCCTTCAAAAGATAGTTCAGACTGACATGGTCCATTTTGGAATTGATTAAATGAGATGTTTACCTATGGAACTCAGTCCTCAGTATGAGCTGAAGTCTTAAAGGTTCTGAATCCTTTTAAAATAATTTAATCTGAATTTTCCAAACAGAAAACCTCAATAATACTAACTTAATTTATAGGCAATGTTGATTAGGTACTAAGATTAGAGGCTAGCACCTTCATCGGTACTAAGATTAGAGGCTAGCACCTTCCTCTCAAAAATCCTATGTAAGAAAAATAAAATAAAAGTGAGGCAAGCATGTTCTTTAAGAGATGGCAGCAATGCCTATAAACTCAGTTAAAGACAGACACTACTTTGCAGCTTCATTGCCAAAAAAACTGCTGACGCTCTATGTATGTATGAAGACGTGATAAAAAAATAGTAAAAATGAATCAACCGAATCACCTCCTCATTCATATTATTTTTTACTGCTTAATTAATAGAGAGAGATCATATAGTCTATATAAATATACAACAACAACAACAACAAGCCTTTATCCCACTATGTGGGGTCGACGACATGAATCCTTTTTTCTCCATTGTGTCCTATTAAAAGTCAAATTTTCGTTTAAATCTAATAAAGAAATATCATTTCTAATATTTTCTAACCAAGTCTTTTTAGATCTGCCGCTACCTTTCTTAACATAAGTCAAATCTAATACCTCTACTTTTCTAATACTTACATAACTATAGCATAAAAAAAAAAATCCAAGCACACCTTTTCTTTTTATTTTAATCAAGAGGTGGCATTATCTAGCAGCCATAATGGAGACTATTCCAGGATGGACAAAAACTTTTACATAGGTTACAAGTTTGGGATGAGCAAAATTCAAACCAATAATGGCACTTAATATGTCATTTTACAACTTAGAACCCAGTGGCACCCAACAAACTATACAACGAAAAGCTGAAAATACAACATCAAAGGACATAGACAACCTAAACATTAACATAGCACCTTCAGTATATAACTAAAACAAAAACAAAATTCTGACTTGCACAACCATAACAAGAGAACATAAATATCACAACAAATTGTGGAGAAAATTTAAGAAGTAAAAAAGAATTCATAAAAGTGTGCCCACCTAACTCAGCAGCTTTCATAGCAGCAACTTTGGCAGCATTAAGATCCTGAGCAGCTTCAGTATGATTATTGGCCGAGCCAGATGGTCCAAGAGTGAATTTCTCATTTGCGTCATTAACTTGCTTTGCACTTGATGATGGTTTTCCTTCAGCCGTACTAAGTGGAACTGAAATAAGACTAGAAGAGTCAACTGCAACTACAGTTTATGAAATTTTATGAGATAAAATACAACAACAAAAGAGCTCCAAGATGTCAAACATACACTTATCTGATTGCCCTAACTTCAACCTTTTTGATGAAGAACTTTGATCCTCAGTTGCATTGGAGTTCTTATCAACATAACAATCACTTCTCTCCTCCCTAGAAAAACTATCACTCTCCTTCTTCCTATTTTCATCAGGATCTAGAGAGCATTTATCTTCGTACTTTTTCGAATCCTTATTATTGTATCGCCTTTTCTGTACCTGAGAATCCTGCTCATCAATTTCCTTTCGCTGACTTTCTTTCACTCGATAGCTGACACTTTCCCTTCCTACAAAGGAATCCTTGGCATGTCCTCTAGTGTCTTCAGGAGTGGATGCATATTCTTTTCTGTAATCAATTGGACTACGGTGGCGAATTCTTCTGTCATCTCTATCATCCCTTTCTCTAAGTCGTTCAGGCTCATCAACCCTTTTGTTATCTCTTCTTGAAGTCATTTGCCTGCTCCCAGAGGCAGCTCTGGAAGATTCTTTCTCATTATACTTATCATCAGGATCATTCACTTCTCTATCCTTACCTCTACTTCTATGTACAGCATTATCATATTTATCTTTAGAGTGGTATCTTTCCACATTTCTATCCGTATTTCGATTAGTTTCTTTAGACCTCTCAGAACTGTCATTATGCTTTGCACAATCAGGACGACCACTTCTGCCATACTTAGAATACCGAGCAGAAGCTCTGTCTTCATCATCAGCATGTCTGTGGTATCCACCATCATCACTGTGCTGGTAGTCACGAGAACTTCGATGAGCCTGCTTATCAGAATATCTGTAAGAATCACTCCCTCTGCTAGAACGACTATGACCAGGATCCCTCTCTGGTTCCTTTCCATGATACGTCCTGGCCCTGTCATCAGATAATTTACTCCTATCTGCCAAGGAATTCCCCGGACTGGTATGCAGTTCATGCTTAGGGCTGCCTGCAAAAGATTATCAGGATATTAGAATCTCTGAAAGCTAAATAGCATTATTAAGTTATAGCTTCATTCAGAGTGCACAACTTATTTTTACCTATAACATGGCTGTGATGCAACCCAGTCATAACTAAAATCAGCACAAAGCACTCACAAAGTTCTTTCTCTATTTCCATGTTAAATTTTTCACCTAATGCTATATCTTAGAACACTTCAATTTGTCAATGCAGCCCTTCCACTTCAAAAGCAACTTAGCAAGGGCCAACTATTGCTGAAAATTATTGACTGCTTAGCACGTCATACACAAGTGGACAGAAAAATTTGGTTGTGTGTGTGTGTGGCGGGTGTGGGGATTTGTTTGAGGGACATTTGGGCCAATTAAGGTAAACGCACACACACATCAAATAGAATAGATAACACACTTAATTATATATGGAAGGGGCTGTTTGGGAATTTGAGATATTTTTGTATGCTTTAAGTATAGTGTTTTTCCTAGGGTTAGGTTTATGTGTGTGTTTCCTGAAATTAGAATTTCCTAAGAGGTTTGGACTCTAACCAGCGGTAAGGGATTTCGGAGAGACGGATCTTCCTCTTCAATTGAAGATCAATTATATCTTGTTCGTTTTCTTTCATATATCATCAACTAAAAAGATTTTCTTCTAGTTTTCCATATTATTCTTCTCAATTACTGTTTATATTTTGCTGAAATTAAATTGCAACCAAGGTTTTTCTTATATTTCTACAAGCATTTCCTATTAAATTGACATAAAAGCGATGTCTTAGGCTGAAATATAAATCTTCCTCACTAATTTCTACTGTGTTTTTCTCTTCAATCTTGCTGATTTTTGCAGTTTGAAAGGCCGATTCGCTGTCTTTTTTTTTATTTTTTTCCATTTTTGCAGTTTGGAGCCTTGATCTGGGTATCTATGGGGAGAAAAAAGGTAGCAATGTTGGAAGGGGAAAACGAACATATTGAAATCTGATTTTGCAGAAAAGATTTCTGATTTCGAAAAAAAGTTTTCAGCCATCCATGAGAAGATCGATGGGAAACTTTTCATCCTGAAGGACATGTTGACGTTGCTTGAAGAACAAACCAAAACGACGTTGTTGAAGGCGAGGAAAGCCACCATCGGCCAAAGATGTGGGGAAAACCCTAATCTGAAAAAGCAAGGGAAAGATCATGAGGTGGAGATTTTGGAGAGAGAATAAATAATGCCTCCCGAGGAAGGAGTCTGGTAGAGGAAATGGGGAGAGGCGTGATGGGGTCAGGCATGAACAAAGAGGTGCTAAATTTGAGAGGAGAGTGGCTAATTATGACCGGAGGGGTGTTGAATTTGAAAGGAGAATGTAGGATTTTGATAAAAGTTTTGGGTACGTGCGTAGAAGGGATGATTGAGACACTGGGGGAAACCACCCGCTTGGTGAATAGGAAATTATAAATGAAATAGGGGGAATGGAGGAGATCCAAGGGTGAGGAAGTTGAAGATGCCTATTTTGAGAGAGATGATGCAAATGGTTGGATTTACAGGGTGTAAAGGTACTTTATCGTCAATAGGTTGATGGAAGATGAGGGATTGAAGACAGCCAAGATGTGCTTGGAGGGAAAAATGTTGACATGGTACCAGTGAAGAGATAGGAGGTGGCCCACATGGACCTGGAGGGAATTTAAGGATTGCTTGTTAGAACATTTTCTGAACCAGCAAGGGAGAGGACTTCTATGAGCAACTCTTCACTCTGACACATGAGGGATCAGTGGTGGAGTATCATGAGCAATTTGAGCACCTGGCTAAACAATTAGACCAGCTTCCGGAGCTTGTATTGGAGTGAAACTTTACGAAAGGGCTCAAACCAGATATTCAGACACAAATTAGAGTGATGAGGGGCTCGTGGGAGAGGCTATGGAGCTAGCCCAATTAGTGGAGGATCAGAGGCACCTGGACAGAGGGGATGAAGGCAGCTGCTACTCAGGAGGTTCGCCACCTTTTTTGCATCCAAGGAGCTAAAACCAGGTATTCTTAGGGATACCCCGAAGGAGAAGACTGCATAAGGGAGACACGAGGAAAACTTCAAGAAGCTCACAGAGACAGAGTTACAAAAGAAGAGGGCGAAGGGGATGCGTTTCCAATGTGATGAGAGGTATGCATCTGGGCATAGATGTAAAGGTCAAACCCTTTAGGTTCTCACCAATTGTGATGACGAGGAAATTGAGGATGGAGTCGTCTTTCCAAGGCACCTTGCAGACAAGTGTGTCTTTAGAAAGGGAGCATTGTTAGACCAGTCCCTCCTGGACCGGTCATTGGGTCGATTCCTCCTGGATCAGGCCTCATCTATAGTTGGCAGAAGAAGTCCTGCACAATACTCATGTACAGCAGGCGAAAGGAGGGGCAGTTCCCATCCCCCCCTGTAGTGCGGCCCAAGGAAAAAATTCAAAAGGAGGGGGCAGTTAGGAGGGAAGAAGGATTTGTTAGGGGCTGTTTAGGAATTTGAAATATTTTTGTATGCTTTAAGTATTGTGTTTTTCCTAGGGTTATGGATATGTATGTGTTTGCTGAAATTAGAATTTCATAGGAGATTCGGGCTCTAGCCAAGCAGCTAGGGATTTGGGAGAGACGGATCTTCCTCTCTAATTGAAGATTCATTGCATCTTTTTGGTTTCTATCATATATCATCAATTAGAAAGCTTTTCTTCTAGTTTTCCACATTTTTCTTCTCAATTACTATTTGGATTTTCCTAAAATTAAATTTCAGCCAAGGTTTTCTTCTATTTTTACAAGTATTTCCTATCAACAACACAATAAAATAATCAATTATATTTAAATCATCATTTGATATTTTTTAAAAACTCGAACTCCACTTTGCTACTTTCTTTAAATTGATTGTGAAGTAGAATTTATTATCAATCCAGTAGTCATTTTAATATTAGCATTAATATCTTCATTCTCCTCATCAACAAATGCATTCTTCCCATTTTCAATTTTAAATATTTCACTATTTTTGCTATTATACATTCATCATTAGATAATATGTCATTAACCACCAAAGGATTTCTTTAAACATCACCAATTACTCATCTCTATAATTTGAAGTGTTTATCTTTCAAATTTTTATTAATATAACACATCCATTCAACCTTATTCATTCGTCTTGAAGCTAATTGGTTCCATCTTTATTTATATATTAAAACTTAACCAGAATGAGGTGCAGCCTCAAAACACCTTGAGCCTTGTGAGGCATAAGCCTCGAGGCGCACCTCGAACAATTTTTTAAACCATATAATTTACTAAAATGAAATTCATAGAATCTACTCAAATATTTTGATGAAAATTTGAAAGTAAACCTGCTTGAGCTTATATGAACACAAAGTTAAAGAACTATCTTTAACACTCCCTAAATACATATCAATTATGCGATGAATTTAAAAACTTTAAACAAGGTTTTTATAATATATTTGAATATTTTCTAAGATTTTAAAATTTTGTTACCCAAATATTAATTGCCTAGAAATTATTATAATATCAATATCTATTTCATGAAAGTTACAATAAAGAAATTAAGAATCAATTGAGGTACAATTCTCCATGAATAATAGATAAGATGTATTTTAAAGCTTTACAATTCGAAAAAATATTATAAATATCCACCTATTAAGCCTATTGCACATCAACATAGTTTTTTTAGGAAAAAATATGCATCTAACCCAAAGCCTCTAAAACATAAACTAACACCAATACCATGAATGGCTAAGCTTGTAATAATTGAAGAAAATGTAATTCGCTAATACTCTTTAAATGATGACTTATATATAGTTATAGTTATAATTATATATTTTAGAATAATCCTAAATCTAATTTTGCACCAAAACTCGTACTAAAATATGCAATAGAGTCTACACAAGAACATGTTCATAAATTTGAATCTAATGTTGAGCATGAGTTAAAACCTGAATAAGAACTTGAACTTGAAATCATACTTCAACAAAAACATCAATTAGAATCAAAATAAATATGTGGCTATGAAACTGAAATAATCACGTCAACTTAATTTGCAAAATCAATTGAGAAATCTAATAATACTATTATTAGTAAGATTTACCTTCTAATACTATCTCTATGAAAAAAAAATCAAATTGATATCAATTTTATTGTGGAAGTTAAATTACATCAATATAATCCTAGATTTGTCAATAACAATTGTTTCCAAGGAATTTTTAAAGTTTAAAAAGGTAAAACTCCATCTATCTAATTAAATACAAAAATACATATGTTAGCATATTTAACATTTAAATCATGCATTTTGAGGCTGCAGCTCATTAAGATTAAATTTTAGTAAAAAATTTTTATTATTTATTATTATTATTAATATATACTCTATTCCATAAATACTCTAGTGAATTAGGAGCAATTTCTACTTTACAATCATTAAAGAAAAAAACAAAGTGAGGTTGGAGTTTTAAAAAATCAAAAGGTAATTTAAGTATAATCAATAACCTAGTTGGGTTATTAATTTGTTGTTTTTCTTTTGATTATATTTAATGCAATATTAACTGATATAAATGACAAGAAAAAAATATTATAATTGAAGAAGATTTTAAAGATGATAAAAATATTAAATATGAAAACTCTTCTGAAAAATATGAAAGTGCAGATGATGTCGTTGGGGATCTTGATCCTCATGGCATACTTAAGTTCGAAATGACCGTTTACTTTGAATCTCATTTAAAACTTGTGTTATTATGACATTTAATATTGAGATGTATAATCTATATCTTTATGATGATGAATCAAGTAAATATATTGATAATTTATTTCATTTTTGTCATTTTTATAAATTATTTATAATTTAATGTATTTTATCTTCATGTTTTGAGGCTTACACCCCACCCCACCTCACTAAGGCAAAACGCCTCAATTCCAACTTTGCCTTTTTAAAAATTGATATGTCCATAAAATAAACTCATCCTAACTAAATCAAAACTATATACACAATTTGACATTTAATATAAGAAAACTCCATGAAATATGATACATATAAATTTTGAATTTTTTTCACTCCTCAATGCTACATTTACCTCCCACCTATATCTTTCAAATCTTAGGATTCAATAAAATTATTTCTCCATTATCTTATTTCTTAAATTCTCTGTATGGTATAATGTATAAGATTTTCTTAAGTTGGAAATATATATATATATATATATATATATATATATTACAAGACTAATTTTTGTAAGTTTTAGAAATTTTTTCTGCGTCATCAATGTGATGTAAACCTTCTCCGAATTCTTCATAACCTTTTCAATCTTGTTTTCCAATTTTCCCAAATTTCATGGTAAATTGTTGGACTTATATGATTCATAGCATAGTGTTTTATTTTATACTAAACCTCATAATAATGTTGTCCTTTTCATAAAACTTATTTGAATGAATTGTGTAAGCAATATGTGAAACTCTTCACATTCCAATCCTTCAAATTAAAAAGTATGAAAGATTTATTTGTTTACATATTTCTTAATTGCATAAACAATTACGTAAAAATGCTATTTATCAGTGTTAATGAGCTTTTCAAAGTTTTTATCCCATAAAAAGTACATTTAATTGTAAATGTTTTAAAGTATAAACAAGAAAATTGTCTTTTTTTGTCTGAAACTTGGAGCATTAGTTCAAAAAGGTGAGTACTTCTCTCCTTCTTCCTCGAACATTTTTGGGCTTTAGTACTTAATGTGATTTTGCTTAAAGAAGCATTCTTCTATCAGAAGAAAACAATTTCTAGTTCTTTAGAACTTCCTTAATCTGCATTCATAGCCAATAACTATTTACATAATTTTCTCTTGGATTAAATAAATCCAACTTTATAGTTATCCCTTTGTAAATAGACCAGACAAAAGGTGACACAATATAGTTGAAATGGTGGAAGGGAAAGGGAGATGAGGGTGGAAGAAGAAGGGAAATAGATGAACATCCATCCTATTGTACAAGTTCATTTCAGAGTGAACATGAAAAATAGAACACCATGGGTTAGAAATATAATGCAGTAGTCCTCAACAATCAACATGGATGTAATCTGCATATAAGAATAGAATTTGACAACATCACCTTTCCAAGGAAAGGGATAAAACAAAATGAAATGACATTTATTTTAGTGAGTACTTCTAGAGAGAGGGTATTGCTAGTGTTTAGTTAAAAGGCAATATTCAGATGACATTATTTAACTAGGATGTTAAATGCATATTAAAAGCATTCAAAATCTTCTTACAATTGTTTTGAAATTAAAAGAAACCAAACCTGAAAATATGAAGATATAAAATCCATACACCAACATATGTCAAAGAATGAAATTTTGAATTTTCTATAGTTTTCATTAACACGTTCTATTTTAAAGAAATATTACAGAATTTTCATAAATATATATAATCACAAACACCTATTGCTACTTCAAAACAATGTAGGAGAGAGATCTCCTTTTGATCAAACTCCTCAAGAAAAACCACATTATAGCAAGTAGAACATCATTAAGTTTGCAGAGCGATAAGGCCATCCAATTTTGAAAGACAATTTTGATGTCAACAAACTACATGAAGCAAACAAATATAAGAGCTTCTATAAATGAGTTATTCTACAAAGAAAGCTAGATTGGTTGCTTAGTTTTCATGCACTCCAACAACAATAACCAGTGCTCTTACAAATGCTCATTAGAATAAGAAAAAAGTAGCAGACCAAGTCAATCAGACAATTTAGAAGTGATGTAACTTCTCAATCTTTGAATCACAAACTAGAAAATATTAACAAAGCCTGGCGAACAAAGAAATAGTTTATCCAAACGAACTATAATAAAAAGAAGAAAACCATTTCTATTTCTTTAGAACTTTCTTGATCTACATACAAAGTCAATAATTTTTTGTTAATTTATAAAAATGAGGATGTTTTATACTTAAATTAGCTTAAGTAGCAAGGTTAAAAAATTTTAAAAAGGAGCAAATACGGTGAACAGAAGCATTCGAAATTCTCATAAAATTGGGGATTAATTATCCAGTTTTGTAGAAACCGTAGCTTAATTATCCAGTTTCAATAGAAACAAGAACTTAATTATCCGGTTTCTATTAAAACTGGAACTTCATTCTCTGGTTTCCGTAGAACCGGATTTTAATTCTCCGGTATCTATCAAGCGATTTTTTTTATTTGTTTACACAAATTGTTATTTAACGGTATTTAAATTTGATTAAAAATATCATCACTTAATTTTTTAATGTTATTTTGTCTTATATGTATAAATTATATTATTTTATATTTAAAAAAATTAGTGAGCATAAATTTTTTTATTTACCAGTTCATTATTAATAAGATTAATTTAAGTGAATTAGTTGTTAATAAATATTTAACTTAAGATCTAAATTAATAATTATTATTTTAATATTATTTTATATTTAAAAAAATTAGTGAGCATAAATTTTTTTATTTACCAGTTCATTATTAATAAAATTAATTTAAGTGAATTAGTTGTTAATAAATATTTAACTTAAGATCTAAATTAATAATTATTATTTTAATTTATTATATGAGTATTATGTTTTTTTGACAAAATTTAAATAGTATATTATTTATAAATTTAATTTTAATTTTAAATTTAGTTAAAATAAAACAATTGTAAATTCATTTGTGAATAACTTGTACTAAGTTTTGTCAGATCAGTTTGTATTATCAAATCAGTCTAATGTTTTATTTTTTTACCGACTGGCATTAATGAGATCTATGGCCTTGTATAATTTGAGCATGTCTTGGTTATTTGAATGCATGAGATCTGTATCATACAAGCTCAAGTACCTTTGCAAATCTTCTTCTACTTCTTATGTCTTTGTTTGTTATAGATAGGACTCCAAAAATTCCTTTGAAGAAATTAATTGTGGAGGGCAGCAGTTGATTGAAGGAATGTTTGGCGCATTCCACTAATGATGGCCTAGAGGAGAAGGCCAAATTGAATGAAATTTTTCGGTGTTATATTCATTTCTGGTCAGAGGAGGAAGATCGCATATTGTGGCATACACACGATGAAGTTATAAAAATTCCCTTTTATAGGGATGGAACTGATTTAAGTAATGTGGGTTCGAGATTTTTGCAGCAGAGGTTTATGAACATGGCTGTCATTTAGCTCTTGTGAACATTCTTAAGGCCAGATTTTGTAAAATTGGATGTCGTGTAGATGATTTTTTAGGTGATTATAGAAAGCCCAACGGCTGATATAGATCTCTATACCGTAAATGACATCATGCAGCTGATGCATTCCTCCTTAAATCATATGAGAATCTGAATGTTGTGGCAGGTCAAAAGAGGAAGGAATTTCTGAATGCATCGGACTAGCAATACATCCAGCACGAGTTTCAGTACAAATTCAATTGTTGTTCAACTCAATCCTAAGTCCAAGCTCGCATGCGCATGGTAATCAAGAATGGTTAAAGGGCTTTTTTTTCTTGAACTTTGTTAAGTGTGTTAGTTCTCTAAATTTCGCCTTTGTGTTAATGTTTATTAAGTATTATAGAAGTGTAGGTTCATGTTTGTTTGAATGTGGCTTCTTAATATGAAGTTTTTATTTTTTATTAATCCTACCATTTGTGATGTGAAATAGTGGTATATGTAATGATAGGAATAAGACACTAATGATGCTCAAGGCAAAAAAGTGAAAGTAATGCAAAAATGATTTTAATTAAAGCCATAGGCAGAACTTCATAAATGTTTACATGAGTACAACACATATGTAGCCCACAGCCAAACTTAGTTAAAAAAACATAAGACCACTACAATATAATGCTGACACGAAGGTGATGGTGATAATCTGACAAACACAACTAACTCCACTATCCACCTTGCCTATAAAATGAAGATATGTCCTATTAGTTATGTAATATGAGGCACATAATACGAATAGTGATGTAGGCAAGGGGGGGGGGGGGGGGGGGGGGGGGGGGGGGGGGGGGGGGGGGTCAAATCAAATCCTAAAATTTGATTTTTGACCTCCCTAGCTCATTAATGTCTAGTGAAAGATTAAGCTCATTATGAGCTGATTTTTAGTTTATTTATTGAACTAAAAATTAGCTCATTACTTCTTAAACTTTGGCTTTTCTTCTTCCCCCTCTTTTCTATAATTTATCTTGTCTCTTCCTCTTCTTCCTTGCCTCTTGAGCTGCTGCATTAATTTCCCTCATTTTGGCTGCTGGAACCGTGGCCTTCAATGTGCTTTATGGTGGTTGTTGGGTCCGAAGAACCTCCTTTGGAATTGCTGAAAACTGTGTGGAATTATCTGTGCTGGAACCGTGGTTTTCCCTTGAAAATTGCTATGACGTTTGAGGTTTCTCTGTGCTGATGCTGTGGCCTTTATTTGCCTTGGTGCTGTTGGTTTTCCTGTGCTGGAATCCGTGTCTTTCTGCCCTGCTGTTTGGAATTCCTGTGCAGGGAAATTAGTGGCTTTTATCATTCCATTTATGGGGATTCTTGGGCTGTTTGGTTCCCCTCTTATGCCTATATATAGTAGATGTTTTGGGTTGATTTAAAAAGAGTTTATGTGAGTTATTTTTGGAATAGAAACCTGCGGGTTTGTTGTTTGGAAAAGCTTGCGAGCTTTGTCGAACTATCCTCCTTCCTTCCTTATTTGAGAAAGCTTGCGAGCTTGTCTCCACTTCGTCTTGGCTTCTAACCTCTTCTTCTATCCGCAAGTGCCACCTCACCTGTATCCTTCTTCTCTTGAAAAGCAAGTTTAGGATGTTTTGTTTTGAAGTCAAAGTTTGTAAGAGTCCTTGTTTGTAAGTCATTTTATAATATTAAAGTTGTGTTTTGTTTTGTTTAATTTGTCTAATTATTATAAATTTTGTAATGTTCTATTTCCTAGTAAGGTCTAGTTTTTGTGATCAAAAATTTGGGTCCCTCTCCCAAATTTTTTATTGCATCAATTTGGTATCAGAGCAAGTTTAGAAAGTCCTAGGTTTAGGTTTGTAATTTGTCAAGTCTTGTTTTGTCAAGTCAAGTCTTGTCGTGAGTCTAAGTTTTTTAGGTTAAGTCTTTTAAAGTCTCTCTTTGAGTCCTTTTTGAGTCTTATAGTTTCTTATTGAGACAAAAATGAAAAATACCAAAAATATGGCATCATTCTTGGAGGAGAGCGAGCAACTTGATCCTAATGTCCCACTCCCGTTGGACAAGTGGATTCCTACAAAAGGTGACTCAACGGATCCACTTCAAGATCGGCTCTACAAATTGCAGTATCACATGTTCCTATGTGATCAAAAGTTCGAGAAATACAAAAGGTATCTGCAACAGCAATTTGAAAAAGAACAGGAAGAGATTCTGAAAAGGTTTGGTGAAAAACTCAAGGAGATCGATGAACTATATGCGCCGCCTCAAGGAAATCAACAACAGATAATTCATTAGGAGCTAAATTCGCAAGAAGGGGAGTTTGATGTAGGCAGGGGGGGGTCAAATCAAATCCTAAAATTTGATTTTTGACTTCCCTAGCTCATTAATGTCTAGTGAAAGATTAAGCTCATTATGAGCTGATTTTTAGTTTATTTATTGAACTAAAAATTAGCTCATTACTTCTCTTCCTCTTCTTCCTTTCCTCTTGAGCTGCTGCATTAATTTCCCTCATTTTGGCTGCTGGAACCGTGGCCTTCAATGTGCTTTATGGTGGCTATTGGGTCCGAAGCACCTCCTTTGGAATTGTTGAAAACTGTGTGGAATTATCTGTGCTAGAACCGTGGTTTTCCCTTGAAAATTGCTATGACGTTTGGGGTTTCTCTGTGCTGATGCTGTGGCCTTTATTTGCCTTGGTGCTGTTGGTTTTCCTGTGCTGGAATCCGTGTCTTTCTGCCCTGCTGTTTGGAATTCCTGTGCAGGGAAATTAGTGGCTTTTATCATTCCATTTATGGGGATTCTTGGGCTGTTTGGTTCCCCTCTTATGCCTATATATAGTAGATGTTTTGGGTTGATTTAAAAAGAGTTTATGTGAGTTATTTTTGGAATAGAAACCTGTGGGTTTGTTGTTTGGAAAAGCTTGCGAGCTTTGTCCAACTATCCTCCTTCCTTCCTTCTTTGAGAAAGCTTGCGAGCTTGTCTCCACTTCGTCTTGGCTTCTAACCTCTTCTTCTATCCGCAAGTGCCACCTCACTTGTATCCTTCTTCTCTTGGAAAGCAAGTTTAGTATGTTTTGTTTTGAAGTCAAAGTTTGTAAGAGTCCTTGTTTGTAAGTCATTTTATAATATTAAAGTTGTGTTTTGTTTTGTTTAATTTGTCTAATTATTATAAGTTTTGTAATGTTCTTTTTCCTAGTAAGGTCTAGTTTTTGTGATCAAAAATTTGGGTCCCTCTCCCAAATTTTTGATTGCATCAAATAGTAAAAGACTTACCATGAATTGTTAGCTCTGTTTGGACAGCTCGCTCTATTATGGCTAGTAACGCTACATACTTTGCAAGATTGACTAGTGTTCCTTCTGGGTTCATCCATTGTACTCCTGAACCTAATTGACCTTGGTCTTCCAACCCACCACCTGAATACAGGTGGCAATAATGGTATGATCCATTCTACCTCATTGAACGATGGCCAGTACAACTCCGGTATTACGTGAAAAATAGTAGCATAACTTTCTTGGTTGAACTGTATATTGTAGTAGGACAAAACAAACACATTGTAATCCCATCTCTTTGCTCCAGCAAAAACAATAGCATGGAGACATGGAAAATGATACAATTGTAGCTTATTACAACTGCACAAACACATCTAACTGGAATTGATTTCGACCTTGAATGCCCTACCATATCGAATATCTGATACTCCTGGTTATTTATGCAAATAGGCGCTGGACAACGACGAGCTTCCCACTCATATCGCTCCAAAGAACTCCTTATAGGGGGTAAATGAAGACTCCACAGTAGCAACCCAAGTGGTTACTTCAGTTAAAAAAATTGGAAAGCCAAACCCTCTAAGACAACTCTCTCTAGAGTTTAGTAAGAAAGGGCATTTCTAGAGTTTAGTAAAAGCCAAGATTTAGATAACATTAATTAACTAGAATGTTAAATGCATATTAAAAGCAATCAAAATCTTCTTAAAAAAAAATAAATGCCAAAATATGAAGGCATAAAATTCATAAACAATACATGTTAGTATGAAATTTTGAATTTTCTATAGTTTTAATTAACACGTTCTACATTAAACAAATTTACAGAATTTACATAAATATATATATTCACAAAATTCACCTATTTGCCACTTCAAAACAATGTAGGAGAGATATCTCCATTTGATCAGCCACCTCAAGAAAGGAACCACATTATAGAAAGTAGAACATCTTTATGTTTGCAAAGCGATAAAGCCTCACAATTTTGAAATAAGCAATTTTGATATCAACAAACTCCATGAAGCACACAAATATTAAAGCTTCCGTAAATGAGTTATCCTACTAAGAAAGCTAGATTGATTGCTTAGTTTTCATGCACTCCAACAACAATGATCAATGCTCTTAAAAAGGCTCATCAGAACAAGAAAAAGTAATAGACCAAGTCAATCGGACACAATTTAGAAGTGGTGTAACTTCTCAATTTTTTAATCAGAAACTAGATAATATTAACAAAGCCTAGGAAATGAAAAGATAGCTTATCCAAATGAACTATAATAAAGAAAAGACATTAATTTGGTATAGGCATTTATAAAAAATGCAATAAACAATGCTCTAAAATGGCTCTTTAGAGCAAGGGGGAACAGCATGCACAGACCATAACTCTACCACACTGATGAAATTAATCATAGTAATGCCACAGATTTGAAAGAATGAGATAATAGCTTGTCTAAACAAAGCTAGACCACTAAATGCAGACAAACAGAAAAAGCTTTCTCCAAATAATGGAATGTATAGCACATAATATATTTTACATATAACTCGAATGAAAATAAACAAGACCTTAAAAAGGACTCAAAAGAAGGAAAAGTATGTAAAAAAACATAATTTAAGCACTTTGATGAAAATTTTAAACTATTATATTTTATGGAGTCTAAAACCATGACGTGATGGCCTAAAAGTAGAGAATAATGATGATCCGGGTTTGAAGAGAATGATTACTCATGAATCTCCTTTCAACCTTGGATACAACGAAAGTGTGTTTCAAGAGTTAAAGTGATGAGGACATCGTCAGCATTTTCGACGCCGGAGATCGATGGTTACGAGCATGAGTTGTATTTTCATTATTTTATGTAGTAGTTTATTTTTATTTCATGTTTTTCCGTTTTTGCCCTTATGGGTATTTGGTCGCTATTGTAGCCCAAGGGGCATTTTAGTCTTTTGCTTTTTATTTGTCATTGTGAGGGCTATTTATATGGTCCTTCTCTTGTAATAGATAGTTTTTGATGAATGAAAATTTTCCACGTCATGTTCTCTTTGTGAGTGCAAACCTCCATGATCTCTTAGTGAGTTCATAGGAGAAGCTAGATCTCTTTGTGAGTTCTAGGTTCTTTCTTGCTCTATTATTTTCTTTCATTGCTCTTGATCTCATCGTCGTTGTGTGGATTTGGGTTGGAGCCTCTTGGAGGAAGTTGGAATTTCAATTTTGGGTCCCTAAAATTCTCCCCACAACCTCCCCTCCCCTGCTCTTGCCACCGCCCCCTCCCTGGAGTACTCAGGCCGCCGGCCTGCAGCTCAACCGCCGGCCAGCAGCCCAGCCAACCCCGGCCAGCCTTTCCCCCCCTCCCGACCAGATCAGCAGCCCGTCTAAATTCGAATTTCCAAATCGCAGCGTTAATTCTTTCCTATTCTACCCCAATTTTATTAGGAAACTTAACCTGTGTTAAGCCTTCTCATGTAACGGATCATTGCCAGAGGAGCTAGCAGCCATCCATCTTAGGAAACCTTTATTATAAATTTAAACCTGATGATTCACGGATCAGCCAATCTCATGTAACGGATCATTGCCAGAGGAGCTAGCAGCCATCCATCTTAGGAAACCTTTTATTATAAATTTAAACCTGATGACTCACGGATCAGCCAATTAAGCCGTGATTTCCTCAAGAGAATCCGCATAAGATTTCTGTTTGCTCTCCCCACACTCTCCTTGAGGCCGACCACCTCTTCTCTCTCTCTCCTAATCACCCCACTAATTCTCCTTTCAATTATATTAATTGCTTCCCATTAAACCTATAATCCCTCATTAATTGTTGGTACTTCATTTGGAAATTATTTTGATTTTCAAATTGGCGTTCCCACCCACGCTCCTCCCTAAATTGAATTTCAGAAAATCTGAAATTGCCTTGGTCTGAGGCTTGTTTCTCCTACCCAGCTTCCCATTGGCGTTGGCTGAAATTAAATTGCCTTGGTCTGAGGCTTGTTTCTCCTACCCAGCTTCCCATTGACGTTGGCTGGAAGTCTCCCACCACAACTAGTCCTCCATCTACAGCAACCTGACGGTATTTCATATGTGGTGACCTATGTGGCTACCTATCCAAGAACGACGATCCAAGGTTCCTTCTTCCTCGGAGTGACCTCGGTTCTAATGTGAAGACGCTTCTTCCGCTAAAGCCTAGATTAGTTGAGCGTATGGGCTCCAAAGGTGAAAGTTCTTATTATTAAATTATGGATTTTTGTTCACCGTCGTAGTTTTACGATTTGAACTTTGCGTTTTCTTAAATTGTTTGGTTTCCGAAATTTGCTCATCTTTGCCTAAGCAAGTTAAAATTAAGAGTTCTAAGGATCACTCTTTCATGACAATGATAATTTTATTTTGGGATTATTATGTTACAATTGCTCTCTTTAATTTCTTAAAGTAACTCCATCGCATGTATGTTTCACATCATAAAGCTATGTGTTTAGCCTTGATTTTTGAAATAATTGATGAAGTTGAAAAACTCATAATAGGTTTCCTGGTGAAGGAAATTGGCCAATGATTGGAGATGTGAGTCCTAACCCAAATAACCAAAGTTGAATACGTAATTGGTCGCATTTATTCCGTAAACCCGACCACCCATACAAACCAAAGTATAGTCTGCTATTGCATGAAATTGGTCAATGGATTAGGTGAAGAAGTTATTGCGGATATTCAAGAGGATGTGCACTAAGATAATGCAAAAAATGGTGAACAACTAAAAGAGATTGAGCTACCAATCTTCAAGTGTAGCCTCGTTGGTTGAAAGCATTTGATATTCCCTTCACTTTGCATTCTTCCTCGATCATCCTCCTTGAAAACTTGCTTTCCTTATAGATTGTTTGAGGTTTCTTTGATTTTTCCTGATTTCTTGCAACTCCCTTGATTACCTTAAGCAATCAATTTAATCCTTCCCATCACCTTGCTTTAGGAAAAGACAGAAAAAAGAGAAAGGGTTCTAGAGAGGGGAGGGGAGCTTGGGCTTGCACAGCAAGGTGAGAGGAAGAGGGTTAGGCTAGTTTAGAGGTAAAGGGCAAGGCTTCATTTGGTGAGAATGGTTGAAATTCTGCGAAGGCCAAATACTAGAAGAGGGGAGGGGGATACGGGGAGAGAGAGAGAGAGAGAGAGAGAGAGAGAGAGAGAGATTTGTACAACTATTGGAAGGAGGAAAAGAGAAGTGAGAAAATTTGGAGAGGAACTCTTCCAGATTCATTAGAATTGGAATGAATAAAAAAACCCTACCATAAGCTAGAGTATTTATAGAAATAAAATTTTTTACATAAAATATTTAAAAACAACTACAAAGGCTCATTGTTATCCTTTTATTTTAAAACTCATCATAAAATCACGGTTCCTCCTTGAAAAGAGAATAATTAGGCCTCCATATTGTTCAAAGTGATGGTGAAATGTATGGGAATATTATTAGTAAAATTCAAGTTGGATGGTTGAAGTGCAGGAATGCAACGGGATTGTTGTGCGATAGAAAAGTATCCCTCAAACTTAAGAGAAAATTCTATAAAATGGTGGTGAGACCTGCAATGCTTTATGGGGTAGAGTGTTGGCCATTAAAAGACAAGCATAAAATTAAGTTAAGTGTTGCAGAGATGAGAATGCTAAGGTGAATGGGTGGCTTCACTCTTAGAGACAGAATCGAAACAAGTATATATGTGAAAAGGTTGAAGTAGCTCCAGTGACAAATAAGATTGGAGAGATATGTCTTAGTTGGTTTAGTGACTTTGTTCACATAAAACATCGGCATTCTAATGACTCGGTTAGAAGAGTAGATGTATTAGATTTGGCCTATATTAAAAAAGGTAAAGATTGACCTAAAAATACTATGTTAGAAAATATTAGAAATGACCTTTTTTTATTAGATTTAAATATAAATTTGACTCTTAACATAACACAATGAAGAAAAATTATTCATTTAGCAGACCCCACGTAGTGGGATAAAGGATTGATATTATTTTTTGTTGTTATTGTTTATACAATCTAAATAATATGAATTTTAAATTTAAACTACAATAAAACTAAAAATTTTAATAATTTTTCATGCTTACTTTAATTTGATGATTATCAATTTATATTCTTAAAAAAGGTTTATCATAAATGCAATTAGTTTAAAGTAGCGTGATTATTTCTTTTAAAAAAACATCATCTAGCTCAAGCAAGCACCTCAGGCATAGGACAACAACATCGCCTTAAAAGCACCTAGTACTTTTTATAATATTGATTGCACCTATATGCAACATATAATAGAGAAAGCATTATAGTTTGTCCATGCAAAATACTCCCTTAATCTCTATGCATCCCTTTTTCCTTCTAAATGTTGGGCTCTTCGCAACTAATTCCATAGTGCTAGCATGCTACCTAGTAGATAATGGCCAAGCTGATTGCTAGCAGGAATGAAATAAGATAACTAATTGGCATTAATAGAACATACTTGAACCAACAAACTCTTTTAAAGTCTTTAACATCCCTTCTTTTTAAATGCTACAACAAAGAATTTCAAGTAAAGCGTACTATGGACCCTACCATCCACCTCTAAGCAATCGATATCATTAATTGAATCAAAAGCCTTCATCAAAATTTTAGTGTAACAAAACTCTTATGGTCAGCATTTTGAATGTTTAATCAAGGCTATAATTTTCCTGTTGAAAAAATGGACAACAAGCTCAAACACCGCTTGCGTGTTCGAAAATGAAACAAAAAAAGGAAATAAATGTTAGCAAAGAAAATGCTAACCTCCTGATGAAGAAGAATCTGATCCATCAACAGGTGAATGGTGACGATACTTCCTATTAGCAGAATCATTTGAAGGCTTGCGGAATGATGGCCTCAAATCTGGTTTATCAAGAAAATCCTTTGGTGGAGCGAAATCCATGATTCCAACACCCAAAATAGAAATACTGGTACCCTGACAAAAAAAATCTATGAATCACTAACACAATATTGCAATACTGAGATCCATAATATATTGATAACTACGACAAATCTATAAATCAATCTATGTAGTGCAGATTTGGATGATGCATATATGTAGATTATATGGTATTCACACACAAATGCCCATATGAATATATACATGTACGTATGAATATATGAATTGTAGTTGCATTAAAAGCATGCAATCTGTCACAAAATTTCTCCTTATTTATCATTTATAAGACTGTAATCTCAAACCAATTTCATTTTATTAACAATTCAGAATGAATCAAAATGACCTGTTAGTAGATACTTTGTTTCATTTGAAATCATTCCTATAAGTTGAACCTTCTAGTTTCCCATAAAAGCTCAAGAAATTCTTTCTACAGCCTCTTGAATTTTTTAAGACATGCATCTCACCGATTCCAACAAAGAACTGAGCAAATGTTTTTTATATTCTTTAATCTCATCAATTCCAACAAAGTATTGGCCTCATTGATCATCTTATCTCTGTAAAAAATCTGAATGAGAATTGCAGAGCATCCATAATGGGAATAAAAATCAAACCACTTCTAATAAAATGAGGAGCTACCAATTCTAAATATTATCTTAATATGGGCAATCTCAATAACATTATACGTCAAGAAGATGCTGACAAGTGATGAAAACAGAACAAATATTGATTAACTTAATAATTTAAGAGTTAATTAAAGTTTGGTGATATGGAAGGCAAAAATAGCAAGCATTTACTAAAAGTGTAAAAGGCATGATGAAGAAAACAGATGGTAATGCGAAAACAACAAAGCAGATGGAGGTAGAAAACAATAATGTGGGCTCCGAAAATTCGGCCCCGGCCTCCGCTCGCTTTTCTTATTCGGCGAGGGAGTTTTAACGAACTAAGTTCCGAGGTAAATTTTGGAAGGCTGATGGGTTTGTAGATAAGACACTACCCAGAGATTTCGCCCTCATTTTGTGAGGACTTTATGATCTGAGTTCTGGTTTCCTATAGGCGCAAGCCCCTATAGTTAATTACCCCTCCCGATCACGAGAGAGAACTTTCGATTAAGGCTAGTCGTCAATCAGATACGTAGATGATACGTGTTATCTGGCATATAGTAGCAGCAATGGGTTTGGGTATTTGAGAACTGTATTTGGATTTGAGAATCTGGAGAGTTTGATATTTAAAATAGACATTTCACCATCTTGCACTTAAAGCGAATGGTGGGGGAATGGATGATGGACCCGATCAAGATCCCATGGTTCCGTCGTCCCGGGCCATCGTGGTCCCTGGTCTACTTAGTCAGAGGAGGTAGTCGACCCAACCTGACAGAAGGATCCTTGTCGGCAGCCATGGGTTGCTTCGTCCAAGGGGACCTTGTAGACCGGGGGTGAATGTTTGTCTAAGGGGACAAATTTAAATTCACCTTAGCTAACAGAGGGCTTTGTGCCCTATCGATCATATCCTATTGATTCATATCTCAAGGATTTAACGTCATTAAGGAGCGTATTGGCTCTGGCCATAACCGGTATTTGTGGTGTCATTTGGCGGCAAAACCACTTGGTTCAGAGGGCCCCGGGTCATAACCGTTTACCTGCAGTGCCATTTGGCAGCGAAACTGCCGGTTAGAGGACACGTACCACGTCCTTACTAGCAAGAGATTGTTTGAGAATGGATCCTAGTGATATTTTCGACTAGGCGTTTGACTCTTTGTGAGCTAGAGTTTATTTGAATTTGTCCACCCCAACAGACTGTTGCGGAGGGTGGATGGATTTTGCTTTAAGTGCGTTGATGGATTGATTTCATTTTTAAATATATGGAATTTGGGCTTTTTGTGAAGCTTTGGATTTGGGGATTTTTGGATTTTGTGGATATTTGGATGGAGCTTTGAAATATTTGAAATAAAACTTTGGATATTTGGGAGATATTTGAAAATATTTGGGAAACCCCTCCGGTTGAGATATGCATTCAACACGGCCATCATCGGGGTGTTGGGGAGCATTTCCATTTTCTAGATTAAACCTTGTCAACTCTGTCGGGATGTCGACAGAGGATCGGGTTTTATAGGTTTTGAGCCTTTGATAGTGAATTCTTATTGTTATAGGCCTTGAAAGCCTAATATGAATGTATTAAAACAAATATTCTGGTCACCACGGCCACATATTTGCTTAATGGTTAGAACTCTGTCGACTCCTATTGATCCGTATAGAAGGATCGGATTCGAATTTGAATTCACTTGTCAACCCGCGCAGCATCCCTAGACGTCACGTGTGTACCAATAACACGCTCGCCGGGGCCCATGCGGGTGTTTGGGGGAATTTTATAATTGAACCATGACCACTCCTTTTATCTTCTTAGGAGGATCAGGTTCAAATTTGATAACCCGCACAGCATTCCTAGACGTCACGTGTATTTCTATAGCACGCTCGTCGGGGCCCATGCGGGTTTCATGATTGCTTTTACCCTCTTTTAGTGTACCTACGTGTATACAAACTACAGTGCACGTGCAGGGTATTTTAGAATATTTATGAAACGCCTTCTGTCCGCTTCCAAGAACGTCGCGGATCCAGTGGCGTGGCGTAGCAGCTTCTGAATAGAGTCGTTCGCTACTTCGTACAGGTAGACTCTCGTGCACTATTTGTTGATTTTTACAGGTAGATGATAGTGCACTAACCAATATCCTGCCTTATTGTAGATGCTTGCATCCACTGTTTCTTTGTATGTTGATTAGAGGAATCTCCTATATTTGCTTGTATGTTGACTGATATCGATTGTGGAAGGATTATAAGAAACTTTGAATTTTGATGTTTGTGTATTCATCTAAAATTCCTTCCTTCTTCGTGGTGCTTAAAAGTCATTTGCTTTTCTTGCTCTTCGTTGACCTTATTCAACTTGACATCCAAAAACACTATAAGTCTTTGTTTGCTTTTGAGCTGGTATATGTGTTCTTGAAGATTTTCAATGCTCATGCGTTGTAATCATCTCAAAAAGAGATCAATTGTTGGAGCTTTCATTGTTACCCATGAATGAGTAGAGCTTGTAAGATTTCCATAGATATTATTCTCAAGTTATGTATATAACACATTGGGTGCTCTCGTCATTCGTTATGATTTCATTCATTTGCTTATGGGTATGGTTGAAATGTTCATTAGCAATCATTTGAATTTGAGCTCTAGCTCAAGTTTGAGTAGAAGTTCAAGTTTTGTTATAGTCTTGTTCAGTCCAAGCTCTTCTTGATGTTGTATAGTTCGAGTTCAACTTGAGTTCATGTCCATGCTCAAATCAAACTCTTCTTGGTTGAGTTTGATTCAAGTCTTTACTTGAGTTCAACTACTCAAGTCAAATTTGAATCAAGTTCTTTATTCATAAGCTTGAGTTCAATATCAAAGCTCACTTGACATTCCAATCAAGTCCAAGTATAAACTTATTTCACTTAGATTCAATTGTTTGTTAATCATTTGCTTTATGTCCAAATACAAGTTCTGGCTTGAGTCCAAATCAAAGTCCCCTGTGGTCTTTATTGTTCATTCGAGTTCAATTCAGCTTGAGTCCGACTCAAGTCTTACACAAGTCCTTCATCATTTGTCCAAGTTCTTGTTCTTTGTTCTTCTCATTTGATTTTCAAATCAAATGTAGGCTCAAATTTTGTATTTTCAAGCTTATTTGAGTTTGAGTTTATTTAAGTCAATTGAATCAAGTCCACAAGTCCGTTGTCTTCTCAAGTTCAAAGGCTCACAGTCCGAGTCCAAGTTCAATCAGGTCCAGGTACGAGTCTCATTTTTGTCCATTTGATGTGCAAATAAAGTCCAAGTATAGTCCGTCTTTACCCGAAATTTCGGTAGCCTCCCGGTGTCTCCCCCGTTTAGGGGAAAACTACGGAAAACTGGGCCTTTTCCACCACGCTAAGAAAAGCGTGTATGGTAGGTGCCCTCCTTCGAGGACATCGCGGCCGTGTATTTTTCGATCCCCCACCACGCTAAGAAAAGCGTGTATAGGTATTTTTTTTTGTAAAAAGGTATTTTTATTTATTTTTGAAAATATTTTTGCAAGAAAAGCAGTTATTTCCCCGCAAGCGGGTACTTATGGGTATCTCCGCTTCGTCGTGCGCATCGCACCGGGATCCCTTCCCACCACGCTAAGAAAAGCGTGCATAGGCGGGGTTTCCAAGGCGATACGAACTTCGAAGAAGGAATTTGGGTGATTACCCGCTTCGTCGCAAGCGTCGTGACGCACTCCCTCCCACCACGCTAAGAAAAGCGTGCATAGGTGGTCGTTTTGTCTCGACGAATGCGTTGAAACGGGTTCTCGAAGTTTTAGGGTTTAGAAGTTATACCTTGGCGGTCGTCGGCGACGGAGGCTCGAGGGGGAGAGAAACATCTGTTTCTCTTCTCTTTTTTTTTTGTATTTTCTTATTTATTACTACTAATTATAATTATATTAATTAATCATAATTAATTATAATTATAATCATATTTAACTAATTATATTTATTTAAAATTAATTATAATTAATTATAATAATTAATTACAATTAATCTCATTAATCAACATAATTAACTTTTGTTAATCATAATTAATTAATATTAATTAACTTAAATTAATTATAACTAATTAGTAATAATTAATAATAATTTAAAAGAAATAATCATAATTAATTAATTTGATTATAATTAACATTAATTATAATAAATAAAATTAATTATACTTAAGGTTAATAAAATCCCTAATCCCCAAAACCTTCACATCCCTGGTTTGGCTCCTTCACGGGATTTGGCCAAAGAAGAGCGCGACAGGGAGAACGTTACCTTAAGAGCAAGTGAGTTCTTGCTCTTGCTTCCGATCCAAATGTCTAACTTCCGAACCGACAAAGGGAATGTCGTCGGCTGAGCGAAGTCGGCGAAGGAGGTAGGTCGATCTTCCCTCTCTCTCTTTCTCTCTTTCTCTCCCTCTCTACTTCTCTCTAGCTGAAGGGATCAGAGGGGTTCGGCTGGAGTGCGAATGGAGGAAGGAGATGCGGGATATGGAGGGATTTGGTCGGAGGAGGGAGCTTCGGCAATGGAGAAGGTAGAGCAGCGTTCCGGCTCTGTGTGTGGAGTCGGAGGAGGAAGGGGATCGGGAAGCAGTGGGAGAGCTCGGGATCTCGTGAGGTGAGGGAGAGATGTCGTGTGTGGAATCGGACAGAGATCGTGAGCTTGAGGTCGGTATTTAACGAAGAGTTTGGACTCTCGATCGAGGAGAGGTCGCATGAATAGCGGAAAAGCGATTCGGCGCTGCTGTACAGTGCCTCGGCGGAATTTCGGGCAGGATTCGCGGATTCGACAGTCCGAGGTAAGCGACGTTTCAGCCGGATTCGGCAGGATACGAGGTGAGCTGTTTCTCTTTTTTTTTTTTTTGTCTTTTGGATTTAACATGTAGGTCAACAAATAACTAGTATAACAACATCAAGCCTTTATTCCACTACATGGGGTCATCTACATGAATCATTTTTCTTCATTGTGTCCTATTAAGAGTCAAATTTTCATTTAAATATAATAAACAAATGTCATTTCTAATACTATAACATGGTAACTAGAATTGGGACAAAATTCTATCCCCTCAAACCAAAATGTCTTAGGCTTCGTTTGTGATGGCTTTCTCGTTGTTTTTAAAGTAGCTTTCTAGTACAAAAATTTCTAATACTAAAATTTTTTTAACTAAAAAGATGCTTTATAAAGCAATAAGAAAGTTGTCCCAAACAAAGCCTTAATCAATTCTGAAGCTTAAACAGAAAGATCATACCAAAAAATGATTGTCTATAAAAATTCAAAAAAAAAAAAAACTTTAAAAAAATATGCAAGGAAGATAGTGCAAAGATTTAATGTCATTCAGTTATAGTGGGGCAATAATAGAATAAAGCTATGTAATGGAGGCAAAAGGCATTAACACTACTTATAGAATCAAACTTACTTGTTAGCAATATTGATTATACAAAAATATTAAATAAGCCCTTAAACTCGGACCCTTCTTCCACAATAAAGTAAGTGTTTTTTGTACTATGAAGTTGCACCCCCTTTTCCCTTGGAGAGTTTATGCTTATAATGATTGCATTACATCTTCTCAATCTCATTGTTACGTTTTATCAAAGTAAACTTTTGCCATACTAATGATAGTTACTCATTGCTTCTCTGTATAAGGGTTATCATGGTCATCATTGATGTTATAATACCTTTTTTCAATTACTATTCTTGGATGTGAAAACGATCCAATACTAAATTGACTTTCATATTATATATTGCAGGGGAGTAGTTTTTCGCCCTAATGAATTAACAACCTTTTTGCAATGAAATGTAAGACATGCCATTAATATAAGATATAAGAAATAAGAAGCATCACAACCATCAAATACAGTAGATTGCAGAGCAAGAAAGATAGCCCAAAGGAACCAGTAAGCAGTTTTTATATAGATATTTTATGAAAATGAACAATTATCTAGATACAAACACTCAACAGAAATTTCTCATTTTTCTTTGTTAAATGTAATGACCAAACCTTATATATTACTATCATAATTGATTGATTTTAAAAAAAATCAAGAGCATAATACTATCATAGGATATATCATCCAACCACCAACAAAATTGTGCATGGGTTTATGTGTAGATAAATTTTATTACTACATAAGTGAGAATGGTAAAGGAGCAGCGGGATTAGGGTTGCAAATGAACCAATAGAAACTATAACTAGTTATCATATTTCCATGTACTACACAGGGGGGAACCAGTCTTAATTCTTAGGGGGGGGGGGGGGGGGGGGGGGGGGGGAATTATAAAAAGATAATATATACATATAACAAAATTCAAACAAGTCATTATATTGCAATAAAAAATTACAAGCATTGCATTCTATTTTGCATTTTCTGATAATGTTGCATTACAACTTCATTTGAAACCAAATCAAATACTTCTTTCTCAATATATGACACTAGACAGTCGTTGAGCCAAACATCACCCATTTTATTGCGTAATATATGTTTAACAATTTCATTGAAAATGCTCTCTCTACTGCAGCAGTGGCAACGGGCAAAGTTAATGGTAAAACAAGAAGCCGGTGAACTAAGGGGTACACGATATCTTTTTTAACCTTAACAAATTATTTTGTTAGATCAACAATGCTCTCCAAAGATGAGAACTCCTCGCTTGTACGAATATCAATAATGTATGTTGATAGCTGGTGCTCTAAAGCCACAAGTTCAACTATAGAAAAGTCAGTTGAATATAGTTGTATAAGCCGAATTAATTTCTCATTATTATAAGCAGAGAATGAGTTACTAAAATTTAGACATGATATACAAAGAAGCAATTCAGTACTAGCTTCAGAGAATCTATTATTCAGCTCTTGAAGTTGCATATCAATAACTGTGTAAAAGAATTCCACACGATAATGATGTAAATTTGTTATGTCATCATATCTGTGTGCTGATCGTCGGCGGGCTTTGAATGTATAACTCATAACAGAAACATCAATTTCAAAAACATTACAAAAACGAGGTACTTCTTCCAATAAGGAATTCCATCCATTACCCCTCATCATCTGTAATTATTTATAAAATCTCTGATCCGGAAGACTCATCATGACCACGGAATGAAAACACTTGGCGTAAATAAAATAGTACACAATCTACTGCAGCAGTAAACATAACCCTATAATCTTTTTTTATTTTTCTCATTTTTGCTCAACCATAGAACTTGAATACTTGTGTTTTTGAGTCTTCATCAGATCTTCACATTTGTGTCTAGCCTTATTATGTGCACCATTATGATCTCCAACGTGACTTAACAATTTTTCCTTCTTCTTCCAATTTCTGAACCCTTCTCAAATAAATGAGTCTCCCGTACCTTTTCGTGTAATAGTTTTATCTTGAGATTTGAACAAGTAGCAATACAAACAAAAAACAACATCTTTCTGCACATTGTATTCTAACCAATTAGGATATTCCTGAAACCATTTTGGGATTAAATCTACGTGCAACATTGTCAAATACTGTTTGAGGGAATTGATGGCTTTTCGGTTGATGGGGTCCCTTCAATAGATATGCTCTCCAAATTTTATCTTTTTCATTTACATCGTAACACCAAATTGAAGGTCGAGTTCTAGGATCAGCTGGGAGGTTGTTAATATCAGTCTCCAAAAGTACTTTCCTTTTTAAATAACGCTCCATTTGATATATCCTATGAAAAAAATTGGAAAATCTATATGTTTAGGAACTAAATAAAATATGATTAATTCTTCATATTATTCATAAAATATGATTAATTCTTCATATTATGTCAAATTATTTGGAGATATGTTGTATAATGTATATAAAAACATGAATACCGTCTAAATTCTAAAGCTTGCTTAAGGTCTTTTCTAGACAAAAATTTGTTTGGAAGCAACACTTCAATGTTCCATAAAACTTTGGTGAACAAAAGCTGCATTACACACTTCCAAATGTTTAATGTATTATGTATACCACGACATTGTCGATTTATGTCTCATCAAATAACAAAGCATCTGAACAAATATACACTTAAAACCTATGATGCACCGACACAGCACTTAAAGAGGGTATGCAGTGTCGGACACGTGTCGGACACGGACACACGTTGGACACGGCATGGACACGTGTCCGACACGGCATTGGAGTGACACAATTTAAAAAATTAAAATTAAAATCGGACACGCGTGTCCGGCTATTAAATGAGGTATTGCTAGGTACATGCTCGGTATCGCTAGGTACATGCTCGGTATCGCTAGGTACATGCTCGGTACCGCTCAGTACATGCTCGATACCGCTCAGTACATGCTCGGTACTGCTAGATTAATGCTCAGTACTGCTAGGTACATGCTCGGTACCGCTCAGTACCACTAGGTACACCGCTCAGTACCACTAGGTACATGCTCGGTACCACTCGGTATCTTCCCATAAAAACAAGCAGAACTTCAAAATTACTCTTAAAAATAAGCAGAACTTTAAAAACAAGCAGAACTTCAGGTCGAACCCTACCAGGGGGCAGCGCCCCCTTGGACCCCCGGCAGACTGATATATTGTTGCATTCATGTTGTCTTATTATTGGGATATTTTGATTTCACTTCATATCAATTTAATTTGATGTATTCATATGTGTGATTGGTATGTTAGCAAAATAAGCTCTGCTGCTGGCGGGGGTGGATTAGGTGAAAGTTCAAAAGAGCCATCTGTCCACGTAGTGTCTGTGTCCTATATTTTTCAAAATTATTATATATTATATTAAAAAATTATTATGTCGTGTCCACGCCGCACCCGTGTCCTATATTTTTAAAAATTGTTGTGTCTCGTATCCGTGTCGTGTCGTGTCGTGTGCATCATAGCTTAAAACATTACATTTTGAACCTTTGAACCATACATAATTCCTATATTATTATAGCAGAAAAATTTTAACATTATTATAGCAAAAAAATGATTTAGGTTGTAATCATCATAAACTTCTTTAAAAAAAAAAAAACAAAAAAAGAAGTTTGAGGAAATTTTTTTTGGAATCAAGCATTAAACAATCGAGGGAAGCAAATCTGGTGCTTCTAAAGCCATTGCAGTAATTCTACAGCTCTTTCAGTCATTGAAACTATACCAAGGATCTACTAACTAGTACAAGGGAATCAACTACAAAAATTTGCAATTTTGCTACTTTCCCTGCATTAATTCCATGTCAGCCGCCCTCCCTCTCTCCCTTTTTCCGTCCTACAACAACTATTTTAAGCATTGGCCCTCTCTTCCCTCTTACAGCAACTATCTTAAAAGAAAAAGATTACGAAAATAAGGAAGCCAAGTAAATCATGCCAGTAACCGATCCGAAGAGAAAGAACGAAGTTTTGAACCGCATTCATTAAAAAAAATATTAAGGTTTTGAACATCACGATTAATCTGAAACCCTTGTAAACCTAATAGAGAACTGAGAAGGATCCATTTCATCAACTCACCTCCCTCTGTCCGATCAAGAGATGTAGCTCCTACGCTGCCGCTCCCGTTTCTTCTCGCTTCCCCCTTGTGCGCTGCCCTCCTCGGCCCTTGAGGGTTCCGCCCCTGGTACTACAATACGTCATCAACCTTTCACCTTCTGCCCTCAAAATAAGGCTCAACAGCTCATATGACTCAACCCAGAAATAAATCAACGTATTTTATACAAACTATACATACTTTAGCTTTGAGATTTGACGATTTAGCCTTCGAGTGTGTTGCGAGTCGTAAGTGTAGCGAGAGTCGCCGAGAGCTTTGACCGCGAGGAGTAGAGAGATCCGAAACCTTGGGTCACTTCAAGAGCAGCGAGAGCTGTAGAACGATCTTTTTTAGCAGCGACAATAGCTGCGGGATCCAAAAGAGTGAGGCGAAGCCATTGAACTCGAATTGGGGATTATCGGATTACGATTTAGGTTTTTTCATTTTGACATTTTATATAGTGGAGCTCGTATAAATAATTATATAATTTTAGAAATACAAAATTTATAAGTTTTTTTCTTTTTTATAATACAAATTAAGTTTAAGAATGATATATTTTATTATATTTTTTACAAATTTAAAGAATTATAATTATGAGCTGTTTGATTGTCTGAAAAGTAAATACAGTATAAAATAAATGCAATGTAAAATAAATGTAATTCAATTCGAATGCTTTGAGACTGTTTGATTATCTGCAAAATAAACGCAATAGAATTGTTTCCTTTGATTAGGTAGATTCAAAGTAAAATAAAAACGACTTTTTTGTAATAATTTATTTTGGCATTAAAATTAGTTTATTTATAAAAGCAGTGCATTTATAATAATTAGTATTATTTGGTTTTATAAAATTAAATAAGTGTAAATATGTTTCTATTAGAGAGAAATTTTAATTTTAATTTTTTTTTAAAAAATTGTATTTATTTTATTTTTCAAGTAATATTTTAAAAAAATCATATAACAAAATTTTCACACTAATTAAGTTTAATATTTCATTTCTTCAAAAAATATCCATAAAAATTTCTTTAGATCAAAATACCCTAAACTTTGAAGAGGCGTTAGTTTATATAAGCTATTTTTTTAGGCAAGAAATGGATCCATATTCCCAAGCACTCCTTGCTCTTCTTATTCGCAAGGGATAGTTCTAAGACAACGTTCAAATGCAATATTTATACTTAAATATTATTGTTTTCTTGATTCAGATTTGTTCAACATAATATCAAATACTCTTTGAAGCTTATTCAAAGTTTGTTTGTACTTCAAAAGAAGATCAAACTGTTAACTGATATTTGAGATGCATACATTAACTCATTGGCTTGAAAACTACATCTTGTGGTATGGATGTGATATAAACTTTTTTTATCACAAATAAAAGTGATAATCGAGCCTAAGTGCACCCTCGAATGCCAAGACTAAAAAAAAAAAAGAGATATCAATAATTTAATAAGCAAATAATAGAAAATTTCATAAAGAAATGATATAGAGTGCTGATACATCTCGCACTTGTTTTTTGATAATGGATTTGGAAATTTAAGCTATAGTGATTCTAAATTTTCATTGATATTAAGATGAAATAACAATTCAATATTATGATTTCGCTTGACCTGTAATGTTAAGTGAGATGCAACATAGATCCATATAATTGAATGATTGCTATAAATACACTCAAAATAATCAACGACTTTTATAAGACCTTGTGCTCACAGTTACACAATGTTCGTTGGGTTTAGTTTCAAAGAGTGTATATGAGAATTATTGATTGATAATAAAAAAAAAATAAAAAAATAAAAATTTGAAATAAATTGAAGAGATGTATCTCTTCGTAACATTAATTCAGTTCCACCGATTTGCTCAAACCATGCAATCCTTGGCGATAATAACTGGCTTATGGCAGTCAGTCAATAAAAGCGGGAAGAAACAACAAAAAAAAACTAAGGGGCTGTTTGGTTGCCTGAATTAGGAGGGTAAAGTAAAGTAATTACATGTATTTACTAAATTTGCTTGTTTGGTTAATTTTGAGTGGAAGGAACTGAATACCTCCGAAGCATTAGCGGGGTATTAGAAGAGGCAATTCACGCGACTTTGAAACCCGCTCAAATTGGGCGGGTTCCAAATTCTTTGAGGTTTGTTGCGGCATGATTTCGCCGAATCTTACTTATATTCTCCCTTTTTCTCCATTTTTCCTTGCTCTCTTCTTCGGTCCTTGCTCTCTTCTCCAGTCCTGCGATGGCACTGACGTTCCCGCATCGTAGCTGCTTGGTCTGCTTCGCCTGGTTCCACAAAACCGTCCTGATTCGCCTCGCAATATGTTGGGACAGTTGTTGTAGCCGGCAATTTCTTCGAGACGACGGCGGAGGATCCAGCTGCAATTTCAGGGTTCGGCGCCGGGTAACGCCCGAATCTCGGCGAGCTCCCCTGTTCAGTACTCATACCAGCCCACTACATCCACTATGTAGCAGATAAGAAGTATCACCGTAGATAGTTTCTGATCCTCTGTTATCCTCGACGATGGTGATCAACGCCACCGTCGATGAAACGGATCCCTGCTCACCAAACACAACCGCACTATCTCCAAATCAACCTCCCAGCTCGCCCTCGTCGGCTCACACGTCTGCCCCATCGAACGCCTCGACTTTGAGTACTCTTCCCTCTCCGCCTGCCACCTACTTCGTCCGCTCCACCTATCCCGGGTCTTCTCCTTCTATCTTTTATAGTGCGCTACTGCCACTGTCATCATCTAAAAAGCTTCTTGAGTTCTATTGGCTATGGCGCATCTTCCTCGCATTTTCTTCTCAGTGGGTGATTAGCAGTGCACGAGATCTTCGATTTGCGCTACGATCAGTTCCTCTCGTTGAAGATCTATACATCTACCATGGAAAGGTTATCAGTCTTGGCTATCATATGTTGTTTTCTTCTGGTCGTGGGCGTCGTACTGTGCAAGACCGTGAAGAGAGACGGTGCAGATCTACTCGAAATCCCAGTCTCATTATCTAATTTTTTCTGTAATTTGATATGGGATATCGGCCAGTTGAATATTTAGGATATGAAATGTCTTTTCCGGTTAAGGCGTGTTTGGGATTTTAGCTCCAGAGGTGGATGTGGTGGGTTATTGTCTTCTGTGATTTTGGCTGGTTTTGTTGGGTTTGGTATTGGTTATTTGCGTTATTGCTATTTCGTTGGAATACTGGCTGAAGCTAAGTTATAGATTCTTTTTGCTATTTTCATTTATGTTATGATGCGGTGGAATTTGGGACTTTGAAACCATGACCCATCAAGAATGATGTGACCCAAGTTCAAGGGTTATTGAAATCCCTGTTCTAACCCATCGTCCACAAACAAAAGAATTGGATTTGATGACAATGATTAAGACGGGATTCAGATAGATTGTGCATGAGTATTCGACAAAATTTTGCCTATAAATACCATTGTATAAGATATTAATGTAATGGAGAATAATTACAGAATTTCTCTCTTCGTCTTCTCTGTCATTACGCAAACTCTGTTTTTCCTGTAACGAGAACTTTGAACCGTTAGCTTCACAGCAATACAGTTTTCAATTCTCCTCTATTTTTTTACTTCTAAGCATGCAACGGTCTTGTTTAAGAAACAGGTATGTTTTTTTAATTTCACTTTATGAGTTTGAAGGTCTCCGATTTTATTCTAATTTTTATGGTGATGTGGCTTTTCAGGTGGCCTGGAACTTTTTAGCAGCCTTTTCTGCCTTTTCATTGGGGGAATTCAATTATAATGATATGAAAATGCGTCTTAATTTTTCTTATTTCATTAATCTCATTTGTTATTTGGGCCAACTAAATCGTGGTTTCTTGGACTTTTTCTTCATGGTCATCTGCATTCCTTTTTGTAGCAGTCTTTGTGATTTGGAGACTTGTGAATATTTACTTGTATCACACTCGTGCTGATGTCTGATGATCACATAATTTCTTCTAAGGCATGCTTGTGAGCAGTCTGTAATATTTTATTCTTCATCATAAACCCAATGCAATTATTGAAAGTTTTCTTGTCGCCCGAAGTCGCTGTAGTATGGTTGTTCATTATACCTTTGAAAATTTGGAGATTGAATTTGTACGAAAATGTTTATGGGATTGCTGATGGAAATTCTGTCAATAGGCTAATCTCTTTCATGAAATTGTGTTAGGAAATGGGATGGCCTGATCATATGCAAGTTATAAAGTTAATTTTCTCCTTTTTTAAGTAAAAACATTTCTTGAAAAATAAAGAAAATTTAAAATTAAAATTTATCTCTATCACAATTATGTTTTCGTCTATTGTAGCACACAGTTAAATTAGTACACAACAGAATTTTATATCTTATAATCTAAAAACAATTTACAATAAGATCGTGCAATAAATGAATACTCTGATTTTATTTTATAACACCAATTAATAATAATTATTATAAATATAATGTTTTTATAAATATATTTATTTTAATGCCAAAATAAATTATTAAAAAAATGCTTTTACTTTACTCTGAATATACCTAACCAAACAAAGGAAACAATTCTCCTGCGTTTATTTTGCAGACAACCAAACAGGCTCAAAGTATTTAGAATGCATTACATTTATTTTACATTGCATTTACTTTACACTGCATTTCTTTTTCAGGCAACCAAACAGCCCCTAACACTTGAATTTTCTCCCTCTGTTCCGAAATGCAGTTCTGTCTTCGTCTACTCCAATGACTAATCCGTCTTCACCGTCGCTCCAACCCACTTCCCTGACGTACTGTACTTCCTGCTTGAAGGTAATTTGTATCTTCGTCTTGGTCCTTGCTTTTCGCTTAATCATACAAGGCCGCACAAGCTCTTCGTTAACCCGCTTCAAGGCTTACCCTCGCTTCGCATCTAAATAACCGCTCTCTGCATCTAATTTTAACCCGTCATCCAAAAATTTCACATAATTTCTGAATAACCGTTTGCTCGTGCCCTTCAAATCAAGCCAGCAAACCTATTACTTGCTTAAGAAATTAAATCTCAAAAAGCTAGCCATTTGCTTATTGCATGTGAATCTCCAGGATTAGCATTTAATGCAAGACAAGACAAGATATCGTTCTCAAATTTTTAAGAGAATAAAATCAGATTTTTGTCTGTTATTGCTGTACCATTCTAATTATAATTTTGATTTATACAATCAAATAACGTTATATGCAATAAAATAAAATTCTTTTAGTCAATTACAAAATGGCAAATGTATGTTGAATTTGAAGACCTCGCGTCATTGATCTTTGATCTGGGCGAGATAAATTTTAAATTGAAGACCCACGCCGTGATTTTTAATCCGGGCGGATGGTTAAAAAAAATCTAACGAAGACCTCGCGCCATTGATCTTTGATCTGAGCGATATGAATTTTAAATTGAATACCTCGCGTCGTCGATCTTTGATCCAGGCGAGAAGAAACTACGGCAAATGCCGTCCCGATTTCCCCCGGTGGGGAGGGGACGCCGGAAGGCTGCCAAAATTCCTCCACAAATTTATTGAAAATTTTCTAAAAGTTGGAGAGTGATGGAATTGAGTTCCTGCTAATAGAATGATTTATCAAAATTCAAGAAATTTTAATTGGTTTCATTTAATGGAATTGATAAATCTGACAACTTTGATTTCCTTATGATTGAATAATTAAAGCAGAAGATATATGAACTTCTGTTTTAATAATTAAACATGGCTCTTATCTAATTTAATAAAATCTAAAATAAGCCAAAATTTATAAAAGGAAATGAAGAGCTCGCACAATTGATTTCTAATCTGGGCGAGAAGAGTTTCAAATTTGAAGATCATACGCCGTTGTTCTTTGATCCGGGTATGATGGTTTTATTTTTTATTTTTTAACCATACGCCGTCAATTTTTAATCCGGGTATGATGGTTTTAAACTTCGAAGACCTTGCGCCGTAGATCTTTGATCCGGACAGAGAGAAATATTGGCAAGTGCCGTCCCGATTTCTCCCTCGGAGGGAAGGTGACGCCGGGAGGCTACCAAAATTTCCCGAAAGGCTGCCAAAATTTTCTCGATTTATATGAGAAGGTGCTTAACAGCCTTCAACCACAAAATTGTCAAAAAAAAAATCATAGCAAAAAAAATCAAATTAAATTAATTGATTAAAATCGATTAATTAAAATAATTAAAAAAACTGATTGATTAACTGAAAATCAATTAAACCCATTCGATTAATTAAAAAATTATTTAATTAAACTTAGTTGGTTAATCAAAATTAATTGATTAGAATTAATCAATTAATTTTAATTTCAAAAAAAAAAACCTGAAAACAATTTCTTCATTATGATTTTAGAATGTCAACAAACATGCTAGCACTATTCATCCACTATTAACACAACTAAGACTATCATAAATAGAATATCTCATGATATCTCACATAAATAATCATAAATATCTTAGTAAAGCAGTAAAAAGTATCTCAAAATTTTTAATATAAATGTTCAGGTAACAACACTTTGAATGACGAAAATTAAGCAAAGATACTATAAACATTATCAAATTATATCTTCCACCAAGATGCCAACGTCACCAGGCCATAATCTGTTAGTGGAAACACAAGATCTCACAAGCAGCTAAAAAAGTTTATGAAAACATTGGTATCATGTTTGATAATGTGCATTAGAAATATTAACTTTGCAGAAGTTGTTGTAAGAATCAAGAAAGGAGTGACAACCTTCCTTCTTCTAATTGGAGCACCAATACTAAGAAAGTCAGGTGTAAATGTATAGCCATTAAACTTCTGTCTCCTACAAATTGAAGTAGTCATTATTTTAATTGAAAATATCGGCTCATTGCATATTATATATCTCATAAGGCAACAACAACAGGAAAAATATATAATACCAAGTCTTCTACCAATTGGTTTTTATATACAAATAGCACATGATCTTATCCGTGTGAATGAACAAGATATATACACACGCACTTATCGTATTTGTAGACAAGGTTGGTGCAAGAAGTATCATAGTCTTGTTTGTTATACAAAAAAAAAATTTAATGTCACTTTGACCTATCTGACAAGCAAAGAGTCGAAGTCTTTGAAACTATCATCTACAAATCATGTTGCATGTAAATCTGAATGCTTTAAATGAATATAAAATTATTGTTTAATAGTTTGACAATATATTAGACTACCATTTTTCTACAAAGCATAAAATGAATTTTTTTATTATAAAAAAAATGTTCAAACTATTAACAAAATCCTCACCGTAGCATTTAAGTGAATGGACCAACTTATACTTAGATGCTTGAGATACTTGAGCAGAAACAACAATATTATTGACCTCAATAGTGTCAAACAATAAATATCCAACTTAAACAAAATTCAAACTTTTGGGCCTCCCAGTCTATAGGGCTAGGTTATAAGACCAATCATTCGGACCACTTAGCTTAAAGTGCTAGGTCGTAAGACTCATCATTAGGCAACTTCTAAGGAAGCACTAAGACCTAATCCAAATCCAATTCAAGTCAAATTTAAACTTTTGGGCATCCTAGTCTATAGGATTAGGTTGTAAGACCCACTTTCGGGTAACTTCTTACTGAAGTCGTAAGCCCCACATTTTAGGGAAATTGTTAAATGAATTACAATGACCCTAAAACCCAAATCTAACTAAAAAATCAAATTTAAACCTTGGGCATCTCAGTCTACATAATTAAGTTGTAAGACCCACTTTTCAGGCTACTTCCTAAGGGAAGCCATAAGTCCTACCTAAAAAAATTAAAATCCTCGGGCAGCATGGCTGTAGAGTCAGGTTGTAAGACCCATTCTTGGGCAACTCCTAATTGGAGCCGTAAGCCCCAAACTAAACAAATCACATGGGCAACTCTTAATTAGAGCCGTAAGCCTCAAACTAAACAAATCACATGGGCAACTCCTAATTGGAGTTGCAAGCCCCGAACTAAATAAATTAACGGGCAACTTCTAAGGAAGCCATAAGCCCCAATCCAAATTAAATCAAACTAAAATCAATATCTAACCACTTTAATCTACTCGGGATCCCTGAGAGGAGGCAACTCATGGCTGCTAATCAGATTCCCTTAACATTATAATCCATGATCGTTAGTGTTGGTAGACTGAAATCTATGGTACACCCGGGACGACGGAACCATGTGATCTTGATCGGGATTACCTCTATTTCCCTTATAATTGAGACTAAAAATTACCTAAAATATATTCATCCTTAATCAAGAGTTCTCTCTTACGTAGTAAGAGGGATAATTAACTATGAGTGCTTGAGCTCATAGGAAGTAAGAGCCCCAGATCTTTAAACCCTGATATTATCCTCAAGGGAAATCTGATTAATTTCAATCTGACTTAAGGGAAGTGGAATCCTACAGCTGCAAAGCGGGATTCGTGCATTCGTGCCATTTTTTTTTAAGCCAACACAAACAATAATTAAAGAAGCTTCTATCATGTTTTCGAAGATTGTTTGATCATAGTCAAACAACTTATGACAAGGTTGATCAAGCTTCAATTAATATTTGATGAAATTTCAAGCAAAGTTCAAATTTATTATTTTGCACTTTATCACTTTTGAGATTGACTCGCCTTTTTTTTTTGTTGGCTTTTGCATGCAAATGTATGCTCATGTTATATATTGAGCTTTTGGTGTGATAGACAAAATTGTTAGGCAATTTGCACAATTTAAGGCTAATGACATTATTATATTGGATATGTAAGGCAAGAGCACAACATCATGCATGTAGAGAGGGATTACACTATTTTATGTGGATGTGCTTGAAGATCAGTGCTAAACTCACAATTATAAATAAAAAAATGCATCTTCTATTACTTGATGAAAATGGTTTTAATGATGATGATCTTTAGGAGCACTTTTTAATGGCAATATAAATATGGATGTGCTATTCAATGCACATTTTATAATGATATAGGTGTTGTGATTATACGTAATCATTACTATAATTTAATTTAACATAATATTTTTTTAGTTAAATTTTATCCTCTATTATGTTTATTTCAGTATTATAACTTTTATGATTGTATCATGAAATATTATCATATGTTGTTTAAGAAGTTCAAATATTGAATGAACCCTATTCAAAATGCAACTCAATTATTTTATATGTTTTATAACAGTGTTTTATTCGATTATATTTTTTGAACCATGATAAAAAAAAAGTTTTGAATATGAAAGATTAATATTTTATCATGGTTAAATAGTATTTAATCATGGATCAAGTTATTTATCATACTTTCCTCTATTTTAATCCTAGTTTATTCAAACCTAATTCGAATGTTATTTGAATTATGTTGGTGATGACAACATTAAAAGTAGCACATAGTGATGTAGGTTTATAAGATCTTATTCATGAAGAAAATAGCTTGATTGGTATCCTCTTAGAGTTGAGATGAAAGAGTTATTTGTGTGGTGATAAAACAATAATTTAAGTTTTGGATAGATTTTGAGTCGAAACTTCAAAACAATTGAAAGATGAGTTCTTATAAGGGAAAAATGATGAGGAATTTTAAAACAATAGTTTGGAATGTTAGGGAACTAATGGTGTCATTTTTATGAATTTTATATTGGTGGTTCAATATTTATGATATTTTTAATTTGGTTCTGTATAACAAGAATGAAATAACATCTCTATATTAGAATTTTGGCTATGATATCTTAGGTTTATTGGGAAGTTGAGGCCTTTAAATATTATGAGGGATGTGAGGGAATATATGGGTGAGTTTAGAAGATGTTGGATGGGTTTTGGTGTTGAGGAAGGCTAAGCTCGAGGTTATTTATAGGAGATAAAATTATGCGGGGAAAGATGAGGATTAAGGATAAGAAATTATGACTAATGACTCGCCAAAGTATTAGAAGATAATCATTAAGCTTCACTAAATAGTAGAGCAGCAACTAGCATTTTCACATGAAATTTGCATAAGCAAAATAATTTTTTATTGAGCAAATCAATAACATAGCCTTTTCCATGCATATACAATTTTGAAATGCCATAGGGCCTTAGGAGCCAATTAAATACTATTACATAAATTGTTGAGTTATCCTAATGCAAATATATATATATATCTTCCAAATACAAGAAAATACAAATTGACCAAATTAATAAAGCAAGTAGAATGGTCTTGAAATCAATTAATTTATAAAGATTTATGCCTTATTAACTAGTATGGTCCATACACCCATCAAGGAGCCTTAAATTAAGATTTTAATTGTTATCTCAAGATTAAAAAAAATTATGGAACATCCATAAGTTTGCATGAAGAGTTGAGCTTGATAGATGGCTAAAATCTTGATGTAGGCCTTGATTTATGATTTTATTATTGGCTTTGTTTTGGTGCTACATCACATGGTTAGAACTTAGAACTTTTGGGAATATTTATCCAATAAGTAAAGTTGGTCACATAATTCTCCAATTTCAGGCTTTATGGAGCATATAAAGTCAATTTTACCTTGGGAATTAGGATCTTTAACACAAAATGTCAAATAAATTTATGAAATATTGATCATGTAATTAAATTTTGAAATTAATATATCATTAAGTCTTAAATGAATATATTATCAAGTCTTAAATAAGTATAAAATCTAGTCATAAATGAGCTTTTAATACGAAATATCTTTAAAAAAATTCAAATGAATTAAAAATCTAAAACTATATGTTAAAAATATGAATAATGCGTGCATGTGCACACTGCTATCAAAATCAACAATCAATTCACCTGCATGCATAGCCCAAATTTTTTGGGTTCGGAAATACATTTTTAACAACTTTTTAACCCCTTAAGATCCTTTTTGATGATCCAAACTTTATCGATGCACTTATGCACCCAAAATAGGGCCTCTAAAAGCATACTCAAGTAATTTTTAAAAACTTTAAGCTAAAATTTTTTAGTTTTTTTTTGTTCCAAATGGTGCACAAAATTCACTAAATTAATAAATTACAATCAAGGGATAATCATTTGATTCACAATCCTAAGATGAAGTTTGCATTGTCATCAAGAGATTGGTTTTGACTTATAATATTGTTTTTTAATTATGGCTCTATAAATAAGAAATTTCAGGATCATAGTTATTTTGAACTCAAATATATCAATATATAAAAATAAGGGACAATGACATACTCTAAAGAAATATATCTAATTAAACACAAATCTCTTTGCAACCTTTTTCATGTCAAAACATTTGAGTATTCAAAGAAAAACATTTAGATTCAACATTAACGTCTCTAGAACTCTATTTGTGAGAAAATTATAATTAAAATAAGCATTTCGATGAAACAAACCCAACAATACCAATAACATTTTGAAATCATTATAGAGAAATCTAATAAGCTTAATAATTACATTCATATATCATTAGAATACTACAATTAAAAAAAAAATCAAATTATCAAGAGGGGTAAAGTTCGATAATGTCTTGATTTTTGACATAAAAATCCATTGCGCCCCCTTTAGAAACATAGAAATATCTTTACTTCTATATACCCCAATATATCTCAAATAGGACTTTGGTATAGAGAGTTACCATACTTAGAGAATTATATAGCTTATTGGTCATTAATTGACATCAATAGTTGACCAATATTAAGTCTAATTGACACCATTGCTAGACATGGATTGTCAATTAACCTCAACACCTATTATTTCTCAACACTGTCACCCATCACCAACCAACTCCAAAGCCATTTGATGACCAACATGGATGCCCTCATCACCATTGCCTGAAGTCAATTAATAATCAATGATTGACACCAACTATCTTTTAAGGAGAAATTTCGAGTCAAACTTCCCAGTATTACAAAACCCACTTTCCTTATCATCTATTGATTTGCACATGCAAATTACTATTTTTTTTGTATGTTAATCAACCATTGACATTTAATGCTCAATCCTACTTTATAAGTGGAACAATAGTGCAAGACATTGACAATCGCCTAATACTTGATGGTACCAGCTGATTGTAATATAGCGTAAGTCAATATCCAATGACTATTAGCCATTGACCTTTGTCACAAGCCTTCTTGGTTGTCTTTATCCCTAATATAAGGGAATGATAGAGCATACCATCAATCATCACACATTGTATTTGACATTACATAAACCGATGCTTATTAATGTCTGATGTCTCCCAACCCTAAACATCTAATGCGTGCCTTCATGGGTGTCAATTTTTTCACATATAAGAAGAGAAAACAAGAAAATATTCGTTCATCACCCAATATCTTTTATTATTAAGTTGTTCTTAATCGATCATGGTCCAATCCTTCCAAATCTTCAATATTTTTTAAGTATTTGAATTTAGACCATAGTTAGGAATGGTTATCCTTTAAAAAAAGTGTAATTATGTTGGCCACCATTCGTTGCCCGATGCCTGATGTTTTTACTCAATCATTATTTATTTATTTGTTAGCTATTGAGGTAAGAAGCCCTTTTTGGTTGTTATTCTCTTTTTTTTTTCATAAGGAGAACCATATTATCTATCACCATCTAACACTTCTCAATGACTGATACCTAATGCTTGTCAATTACCAAAATTCAATGTTTTCTTAATGATCACCCACTCTCTTCTTCTATAAGAAAAGTTGATGAGATGGCCGCCCACTATCATATGATGATAACTCAAGCATCTAAAGTCTCCTACTTTAACATGGAAGATATATTAACAATTTGTATATACCATATTGTATTAATGCCTGATCAAGTTATGATGATTAACGTTCTTTGTAATATATGATTAAGACTAATTGAATTATTTCGACTATATCAAATTATATAGTTTTACCCTATTCATTAGTTTTAACGTAAAATAATTTTCATTTTCTATAAATTGCTGCTAATATTTATATGTGTTTTTCGATATATTTTTAATTTTAAGCTGACAAACTATCTCCATCTTTTAAAATATTCTTTCACTTAAAAAACTTGCAAAATAAAATAACATCAATCATACACAAACTTATTTTTAAAATATAAAAATTAGGCTTCCACTCTGAGTAGAATATCAAATCATAACCCTAATATAGAGCAATTTTAGGTCATAATATTTTGATAAAATATTAATAAAAAAATTTCAAAATTATTTAGTTTTTAAAAATAAATACAATATATTTAAATTTAATAAAAAATTATATTACTTTAATTTCAAAATTAATACAACTAAAGCACAGTCCTTCAAAAATAAAGATGGGGTGTCCATTTTTTTTATATTGTTTGATAATTGCCACTTTACCCGTTCCCTGTTCTTCCTTGCCAACATGCTAAACCCCCAAAATCGAAGTTTTATGCTGTCCGGATGAAATGGGATTTTACTTTTTAAGCTGATGCAGGCATTTATTAGGGTTAGGGTTTTTATTCAACTGTGCTTGCGGTTTTCGGAAGGGGAGATGCGGGTTCAATTTACTGTTACTCCGTTTTTTTTTGGGGGCATCCGTTTATGTTCCAGTTCTTCTTCGTTTTCTCAGCTCTCGCATAGTCCAGAAGTTATGAGGGCGCTCGGCAGAGCTGCGAATCTTGTGAGGTTACATATTTGCTTCCCGTTGCCCTATGTTTCTTCAGTAGAACATCTCATTTGTCTTGACATTGAATTATATTGTTGTGTCGTGCTTTAAACTTAATGTTCTCGCTTCAAAGTGATGGAGTCATTTATTTTCTTTTAAGTTTTAGCATGTGATAACTAAGTTCTTATCATGGTGGGGAGGTTGCGACTATGTTTGTAGCACCTAGAAGTTGGCTGGTCAGTCGGTCAAGAGGCTCAATTTTTCATTGCAGTGCAGTTGATCCTATTCTTCATCAAACCGGATTAAACAAGGTTATTAGTTGGGGCATTTTTCTATTAATTGGCTAATCTTGTTGCATACTAGAACGACTTCCAGGACATGATAGAGTTTGAGTACATTTTTTGTCTTAGTTTAGATCTTTTTCAGTTCACATATACCATGGAAGATACACTAACTTTTATGTGGAAAATTTTAGAAGGGAAAAAAAAAATCTTGGAGCTTAGCCTTGTTGTGAGGATGTACTATTTTGTAGAAAATTAGTATAATGGTGGTCCATCTTAGAGAAAGTGGAGGGATTCAGTATTAAATACCTATTTACAGTAAGAAAAAGCAAAGGTTGGGCCTCAGATGCGTCTACTGTAGACGTATTGGGAACATACAATGATAATGATGATGGATGTAATTATTCGCCATGTCATTAAGTGCCTGATTTTAACCCGCCAAATTTGGACATTTTATCACCTGCTATATTAGGATTATTCATATAGTATAGGTGCAATTAAGTTTTGCTTTGTTTAGAGGATCATTTTAGAAAAAAAAAAAAAACATCTTTTAAAAGACCATTTTGATTTTTTTTTATTGCCTTCCTTTGGTTCTTTCCTTTTGTTTTTTCATCACTTTAAATCCTCTTATAAACAAATGAAGCTTGTAAGAGAATATCAATGGATGATTTAAGAATACAAAATTAGCGAGCAAGATGAGATCCATCCCCTCTTTCACTTATGGTGTTCATTCACCCTTCTCTTTCTTACTCTATTTGGATTGTGTAAGCATTGTATCTCTCCCTTTCTCTCCTCCTCAACGCACTCTTTTTTTTTTTTTTTTTTTGGGGGGGGGGGGGGGGGGGGGGGGGGGGGGGGGGGGTGGTGGAAATAGCACATGCCTCCCTTCTTTTATCCACCAAGAAACTTAATTGCAATTCCTTATCATCTCCATTTCATCTTCTTTCTTTATCCGCAACGTTTTTTTTCCGAGCCAACTATTACTACATTTAGAACGATTTCTTAGATACAATACCCGGTCTGTCCTCCCAAACATATTTAATGCATATTCCTCGAATTTCTCATAAAAATCTCACAATTTTTTGTTCTGTGCTTTTTAGACTCAATACCTTATATACAGTCTAAAAATTTGTGGAATCTGATGATTCTACATTGCTTTCTACCCTACCCAAGCTACATCATCTTCCACCAACTTTTTCTCCATTACCACCAGCACTACTCACCAGCACCTCCAAAGCATAAGGGATTGGCTTGTACTCATGGATGGCACTTCGATCAGTTTGAATGTCTATCTTGAAACCATTTTTTGCTAGAAATAACATGTTAGAGAGTGAAACCCCATTTTCAAATGAAATTAAGTAACATTTGGCTATGTAAAAATTTAATATTTGTATAGAATGTTATTTTCTTCTTGTCCTTCACTCATCAGATAAGATAAATGAACTTGTTAAACAAACTTAAAAAAAAAAAGGACATCAATTTTTGATATCACATATTAATTTGTTTACAGGATTCCTGATCCTTGCAATATGGTTGCTCTAGCATCATGTGCCAGCAACCCAGTTGCATCGATCTACAACTTGGGGCATTCAAATGGTGAAAGTTGGACACATCACCAGTATTATGGACTATGTATTTACAAAAAGAAATTCTTCTTTGGACCTTTCTCTAATATCAGGTCCAATCTTATGTATCGGAGGCTTTCTTCACAGGCTGGAGATTTGACAATTCATATACTTGATGAGCAGGGCTTTTCTGATTCTAATGCAGCTTTTGACCATAATAAAAATGGAAGTATTGTTGATGGAATGGATATAGGGCAATTAGTTCAAGAGGAATTGCCTGAAATAGACTCAAAAGCTAGTTCAATAGAACCAGTTGAGAAACGCTCAAGAGATAGAGAAGTAGCATCTCCTTTGGTCATGGCTCTAATGAAAGCTCCATACAATTCTATTAGTATTACTCTTAATGATTGGGTTAAGCATGGTAATATATTGGATCGGAGTGAAATCTCTGTTGCAATGATCTACCTTCGACGGAGAAGATTGTATGATAAGGCCTTGCAGGTGTGCCTTTAGAAATATTTTAATAGCTTTTATTTGCATGTTTAATATTATTTAAGAGAAATAATGCACCAAAAATAATGTTGGCTTACATTTTTTTTTTTATGTTATAGTTAAATGAGCATGAGTTGTAGTACTCAATAATCTCTATTGTGTGCAAATAAGAGCAGTTCATCTGATGTCCGCTAGAGTATGCATCTAGTTATGTAATTTTTTATACATATGGCAAAATGATCACACATGGTTGGTAACTGGTAAGTCAACAATATAACACATCATTGAAACAAAATATGATACTGGCCGTAAGGCAAAAAGAGAAACATAAATCAAACTAATGTTACATTTATCACAGTTGATAATAATGATTAATGAAGTACATTAAAACATGAACCCATTAATATGATTTAAATAAAAAAAATTACATTCAAGAGAAAAACCTACACTTGGACAAACCCGCAAGATAGCAAACCAAATTCAAAAGCTTGCTTGTCCAACAAGGGAAACAAAGGCAAGTGATAGAACACGTACTAGCATCTATAGTGAATATGACAACCCATGAAAATGAGAATGAATATCGACACCGCCACTTGCTACTGTTGCTAGATGATGATTGCTAGCCATTTTTGTTGCCGTTGCCGGCTGCCATCACCCCTATTGTTGACCACCACCACTGCTACCACTGTCATCACCACCACTGCAGTTTAAATATTAGTTTTACTTTGTAAGCAACCAAACACAAAATTTTCATCGTATTTTGAATACATCAAATTTTAAATTGCAACCCCTTAGAGACTTTTAAATGACTTGGAATTAAGTACTTGTACTCCTGATGATATTAAGAGTATATTTGATGAATTTGATTGATGAAATATACGAGTATAATGAGACTCTTAAGAGGGCTTCTTTATATTGGCCAGTCATCATTTTTTTATATTCTTAGTGAATGGTTAAATTATTATGAAAATTTTTTAATCTCAACTTGTAAATAATTTAGAGAGAGAGGGAGGGAGGGAGGGAGGGAGGGAGGGAGAGAGAGTGGGAGGGTTAGAGAGAGAAGGAGAGAGAGATTGTCTATTCTTAAAGTTCAAGACAAATGGTGTCAGTTCCAAGTTCATGATTGCCCATCCTCTTCAACAGCATCAAAATTAATTTCGTACAAGATTTGATGCATTTTTAAAATTGTTTGTTTATCCATAATTACAATTTTTTTTCAGGATTGTTGGTCTCAACACTTAAAGAAGAGATTTATGATTTTTTTCAGTTCTTTGAATTCACTTGGGATTGTATGAACAAGCTTATAATATTTACCATACATTGATAGTTTTAATCAATTTCATGCATAGGTAAACTGAATTTTATCCATTTTTCTTGGTTGTTCTTCATTAGCAACAAATTCTTTTTGATGGATGTCAAATCAATATGAAAACTTATGAAACTCTATGCCCCTCAGTTTTCATGCAACAAAGAGAATATACAGCGTGATTTAGTTTGAAGTTTTGATGATGGTGCTTGAAAACTTCTAGAAAAAAAAACCTCTCCTCTTTCTCTTTAAGATAATTATATGTATAAGAAGAATTGAATGATGTAGACTATATTATACTTCATAAATCTATTTTATATTCTAAAGAAGGTAATGAATGTTGCGCAAATTCTTGCCTGCTTAACCAGTGTCCTGCATGTTTGACATGAATCTTGACTAAATGAACTGCAAGCAAATTCAGTTTTCCTGGTATGACATTGAAGCTAAATCCTTATTCATATATTCCTGTAAACCAACCTGATTTTGGTAAGCATATATTATATTGTTCCTTATTGGTTGCTTCAAGGATTAGGTTGTTGTTAGAGGTGATCAATGGGTGGTGAAGCCTGGCATGAATTAGGCCATATCTGAACTATGGTTTTTTTTGGCCAAGCTTAAGCTCAGGTTGAAACCTGAAAATTTATGAAAATTACTAGTTATTAATGTTTGAAAAGATTTTAAACCTATTATTTATGATATTGGTAGTTTTCTTTTTAAACACTATTTAATTTAATTACAGTTTATATAGTTTTCACTTTGTTCGCAGTTGGTTGGATGTAGGTCCAAAATCTTGTCCAAAGCTTGGACCTTTTTGCTCTGGACATGACTAGCCTGTCAACGCATTTGTCATTTATGGACTTCAATTTAATATTGCCTTTGTGAACCTGCAGTTATGGTTTCCAATCATGAAAACCACCTCAAAGGAATGGGGCAATGATTTATACCTTGAGGTTAATTTGGTGTTGTGTACTTGCCCTTTGTTTGCTATTGATGAATCAATTTAGCTTCCTTTGTAGACAAGAATGGAAGATATATAAACTCAGAAATGCTGGCGAGTGAATGAAAGAACTTCCTGTTGATGTCACTTGGAAACTATGATTTTTCTGGTTAAAAATGACCAATTTAACAACATAATTGGATTGTTAACTTATCACTTTTATTTTACTTATACATAAATAACATTCAAGTTTCTAATATGGCACTCTTTTAAACTTTATCTAATTGTACAATCTAAATCTTTCCATAAATTTGAATCTTAACCATTTTCTTGTTATCTTCAATTTATCAAATTTATTTAATTAAAAATTAAATTCTATGTTTTTATGCGAATTAAATGACCAATTTAAATTCTCTGTTTTTTAATATGGCACTCTTTTAAGGATAATAGATTCACTACATTATGGATTCCTAGGAGTCACCCAAGATCATCACGTATCGGTCAATCGAAACAAAATATCTTTTCAGAACTCCATCTACTATGCTGACTTTAGGCTTCTCCAATATCCTGTTGCCATTCATGGTCTTGGAAGTTAATTTTCTATTACGTTAAAAGTGATGACAGATAAGTTTCTCTTTAACTTAGTGCTGTTCTGCTTGTAGAAGAATTTCATATATCTTGGACATCAGGGAAATATATTATTATCTTGACGACTGTCTTTCTATTTTATCAGAATTATTTCATGTTGTTTGCAGTTTGTGGAGTGGTTGGAATCAACTAAGCGTCTCAATTTTGTGGAGCGAGATTATGCTTCACATCTTGATTTGGTTGCTAAAACTGATGGCCTTCATAAGGCTGAAACTTACATCCATAAAGTTCCGGAAACCTTCAGGGGAGAGGTGGTCTACAGAACTCTCCTAGCTAACTGTGTTGCAGCTGGTAATGTTGAGAAAGCAGAGCAAGTGTTTTCCCGAATGAGAGACCTTGGCTTTTCAATTAGTTCTTTTTCTTACAATCAACTCTTACTGCTTTACAGAAGGATTGACCGTAGGAAGATACCTGATGTCCTCTTAATGATGGAAAAGGATACCATTAAACCATCTCTGTTCACCTACATGGTTTTGATTGACGCAAAAGGTCTCTCTAAAGACATTGCAGGCGTCCAAAAGATAGTGGAGAGCATGAAGGCTGAAGGTGTTGTGCCTGATAACCCTCTCCGAGCTATGGTTGCACGCCATTACATATCTGCCGGGTGCAATGAGAAGGCCGAAGCAATACTGAAAGAGATGGAAGGTGATTGTGTCAGGGAGAACTCTGATGCATGGAGGTTTCTGCTTCCTCTTTATGCTTCACTTGGTAAAGTTGATGATGTGAGGAGGATGTGGAAATCATGTGAAGCTTCCGCCTGCATCGACGATTTTACGTCTGCTATAGAGGCCTGGGGAAAACTAGGATTTGTAGACGAAGCCGAGAATATCTTCGAAAAAATGACGAAGAAATGGAAGAAGATCCCTCCTCGAAGCTACAATGCTTTGCTGAAAGTTTATGCAGACCATAAGCTTGTATCCAAGGGGAAGGATTTGGCTAGAAAGATGTCTGATGATGGCTGTTGGATTGGTCCTTTAACTTGGGATGCACTTGTAAAGCTGTTTGCTGAAGCTGGTGAAGTGGAGAAAGCTGATTCTGTATTGCAAAATGCAGCAGCTCGGCCTACTGGAAGTAGACCTCTCTATAGTTCATATATCACTGTGTTGGATAAATATGCAGAAGTTGGTAATGTCCATCATGCTGAGAAGATATTTCACAGGTTGAGACAGGCAAAATATCCCAGTAGGGTAAATCAGTATCTGCTTCTAGCCAAGGCCTACAAAAATGCCAAAACTGCAGCTTATGGGCTCAGGGAGAGGATGAAAGCTGATAATGTCTATCCTGATAAGAAGTTCTTGGCTGAGCTAGTTGCACTTGAGAATTTTTAAAAATTATTGAGACATGACTAAGGCTTAACGGCTTTTTATTGCTTCTTAAAATAGCTTTTTAGTTTAAAAACTAAAATTTTTATACTAAAAAGTTACTTTAAGAAGTAAGAAAACCGTCCCAAATGAAGCCTATGATTATTGCCACACATCACAATTTATAGATCAAATAACATCTGAATCATGAGATAGTAGCCTATCAGAGGGGCTTCTTATCAATTATAAACATCTCATGAAAAATGAATTTATGTTCATCAAATCTGATTTATAATTACAGTAAGGTATCGGCTAAGCATTTATGGCCATTGATGTAGAAACCTTTTTGAGCACATTTAAAATCTGTTTCAATCTCTTCCTTTCATTCATATTATAAGTTTTGTTGAATTGGTTGTATTCATAATGCCTAAAATTTGATTATTGATTTAGTCCTCACAATATCATTTGTGATAGTTTTTTATCATTATTATTTTTCACTATTTTTTAAGAATTTTTTATGCTACAAAATTGTTGTAGAAAATTGTAAAAATATTATCTCAAATGGAACCTTTGTGACCATGTGATTTGACATCATGACAATTTATTATGTGGTACTCTCATTTATGTGCTAACATATTAATTTCATATTATTATGTGGGAATTGTCACTTATTGCCTATTTTGTTAGAGACAAACACTTTTATGTCACCCAACTTTAGGCTTCATTTGAGACGGTTTTTTTATTACTTCTTAAAGCAGTTTTTTAGTATAAAATTTTTAATTTTTATACTAATAAGTTATTTTAAGAAGCAGGAAAAAAGCCGTTCCAAACTAAATCTTAATCTAAGTTGAACTAGTGCAAGGCTTACTGTCTCAATTTGCATCATTTCAATGATTTTAAACTATGATAAACTTTTGTTATGATATCTTTTATTTAAATAGTAAGACTAAGGTTTCGTTTAAGACGACTTTCTTATTGTTGCTTAAAGCAGTTTTTTTAGTATAAAAATTAAAAATTTTGTACTAAAAGTTGTTTTAAGAAGCAATAAGTAAGCCGTCCCAAACGAAGCTTAACTCACAATTGAATATTATCCATAAGGTACCATTAAAGACCCTTCTCATATTTAGGGTAGTCACAAAAGAGGCTGTTTGCTTTGATGTTTGGGAAAGCAAGTTAAATAAAAGATATGGTTAGTACAAAATGTTGAACTAATATGGAGATAGATCTATCTTTCAAATGCCTAGTAAATGCCCTTTATCCACATTGGCAAGCACAAAATATTGCAATACAAGGTCCCAAGGCCTTTTATCGTATAAAAGGCAACATGAATCACTCTCCTAATAACTAAAGATGGGCTATTATGAGTACTCGGCTTATTAGTTCATGCATATTTTGGAATAAATAAAGGTAAATATCTACACCTTATTTATAGAATTTTTGCAGAGTTAAATCAAATAGGCTTTTTAATTCATTATTTTATTGACCTGAACACAAACTATTCACACATTAATTTTTTTTTAAAGTCATATATAAATTATAGAATATATCTGCTGCTATGTATATATACATATTTATAGGATCAGTATTTGACTCGACGCAAAATCCGATCCGAAAATTTTCATGTTCGGGTCAACCTGTTTACTAGACGAGTAAAATTCGGGTTTCGTTTTCCAACCCGTTTCTAAAATTGGGTCTGGCCGGTTTAGGTTGACCCATAAACCCGAAATGATACAAAAAGCCCGCCTTCAGCGTAATCCCGCACTCGCATAGGCCGTTGTGCTCCTGCTCATGCCCGCACTCTATCCAACATTGTAACCGCCCGTAGCTCTCTCCATTGCAGCGAGCCCTCTCGCGCTTGCGCCCAGACTTTGCACTCGGACTGGCGTCCGCATCGCTCAAGCTGTGCTTCCGGACTCGGCGCTCGCCCCTCACCCTGTGTAGGTTGTGCTCGCATCCTGACTTTGCACCCGGACTACGCGCTTGCTTGCTCTCGCAACCGCACCCCACACCCGCTCGCGCTCGAACTCATTGCACTGACTATATTCCAGGTTTGCGGGATGGGTCAAGTTAGCTCAGTAACCTGGCAGGTTGGGTCCGAGTTTGAATTTCCAATCCGTTTATAAAATTAGGTTGGGTTCGGGTCAACCCATTTGAAACCGGGTTAATCTCGAGTTCAACCCGAACCCGACCTAAAAACCCATTTTGATACCCTACATATTTCATATAAATATAAATATATGAATAAGAATATACTATACACAATCTATATATTCATACATACATATATAAACACTTGTAAATATTCATATACACACATACATGTATATTCATATATAAATATAATCAAAATATTATTTAACTGAACAAGATAGAATAATACCCATTTGTATTTTGAGATAAAAGTTTAGATTTTCATGCATTGATTATATCAGAAAAATTATGAGGATTTCATATCAATAAAAGTCATAACAAAAGAACGAGGAAATCTTCTTCATCTAATATGATAAATCATTTAACGAAAGCGAGGGCACACCACATGCACAAGGTGTAATTAAGGTCATCATTCGTGGCAGATGCCTAATATCCCATATTGTTGCGTCCAGGTGTATTCGCGGCGGTAGAGAAATATAAAGTTAATTTATCGTCTTAGCATTATATGAAAATCTGGCACGCAATCAGATAAGAGAAAGAGTATAGCATTTATGAGACACCAAGATTTTTACGTAGAAAACCCCTGAAAAGGGGGAAAAACCACGGGGCCTAGCCTAGTTTGAAGGAATCCACTAGTATTGCTGTCGATTACAAAATGAGGCCCTTCCTTGGGAGAAGGCCTTAGCTTGATGTACGTTTTATAGAGTACATTACATGATGTGAATACAAAGAATCACTATTGACATGTTCGTTTGGTTGGGAGGACAGAAGTCGGTGGGCGACGGAGGTCGGAAGGCTTGTAGTTGGTGGGCGACGTAAGTCAGGAAGATCGTAGTCGGCTAGCAACGGAGGTCGAAAGGACTGTAGTCTGCGGGCGACGTAAGTCAGGAAGACCGTAGTCGGCGGGCGACGTAAGTCAGGAGGACCGTAGTCGGCAGGCGACAGAGGTCAGAAAGACAGTTGCCTTGCAACGGAGGCTGGAAGGACTGTGTCTGACGATGAAGGTCAGAAGGATGACGTCAGGTAGAAGTCCAACAATGGAAAGAAATCCAACTTCGGATATATGTCCAGTGAAAGTCCGGTAACCGGTAGAAGTCCGGCGTCGGGTAGAAACTTGGCGAAGAGTAAATGCCAGATGTCGGGTAGAAGTTCGACGCTTGTTGGTAGATGAGGAGAATTCCGGCATCACTTGGACGGAGTTTCAGCGTCAGGAGGGAACTCTATCGTTAATTGAGAAAAATTTCCGCATCCCATGGAAGTTGGGAAGAATTCTGGCGTTCTCCCGAATATCCAGCAGAATCACGGCGTGTTCGAGCGGCGGGAAGAACTCCGGCGGTAGTCGAGGAGGAGCTGATTCTCCTTATCTTCTTCTTCTCTTCTTCTTCTCGCTTCTTCTCACTCCGACCCCCTCTCATGAGAAATGAGGGCTCTATTTATAGATTTTCTGGAGTGGCATAGCTCGTAAATAGGCGTGAGATCAGGGGTGAATATGGAGTGGTCGAATGGACGACCGATATTGAACCCTTCAATCGTGCACTGCTCGTTGGACATTTGAATGTTTTATTGATGTCGTAATTCTGCGATCTTGGTCTCGTTGGATTTGTCTCGTCGACCCGCTCGATTTGAGTATAAGCTCGTTAAAATCGGAGATCGTTTGGTAACTCAAATTATGGTTTGAACCTTCCAATAGCGCTTTGGGTCCTTGATTTAGACCCATTTGGGCTCGGATTGGGTTGAATTTGGTGTCATTGGGTTCGTATTTCTGATACACTCAGTTTGACTGTAAGTTTGCTAAAATCGGAGTTCAGATGATCCCGGATTTAATTTTTGAAGTTTTCGGCTAGCTTTTTGCCTCGAGATTGCCCGATCAAGATAATTTTTGCATGACGTATCACATATTATTAAGGATAGTGATATCACAATCCTAAGTCATCCTCTCCCCATAAAAGTGGATTATTATAATAGCTCTTGAGTTGATTCTATACAAAATTCATAGATTAAGATTTTGTTTGGGACTACTTTCTTAATGTTTTTTAAAATAGTTTTTTAATATAAATATAAAAATATTTGTATTTGAAAGCTACTTTAAGAAGCAATAATAAAGTCTTCCCAAACGAAGCCAATTTTAGACCATTACTGTCATTAGTTTCTAGATATTTTCATACTAAGAAGCAGCTTTATAAAACAGCAAGAAAGTCGTCCCGACCCAAACGAAGCCTAATAGTATGTTTGGGGCAACTTTTTCATCGTCTAGCTTTTCAGATCGTAAACACAATTTCATTTAACGATTACTTTCTTGTTACTTTCGAAAATTTTTACAGTGAAAAGTTGCTTATTACAACTAAATTTGCTAATGTCTGGTAGTTATAATAAAGCCGTTGTCCGATTTTCTTAAAAATGTTGCAGCGGTCCTAACCAAACCCTAAAATGTTTTCATTTCAATTCAACCTTATTATCAATTTGGTTATTAAATGCTAAGCTGGTTCATGGATCCAGTAAACCTCATCAGGTTAATTTTTAGCCTGCTAATCAAGATTAATTAGTTCTTTGCTTTGCATATAATTTGATAGTTTAATACAGCTAAATTTTTTTAATGATCCCCACAATAATAAACCGTCGCTAATGCAAACAGTTATTAGCGGTTTCCATAGTTGATTTGGTCAATCCCATTAAGCCATTCCATGCATGCACGTCCCCACTCTCCCTCACCGTTCTTCAGGCTATTAAGCGTTGGCTGAAGGAGAAAAAGCCAATTTGCAGTTCATTCTTCTCTTCCTCCCTTTCTCTGTCGATAACCAGACGTCAAATTCCAATGGCTTCTCGCTCTCCTCTTCACTCTGTCAAGCTCTTTGTCTTCCTCATTCTCCTCTCCGCTTCTGGTTTTCTGAACGACGCCGCAACGGCTACCCAGTTTCGGGTCGGTGGACCGCTGGGATGGAGGAAACCGACCGGCTTCGAGTCGGAAACGTACAACCAGTGGGCCGGCCGGAACCGGTTCCACGTCGGCGACTCCCTTTGTATGCTCTTCCTTCTCCTTCAACGGCTTTCTCGACAGTTACATATTTTATTTTTCAGACATTAAATATAGTTTTATTTTATTATAACTTTTCGCTCTTCTTCAAATTTTTAGTGATGAGAAATACATTTTTATAATAAAATCTACTAAAATATATGGTAGAAGTAAGAAAAAGCTATGATTCTATTTATTTATTTATTTTTAGAATTCCTATAAAAACTTATAATTTTTTTTCTTATAATAAAATTTTATGTTATTCTTTTTAGACTGTTGTTGCAGTTGCTTCAAATAGAGAAAATTATTACGTGCGGAGTTTGAATGTCCGGATTCCCCACGTAATAATTTCTATCCAACTAGAAGCCTAATTAAAAAAATCTATATTTTTTACTTTTATATTGTGTACACATAGATTTCAAGTACGAGAAAGACTCATTGTTGGTCGTCGACAAAGGCCATTACGACGAATGCAACACTATGAACCCGCTCTTGAGGTTCACTGATGGCAACACTACGATTAGGTTCGACCGATTCGGCTATTTCTACTTCATAAGTGGTCAATCTGGCCATTGTAGGGCTGGACAGAAACTCGTTGTGCGTGTCATGGTTCACCCAGAGATGATATCAGCGCCGGCGCCGGCCCCAATGAGTGTACCATTTGTTGGATCAAGCCCAACATCATGGTCGGGCTCGCCAGACCAGCCTGAGTCCAGTGGTTCTTGGAGAATTGGAAAGACTGATTATGCGTTGGCCATTGGCCTAATTGGAGTGGCTTGGCAGATGGTTTAATTCTTGATTAATTGTTTGCTTTTATACTTCTGAAGTTTGGTTTTTTTGCTGTGAATGTTATGGTCATTTTGTTTTGGTTTAGATGCTTCACTGTGAGAGATATTGATTTTGTTTCTTTTCTGAATTGCTATTTCAAGAAAAAAGCTGTGTTAATTTCTAATGCAAAGTTTTTTAAAAACAACGAAAAAGGAACAGTCAAATTGATGACTTATTGCTTTTTAAAATAAATTTTTAGTTAAATATTAAAATTTTCACAAACAAAGCCTAGAAACTTGACAGGTCAACCTAGAAACTTGACGGGTCGAGTCCGGATTGAAATTTCTGATCCGTTTGTGAAAATAGGTTGGATTTGAGTCATGTCAAAAAAAAAAAGATAATTATAAAAGAATAATGGTTGTAAATTAGTCGAGCCAAACTTAGGCCATATTGAACTTAAGCTTGATTAATTAATCAAATTTAAATTGAAGCTGATGTTTCATTTATTATGAGAAGTAAAATTTAATTCTAATATAAACATTTGTAGTGATAAAATGACAAAAAATAAATAATTAGAAGAACAATAATAAAAAAATTAAATATAGTTTTAATAATTTTATATTTAATCAGCTAGATTCTAATATATCTTAATTATATTTTATATTAATATTTTTAAAATAAATTGACTCATGAGCTATTGAGTCAAATTGAAATAATGAAATTGACTCATGAGCTATTGAGTCAAATTGAAATTGACTCATTGAGCTTGACTCATAAGCTGATTATCTAAAAATTAGTTTATTACGCCTTAAGAGAAAGCTGACTAATGATTTTTTTAAAATAATTTTCTTTATACTTTGCATTTTAAATTGCAATCATAATTTTTGTTTGACTTCTATTTTCTCGTTTTTTTAAAAAAAATTTTGTATTATGATGCTATTTTTTTTAGTAGCTTAAAAAAATATTTATCCTCAAACAAGTTTAAAATCAATTTTACAAAAAATTGTAACTTCCACAAACACTACTGCTCCTATTACCGAAAGCAATACTTGTTTTGAATGAAGATCTAGTACACAGTCAGATAAAAGACATGAGTGCAGGATTTATAAGAGACATCAAGATTCTTCAAGTTCAGAAGGACAGTAGTTGGCGGGCGACTGAGGTCGGATGGACTGTTACTGGCTTCCATATAGAGGATAGGCGGTCATTGTTGGCCAGAGGATCCTTAGTAGTGGTTTGGTGGAGCAGATTCGTTAGTGGTGGTATCGAGGTGGAGCTTCAGAATTCTTCAAGCTAGTTCCATAACTCTTCTCTTCTTCCTCCACATATAAAGAATGAATGGTTTGTTTATAATTTTTTTAGAGTGACATGCGCGATAATATGGAGAAAATCAAGGGCAAGTTGGGAGTGTTCAATTAGACGACCCAAATTAATCATCTCGATTATAAAGCGTTTGTCAAGCATTTATGTGCCCAAATGATATCAGAATTAGACAATCTTGGGCTAGTTTGATTCATTTCATTGAGCCGCTCGTTTCAACTATAAGCATGTTATATTTGGATATCATTTGGTCATCTAATTTATGCTTTTATCCTTTCAAATATTCTTCAGGCTCTCGATTTGGACCCATTTGGCTTTGGATTAGACTGATTCTGATGTTGTTGAGTTCGTCTCTTCAAAATATTCAATTTTACTAGAAATTTGCTAAAATTGAAGTTCAAATGATCCCAAATTTAATTTTAAAAGTTTTCAACTAAAGCTTTGTTTGGGACGGCTTTTTCACTACTTCTTAAAGCAGCTTTTTAGTATAAAAATTAAAATTTTTGTACTATAAAGCTGCTTTAAGAAGCGGTAAGAAAGTCGTCCCAAACGAAGCCTAAGATTGCCTCGAGATTCATGCAGGTGATTTTTTTGTGATCTACCAATATTGAATCTACAGTAAGCTTGATCTGTAACCACAAATATCGTCTAAAAAGCACTGATGTGAACAAAAACTTGATGTCTGAATCATATGGAAATATGAAAATAACTGAGACCTTTATAAGTCATGTATACAATAGCCTTTAGCTGAATCATCCAAGCAACAACATGTAGGTTGCCAATAAGTCGAGTTCATGTCTTTTTTTTTACTCATTTATTAACCGGATCAAATTTATCTTAAATGGATCAAAGTTAGACCAATTTCCATCCATATCAAAATTCAACCTGTTAACCCATTTTGACACGTTTATTAAATAATTATAATTTTGAAAATCCTAAAATACTTGATTGTCTTTCACATATTCTTTAGACAGACAATCCACTCCTCTTGTTGATGCCTTCATAACATTAAAAATAAAAAATAAAAAATAAAAAAAAACTTTTTAAATTTTTAGGTAAGGTTTAAAAAATCATAATACCTAAAATTAATTATTATCAAGAGCCAGAAAATTAATGTTTCATTCTATAATTATATTTCTTATCAATAAAAAAATAAAATCCTTTAAATAAATTTTAACAAAGTATTTTTGAGAGTAAGATTTTAGATCTTAAGATTTTGTCAGTACATGAGGATTTCAATATTATATGGGAAAAAGTGGTTTGTGAGATTAAAAATATTGCAAAAGATGTGTTTGGAGTTTCGAAGGTCAAAACTCTTAATAGTAAAAATAGTTGGTGGTGGAATCCAAATGTGCAAGAAAAGATAAAAAATAAAAAGATTTGTTATAAAAATTGATTTAGATGTAAAAATTATGATAATTGGGAAAACTATAAAGAGGTTCATAAGGAATTTAAAAAAGCTATTTGCGATGCAAAGAGCTTAGCTTTAATAATTTATATAATATAATAGATACTAAGGAGAAATATATATGTATAAGTTAGCCAAACAAAGGGATCAGATTAGTAAGGATTTAGTTCAAGTGAAGTGTATTAAGGATGAAGATAAAAAAGTACTTTTCTTAGAAGATGATATTCAACAAATGTGAATGCGATATTTTGCTAAACTTTTTTAATGAAGAATGTCAAAATATGATTGACTTTAGTGACTTTATCACCCTAAATGAAAATAAAGATTTTTATTTTTATCGGGGTTTAAGTAAAATCGAAGTTAGAGATGTTTTAAAGAAAATGAAGTGTGGAAAAACTGTTGGACCTGACGATATTCTAATAGAGATGCGAAAATGTTTAGGAGACGGAATTTTTTGGCTTACTGAACTTTTTAATATTATTTTAAAGACTAAAAAGATGACAGATCAGTGGAGAATGAGTGTTTTAATTCATATTTTTAAGAATAAAAGTGATGCACAAGAGTGTGTGAATTATTGAGGAATTAAGTTAATGTGTCATACTTTAAAATTATAGGAGTGAGTTATGGAGCGTAGGTTGTGAGGTGATACTAATGTTTCTCAAAATCAATTTGGAATTCATGCCGGGTAGGTCTACTATAGAAGTCATACATTTATTGAGAGGTTTGATGGAGAAATATAGAGAGAATAAGAAGGATCTACAAATGATATTTTTTGATTTAGAGAAAGCATATGATAAAGTTTCAAGAGAAGTGCTATGGAGAGTTCTTGAAAAAAAGGAGTTAATAATACTTATATTCAAATCATTAAAGATATGTCTACAGGAGCTATTACTTGTGTTCAAACATAAGGTTGTTTGATAAAGTATTTTCCTATTTCGGTTGGATTACATCAAGGATCAGCCTCAAGTCCATATCTTTTTGCTTTAGTCATGGATGTTCTCACTAGACACTTACAAGAGGATGTATCTTGGTGTATGCTTTTTGCTAATGATATTCTTCTTGTTGATAAGACTAGAGAGGGAGCTGAATGTAAACTTAAATTATGGAGGTCAACCTTAGAGTCTAAAGGTTTTCACTTGAGTAGATCTAAAACTGAATATATGGAGTGTAATTTTAGTAGCAATAGACCTAGTGAAGGGATTGTGACTTTGGGCGATCAAGCCATTAATAAGAGTACACGTTTTAGATATATTGGATCTATTGTTTAGAGTGATGGTGAAATTAATATGGATATTATCAGCAAAATTCAAGTTGGATGGTTGAAGTGGAGGAATGCATCGGGCTTATTGTGGGATAGAAAAGTCCCCCTCAAACTTAATGGAAAATTCTATAAGATGGTTGTTAGATCTGCAATGCTTTATGGTGCTGAATGTTGGCCATTAAAAGAGAAGCATAATACTAAGTTAAGTGTTGTAGAGATGAGGATACTTAGGTGAATGAGTGGCTTAACCCTTAGAGATATAATACAAAATGAGCATATACGTGAAAATGTTAGAGTAGCTCCAATGTAAGATAAGATTAAAGAGAGTCACCTTAGATGATTTGGTCACATTAAAAGAAAGCATTCCAATGACCCGATTAGGAAAGTTGGGGTATTAGATTTGACTTATGTTAAAAAAGGTAGATATAGACTTAAAAAGACTTGGTTAGAAAATACTAGAAATGATCTTTCTTTATTAGATTTAAATGAGAATTTGACTTTTAACCGTACACAATGACGAAAAAGAATTCATGTAGCCGATCCCACGTAGTGGGACAAAAACTTGATGTTGTTGTTGTTGTATATAAATTTTAAACTCACAACTTTTTTGATAAATTGCATTAACTAGTAATGAAGTGAATCATATCTTCATATTAACATATATCAGGTACTTAAAATATATCAAAATTGAAATGAATACATCCTTACAAATCAATATGAAAAGAAACATATTCATCATATTGATCAATACTTCTAAAAACAAAAGGACTTATCAATATTCAAAGCCACTAAATAGCACAAATCCAAATCTAAGCCTTCGTTTGGAACAACTTTCTTATCGCTTCTTAAAAAAACTTTTTAGTACTAAAAAATAGCTTTAAGAAACAATAAGAAAGCTGTCCCAAACGAAACTTAAATTTATAATTGAGAAACTAATCACAAGTGATTGATTGAGTACACAAACATAACAGAAATGAAGAGCAAGCAACAATTTAACAGCCTTGCAAGTAAGACTGATCATACAATAAAGGGAATGATTTTAAGTTATTTTGAAATACTTCTCAAAAGTGTATTAATACAAACTAATTGGCTCAGTTTATCAGATGAGAATACAGCTTTGCACCCCAAGTTTTATCCCCAAATACAGAGAGCAGCCTGTGCTGATAAACTAGCCTGGCTATTTTCAATCCTAAGACATTCCCTCATTTGGCCAGGAAAACAATCCACATCTATAACAAATTCACCTAACCATGTAAACAGATTTACTCGTTCAGTACAAGAAAAATGAATCTGCTAGACTAAATGCTGATGCTGTTAAACCAGCCACAAAAGATCAAAGCTAACAAGAAGACTAGAACGCCTAAGCTTCTGCAGTGATTGAAAACCTGTAAGGTGACTAGTTGTGAAGAAACCACCAGTTGCAATACTTGAGCATATGCTGAAGAAAGAAGTGAAAAGATCATTTTCTCAGCCAGTTTTGGCAGCACGTTGTCTCCATGAACTCTGAAAAATTTGCAATGAGAATTTAGAATGAGGAGAGCTAACAGAAGCAAGGAAATATTGTACTTGTTAACATGGAGGTTGAGATGGTTTACAAGGGGCTCGTCGTCTGAATCTTCCATGGTTTTCGGACTGGAAGTCTCGTCGCCTTTTTCGGGTAACTCTTTGGACATATCTGATGTGTTCACTTTGGTTTCATCGGTTGTTTTTACTGGAGTTGAAGATTCTTTTGCTTCAAATTCTTCAAGGAAAAAAAAAAGGAATTAGATGTCTTCAAAATTATGCAGGTTCCCTACGCTATAATCAGGAAATATCAATACTTTAATCCAGCTTTGATTCATGATTGGGCCAAAAGCATAATGCAGCAATGAGTTGAAAATTATAAAGAGAGGGCATCACTTAATTACCATAGAATGCGAACAAAAGCCGGTTTAGATTCTAACTAAACAGTAGACAAATTTTAAGAAAACAGATGATTCCAAGGGAGGTTTGTATGGTTTTTCATTCTTGAATCCCTCTAGAATCAGCAAGAAACAGCACATACTACTGTGGTTTCGTTTGGGACGGCTTTCTTTTTGCTTCTTAAAACAGCTTTTTTATACAATTTTTTTTACAAGAAAGCTGCTTTAAGAAGTAGTAAGAAAGCCGCTAATCTAAATACTAGCTGCCTTTATGCATCCACAAGTTGAAAAACATGTCAGCGCTAGCCTTCTACAAGATCCTTCCTCTTTCCTTTGGGTCCTTCAAAAAAACCTAAAAATACTATCCTCTTCAGGAGTAACAAGGCAAGATAAAACTTTACACAAGGGATCCAAAATAAAGAATAGGTTCCTAAAAAAAAAAAAAAAACTGCTATCTTAAAAAGGTTTTCTTGAATACCCCTATCAAATGTGAAAAAATATCCAACTACCTCCAACATAAATTATCGTTAACAAATCGTCACACTACTTTAATATGCAAACTAATTGAAGGACGTTTTGGATATGGATGAAGTTGTATAAAAAAGCTGCATGGACCCTTTACAAGGGCCACAACCACATTTTCCTCCTGTCTCTCTCCTATATGATAGAGAGATTATTATATGCGGACGCCGAATGCGTCTGGAGGCCAATCAGGAGCCGCCACATCACACAATGCCCTATGCATTGAGTGACGTGGCGGCTCTTGATTGGCATTTAGACGCGTTTGACGTCCGCACATAATAAATTTTCCATATGATGGCCCATTTTAAAAATAACATTTAAATGAATGCACAGGGCAATAATTTTTCCATATGATGGCCGCACGTAAATTATGCAGACCAATAAATCGACTTTAAATGAATCTTTTATTAATATTATATTAGAAAAATATTGACATAGTTAAAGTATTTTCAGGATTAATTATTATTATCACGAAGCAATTAATTAAATTTTAGATTCTTTTGAATTTTTCTTGGAATCTATAGACTCCTTATTTGTAATCTTCTTTTACGTCATTTAACAGCAATTTTAAAATTCCTCAAACTCCCTTGAAAGAGGCCAACGTCTTTCTCTCTCCAAGTCCATTTGATCTCCAAGTTACCCAACCTCTTCTACCTCTCCCTCTCTCTCTAGACTCTTCCTGTCAAAATTTTGGAATTAAATCCAGACAAATGAAGCAAATAAGGAAAAGAAGGAAGAAGGGATGGCAATCCAAGAAGATGAAGCCATCATTCATTAATGATATGAATTTAATTATCAATAATTTGATCTATTATAATCTCTATTTGCTAGTATTCATCATGCCCTCTAAGTACATATCATAATCCTTACATTCATCAAGCTCTTCAAGAACAACCCTATCATTGATTGAAGCTTACAAGATCACATCAACCCAAGTCCCAAACCGACAGTTAGACCCATCTACACAATTACTTTGCTCAATATCCCCATTACCATTTTGTTTTAAGAGTATTGTGGGCTCCGAAAATTCGGCCCCGGCCTCCTCGCCGCGCTTTTCTTTTTATTTGCTTTTGCTTGAGCGAGGGAGTTTTAACTGATAAGTTCCGAGGTAAATTTTGGAAGGCAGATGAGTTTGTAGATAAGACACTACCCAGAGATTTCGCCCTCATTTGGCGAGGACTTTATGATATGAGTTCTGGTTTCCTATAGGCGCAAGCCCCTATAGTTAATTACCCCTCTCGAGCATGAGAGAGAACTTTCGATTACGGCTAGTCGTAAAAGAGGTCGAATAGGTTATAAACCTATCGTATAATAGCAATAATTTTAGGGTTTAAATTTTGAATTTGAAAGTTTGAAATTTGGAATTCAGAGTTTATCACCATAAACTTAAAACTGGTGGTGGGGGGAATGAAGACGAGCCCGATCAAGATCCCCATGGTTCCGTCATCCTGGGCTATCATGTTCCCTGGTCTACTTAGTCAGAGGAGGTAGTCGACCCAACCTGACAGAAGGTACCTTATCGGCAGCCATGGGTTACTTCGTCCAAGAATACCTTGTAGACCTGGGTTGATATTTGCCTAAGAGGATATATATGAATCCACCTTAGCTCATAGAAGGCTTTATGCCTATCGAATATACCCTATGATTCATAACTCAAGGGTTTGACGCCTTTAGGGAACATATGGGCTTTGGCCGTGATCGTAATATAATGACGCGTCATTTTGCGGCAAAATCACCCGATCAGAGGGCACATGCCACGTCCCTGTTGGCAAGAGACTATTTGAGAATGAACCTTAGTGATACACCCGACATGCATTTACTCTTTGTGAGCTGAGGTTAATTTCAGATTTATCACCCCTGACAAACGATTGCGGGAGGTGGATGATTTTTAGTTTTAATTTTTTAGGTGATAAATTTTATTTCAGAGATTTGATTGGATTTGAGATATGAGATTTTGAGATTTGACCCCTCCGGTTAAGATTTTCTGTCAACGCGGCCATCATCGGGTGACTTCAAAGTCACTTCTATTTTCGTAGGATTTTGGGAGGTATTTTGCAATTCAAGTCGTGTCGACTCCAGTCCTTTCGAGGAGGATGAAACTTGAATATTAGACCCGCGCAGCATTCACGAATCGTTGGATTTGTGATTTAGATGTGACGATTGGAGTAGGCCTATCAAAACTGGGTCACGGGTCGGGTTCGGGTTCAACCCGAAGCTGACCCAGGTTCATACGGGTCAACCCGAACCCGACCCGTTTTTGAAAACGGGTCAGTTTGCTGGACCCGAACCCGACCCGCTTTGGGTCCGGGTCAACCCGACACGACCCGTTTGACCCGATAAAAATTTAAATTAGTATTTTGTATTTAATTACAAATAAAAATATGTACCCTTCAATTAATTGTTAAACAAATTTTTAAAATGTACAACAAAACATATCATTTAAAAATTACATATCTTTAACAAAAAAAATTACATATAATAATTATCATTTACAAATTAGAAATCAACAAAATGACCGCGTCGTCACTTTTCCCTTGCTCAACCAATAAGCACGGCTCAACTTCAAGTCTTCAAGCACACGACCCTGTCGACCTGTATTCAGTATTCACAGAATAAGGAAGAACTGTATTCTGCGAAATAAACAAGTTAGATATGATGCTCATTGCTCAGATTAAACCTTCCAAATCTTTAATCACCTTATGAGGTGTATGTTCAATCAACATTAGCATATTACCATCCAAGGAGACGAATTGTATTTTGCATTAAGTTAGTATCTATTCATTTATATATGTAGTATCTACTCATTTGATTTGAATACAAAATTACAAATGTCAATCCTAGTTGTAATAGCATTTTTTCTGAAATTATTCCCACTATAATTTGAGAAGGTTGATCATCATCGCATCATCACTTCAAAACAACAACAAATAATATTTAATGCTTGATCAGTTGATCAAATATTCAAATGAATCATAAGAAGCAGCAGGATACACGAAACACGGAAACAACACATCAAAATATCAGAAAGAACCAGCACAAAACTGAAGCAGGTGGTAAACAGAAGTACAGAACTTTCCACTTTTCCTGTTTTCCAGCACAGGCTGAACAGCACAGAATATTAAAGTTCAGCAAAACAGCCCGAAAAAACACAACAGGTAACCTGGCCGAAATGCTAATGTTCTGGATCGTGTACAGAAATGCATATAGCACAACCAAATAAATTTTTGACAGGAATGAACACAGCACTACAGCAGCATGTGCCATTTTTATTATTTTGTGCCATTTGATCAATCATAGAAATAGATGCACTAGAACCAGTTTGCAATATGAGCTGTACTATATCACGTAAATCTCTTTTCTTGCAATTTTGCAAGCATGGGCGGAACCACTACTAGGTTAGGGGGGGGGCAATTGCCCCCCCTCAAAAAAAAAATTTTTTTTTTATAAGAGTAAAAAAAAAAAAAAGTATAGGAGAGTAAAAAATTTTTTTTTTGCCCCCCCTAAAAAACTCTTTTAACCTATATTGCCCTAAAATATCTATATATTTCTTCACATTTAGTTCTAATATTATATTTCATGCTTTTCATGACTGTTTAATTACATTTTTTTCTTTATTTTTCTTGCTTAATTTTTTTTAAAAAAACTTGTCGTAATATATAAATATATAATAATATTTTTTAATATTCAATTATTTTTGTGTTGTATTTGCCCCCCCTCAAAATTGAAGCTGGTTTCGCCCCTGTTTGCAAGTGTCTCCTTAAGTTACCAGTGCCATTTTTACTATCACATAAGTATTGAGCACCACATCTTTTGCATTTACACCTTTGTTTACCATCTGTAGGATTAGGTAACATCTCAAAATGACCCCAAACCTTGGAAGTCATCCTTCTACGCTTCTTAATTACGACTGAACCATCATCACATGCATCATCAGATGCATCTAAACCCTCTACCACATTGTCTTCAATGCGAACTTCATCATTTTCTTGAATATAATTTTCAGGAAGTGTGTTTGAATCCTCCATCTATTGCAAAAATTATATCAAATTATACAAATGAAAAATGATAATTTACCTTAAAAAAATATCCAACACACAAATACAAAATCAGTGAAATAGTATGAAATTGTTGTAATTGCATATAGACATATAGTCAAATTCAATACACTGAGCCACTTATCACTGATACACTCATACACAGAATCACAACCACAAGGCCAATAACAGATTAACAGCCACAAGGCCGACAACCCACAGGCAGCAACGAAATGCTAACAAAAAGTCAAGCCAACTGCTAATAGATATTGCCAATTTCAATTTTCCATAACAGATAATCAAAGTCCAAAGAAAGCCAAGCCAACTGCTAACATAAAGTTGGAACTTCAATTTTTAAAAAACCCTAAACCGAATATCAACAAAAATCTGTTTATGTCTTTATGATTTCATAATAAACTAATTAACTGCATCTTAAGATAAAAATTCGTAAAAAACTAAACAGCTAAAGCACAAAATGTGAAGCCCTAATTGGTATTTCAACGCCACACTGCCACAACAACTTCAAATTGGAAGGAAGAATCGAAGAAGAAAATAACTAAAAAAAATCAATGCCTCCGTAACAAAAAATCAAAAAAATTTGCAACACTCATTGCTTGACTTCAGTCTTCAAAGATAACCGAAAGATAAGTAGATAACCGAAAGAAAGTTAACCAAAAAATCAAATCAATGAGCTTATGAGCCGATGAGTCGATGACGAAGAACGGAAGAATCAAAGAGCCGCAGAGGTGCAAAGGAGGAGATCTCAGCGAAATCGACCGCAGAGGCGCAAAGAGCTTAGGGTTTTCTCGCTCGAAGAGAGACGAAGTCACGACTCACAAACTGAACGCTCGCAGTCTCGCTCTCGAATAATGGGCATGGCTAGTTAAATGAATAAATGCCCTAAATTTGTAAATACGAAAACGGGTCGAACGGGTCATTTTCGGGTTACCCGGGTTGACCCGAACCCGACCCAAAATGCCATACGGGTCAAAAACCCGAACCCGAACCCGACCCGTTTCGGGTTCGGGTTGATCTTAACCTGAATTTCTCGGGTCGGGTTCTTGGGTTGTGTCAAATGTTGACAGGCCTAGATTGGAGCACATGAGGGTATGTTTAGTTTCAGCATAGAATGTGCATTTGACCCTGCACAGCATTCTCGGACATTGACATTTACATTTAGAAATTTATTGCATTTGTCGGAGCACATACAGGGGTATATTTAGTTTTAGAGATCATATTTAATACATAAGGGAGCATTTTAAAATATTTAAATATGATCCATTTGCGAGAGTGGTTTTATTTAGGAAATGCACAAAATTTCATTTAAGGGGCATACGAACGCCTTCTGTCCGCTTGCACACATGTTGCGGATCCGACGACGTTATTCTAAATTAGATTTCTTTTGTAACACATAAAAGATATCACTTTGTTGTTATTATCCCACTCAACATAACTTACAGAGAATGCTTGTTTGATGGGCATTAGGAGATCATGCTAGTATTCGTAGGGGAATTATCATGCTTGTTATAAGTTCCCCTATTCTCTCTCATAAATAGATTGATTTATTTGATACAAGCTCCTTGTCCTTGCTTGCAGACTAGTTGTTGAGGGGGACCTAGACAATTTCTCAATTTCTTGGAGTATAAGGTCTTACTGATTTATGAGAATCATCGGTTCTTCAAATCATCATATTGTGATCAATTGCCTTAGAAGTTAGTTCACATTTGTAGGAAGTTTGGTCAATATAACATAATCATCTTGATATTGCATAAGCAACATAAGCAAGATGCTTAGTGACTTAGAACATAATAAAAATCTTCCATCAAATGAAAATTTATTTTATGGATGCGAACTTAATTATTAGCCTTAGTAAAAAATCTTATATATGATTAAAGTTGACACTACAAATTATGTATATAGCAAGTTTCTAGCATCCAATCTCCTTCCATGGACTTCAAGAAAATGTTCACCTTCATTTAGAATGTAGTCGTACATGATTTTTCTTTTGCGTGTGTAGTGTTTTCTGCAATGGCCCGCAGATGTTTGCATTCGTCGCTAATTTCTAAGTGACTCAATAAAATTCAAGTCCTTATAATCATGTTGAGTGCAAGTATGGTTTGAGTTCAAATTTGAGTCCATTTCGAGTTTAGGTCCAATATTATTTGATCAAATATGATTTAAAATTTATTTTATGTTTGAATTGAATTTAAATCAATTTTTTATTTTAAGTCAAGTCCTTTGTTGTTCACTGAAAATTTCGGCAGCCTCCCGGCGTCACCTCACCACCAAGGGAGAAATCGGAACGGCACTGCCGTAATTCTTCCTACCCGGACCTAAGGTCGACGGTGTAGGGTCTTCGATCTCACCAGGATCTAAGATCGACTGCATGAGGTCTTCAATATGGAACCATCCCGGCCGGATCTAAGATACGACGGCCCGGGGTCTTCAAATTTAAAACCATCTGTCCGGATTAAAAATCAACGGCGCAGGTCTTTAATTTCAAACCATCCCGGTCGGACCTAAGGTACGACGGCCGAGGCCTTCGACACATGTTTGAAAATCCTCACATTTCTCTCCATCTCTCTTTATATAATTATATATTATATTAAAATCATAATATAATATATATTATAATATAATATATTTATTATAATATAATATTATATTATAATATTATAATGTTATATTAATATAATATAACATTATATTAATATTATATTATACTGTTATGTTATAACATTATATATAAATACTATTATAGTATAATATATATAATAGTGAGGGAGAAGGGAAGAATCGGGAAGCCCGATTGGGCATGGAGGCGGGACGGAGGCACGCACTCGCAGAGGCAAGGCACGACGGCTTCGTCGGCGACGGTTCAGGCCAAAGCAGGTTTGATGTAGAACGGATATGAGGATTGAGTCCTATGGGTCTTGAAGAGCAACTCGTGAGGTCCAAACAGCAGCTTTTGACACTTGGGAAATTCTGGACAGCAACCAACGGAGGAGGACATTAAGCTCATGTGTGATCGTTGTGGTTGCTGACAAAGAGAGGATAGCATACTGAATCCAGGAGAGGTTCTGGACAGCAGTTTTCTGGTTCCTTGCAATCTAGACAGCAACCTACAATGTTGGGGAACAGCTTGGACAGCTTCTATAAAGGATTGGAGCTTTGGATCACCACGTATGGCCTTCAGGGATACAAGACAGCACGTCACCTGCTGGAACACAGGGACAGCCAGCAGGAATCACAGGGATAAGAGAGGAGAACGTGGGGAAACTATTGGGAGGTAACGGTTGTGGCTGGGACAGGTTTGGAAAGGAGAATTAGAGAGTATATGGGGAGGATTTAATTCAGTAGGAGGGAAAACAAAGGGCGGCAGCTTAGGTTGAGATTGGGTGGGGAATTAATGAGAGTAGTTATGGAGATTAAGGGGATTGGAGAGAGAATTAGGGGGATTTAGAAATTCCTTTCCAAACTTAGGTTGCTAATTGTGGAAAGAGAATTAGAGAGAAATCTCTAATAAAATTCAGATTTGAGAGGATTTGGGAGTTTCCAAAAATAAATTGATCTCATTAGGAAAGGATTACAAATTCAATTTAATTGGAATTTGAAATTTGAATTCTTTCCAAAGTTAAGATGACTTAAATTAGGAAAGTTTTAATTTTTTCCCACATGATATTTTAGGAAAGTTTTTTTGAATTTCAAATTGAACAAATTTGAATTCAAAATTCTGTCCCAAAATACTTTCATCCAAATTAGGCAAGGGTTTTAATGGGGATGAAGAGATGGACGGTGGCCGGCGGCTAGAGGATTGGGCCGGCGGTGTGGAGGGGTCGGGTGGGATGCTTGGCCGTGGGTGTTGGACGAGGAAAAGAGGGGCTTTCGGGTGAGGCTAGAATCCGACGGCCAAACGAAGATGGTGAGGAGGAAGAAGATGAAGATAATGACGAAGAGCAATAAGAAGGAACAAAAGCAAATAAACAAAATATCAAAGATACAACCGCGAGCCCGGACACATCCTGCGGCTAACGGGTACTACGTTGCCCTTCTTCAAGGGACTTCACGCCACGAGCCCGGACCCATCCTGCGGCTGGTGGAAACTCCGACTCCCTCTCATAGGGATTTCACTAACGTAAATGCAAATTTTTTTTATTAATAATCCATCATGCTAATACAAGAGAAGGGGCCTCTATATATAGGCCTCAAAAGAGATTTAAAAGACACATTTGCCCCTTAGGCTTTTACATAAGACAAGAGGGTAAGAAGGGAACTTGCAAAACTAAATTAAAATACACTTAATAAACGAAAATAAGACAAAGTGATCTCGGTCGTCGATCTTCAGCTCCTCCTCGGATTGGCATGGACGGTTGGATGTCCGCATCAAGGTTGGTTGGAGTTGGTGGGATTTGGGTCAACTTGGTTCACCACGGCTAGGGCACGTCGCTGGGTCTAGTTTGGTCGCAAGCCTTGATCGTAGACTGGAGTCGATAGTGCGGCTCAGATCAATCGGAGAAGATGAAGGAAGAAGTCTGGAGTTTGGTCTGCCGGAAGGGTCGACACCCGAGCAGGCTTCGACGAGAGAAAAGGGACGACTAAGAGCACATGTATGCTTCCAAAATCTCCTTCTCTGTGTGTGAGTTTTTTTTTAATTGCCCCCCTCCCCTAGCCGAATGAGAGGATCTTCGGTTTTATTTCGTGAGGGAGCAGTTACGAGAGCGGTCGTGGAACCGTCAGTGACGTCGGTCAGCGAATCGTTGTGTCTGCCAGTCGGGAGCTTCAGTCGGTTAAGCAGTTACAATCAACAAGTATGTTCACCTATAACATCAGCTCTAATCAAGCGCCAATGAAATTCTCATCTATTTAAGTTTCAAGAAATTCTCATCTATCCAATAAAATTCCACTTTTAACAATCAATAATGTAATATAACTTGCTAAGATACAATTCCATTTTACTATAAAATAGAGTAAAAGCTATAAATAGTCCCTCAATTATTGATAAATGTCCAATTTAGTTCCAAAGCTTTACATTGCTCCAATTTAATCCCTCATTTATTAAAAATTGAGTCAATTTAATCCTAAAATTTAAAATAAGAGTTAAAGTTAACTCCAAATTAAATATGAAGGATATTTTAAGTACTACAAGTGAATATAAGATTATATTGCTTATATTGCTCAATTTTATCATTTAATAAATTATAATACATATTTAACCCGCTACATAATAAGAGTGAATAAATAATGATTTTTTTTTAATTTTTTAAAGTAAAATCTAACATGATAAAAATTATATTATATTAAAAATGGAAGCTCTAATTTTTTATTATATTTAAGTGATATAAATTTGTAGTTTTTATCTTTTTCGATTTTGCTTTAATTTTTTTTTTCACTATTTATTCACACTTATTATGTAATTGATTAAATATGAGCTATAATAAAAAAGATAAAATTGAGAAATATAAGCAATGTAATCTCATATTCATTTGTAGTACCTAAAATATCATTTATATTTAACTTTAGAGTTAACTTTAACTCTTATTTTTAATTTTATGACTAAATTGGTTCAATTTTTAATAGTAAATTGGAGCAATCTAAAGCTCTGGGATTAAATTGAATATTTATTCATAATCGAGAGACTATTTTGAGCTTTTTATTCCTATAAAATATAAAGGTGGAAAACACCATCACCAATCTAGAATTAAAATAAATGAACATATAGTGTAGATGATACTTTGAAACTCTCATCTATTCAAGAAAATGCTGAAGGCAATATATTTGAACTACGTACCTAAATTAACATCATCAATCTCTGATCCAGAATGAGGATGAACATCCGTTGCCTCTGAATCAAATTTACTATGTATACTATTGTCTGCATTGATGTCATTTTTTGATACCCTTCTGCCATGAGATTGGGAACTTTTTCCTGAGATATGTCTTACTCCAAGATTAGAATCAGCCGCAGACCTGATTAACCAATGAAATATTTTAAAAATTGAAGTTTTCATGCTGAAGCACCTAACAAAGTTTACACTTACCTTTTCGTAGGCTTATTATTTCCTTGAGAATTATGGTCATTGCTATGATCATTTATGTCCATCGAGCTTCAGTAGCAATGACATAAAATTAGAATTTTTTTCCCAGAAATTTTGCTGATGTACAGATTATTTAAACAAAGCTCATGATACATTATATTGTGCCATATTAACATATTACTAGTGGTAAAGCCTGGGCATGAGGACACCAGAAATGACAAGAAAATGGAGGTTGGATTTATAGCTTTAAGTAGGGTAAAAGAATGTTAAAAAAAAACTAAATAAATCAAATATTAACAAATTGTTATGTTAAACTAATCATTAGATTCAAGAAGAAAAAAGACAGGTTCATAGGGCAATGGGCAAAGACAGAGAGAGAGAGAAGGATAATTAGAAAAAATATTAAAGAGAGAATGATATGAAAAAAATAAAATACATAAAAGTACAAATAAAACATAATGGGAAAAAATTATATAAAGTTATACTGATAAATTCTGCACAATGAAAAGATGACAAAGTGCGAAAATGTAGAAGACATATTCTTAAATCTAGAAGATAGTTTTAAATAAAAATAGAAATAACACTAGGAACCATTTTTGCAATCTAGAAATAGAATTTTTTTTTTCAAAGATTAGAGTTGGAACGAAAGTAAAACAAAAGAAATCTGAAAAAAAAACCTTGCTTAGGTGCAACATCATCATCATAAGTGATATATCATCAAAAACGTATCTTGATCTGGCACAAATCTCGAGGCAAAAATCAAGCCAGAAACTTCAAAAATTAAATTTCGGGATCACCTGAACTATGATTTCAACAAACATACAGTCAAACTGAGCGTCTCGGAAATACGAACCCAACAACACCAAATTCGATTCAATCCGAGCCCAAATGAGTCCAAATCAAGGACCTGAAGCGTTGTTAGAAAGTTCGAACCACAATTTGAGTTACCAAACGGTTTCCAAACATGACGTGCTTATAGTCGAATCGAGCGACTCGACGAGACGAATCCAACGAGCCCAAGATCTCTAAATTCCGACATCATTAAGACCTTCAAATGCTTGACGAACGCTACACGATCAAGGGATTCAATATCGGTCGTCCATCCAACCACTCCACATTTTCCCCTGATCTTTCACCTATTTACGGGCCATGCCACTCCAGAAATCTATAAATAGACCCCTCATTTCTCTTGAGCGGGGGACCAAAGCAAGAAGAATAAAGGATAAATAGGAGGGAAGAAACTCCTACTCGACCAACGCCGGAATTCCGCCCGACTTCCAAAGTGACGTCGGAATTCCGTCCGTCCTTCAAGTGATGCTGGAGTTTCACCCGAACTCCAAGTGACGCCAGATTTCTATCCAACCTTCAAGTGACACTGGAGTTTCACCCGAACTCCAAGTGACATCGGATTTATGTCCAACCTTCAAGTGATGCTGAAGTTCCACCCGAACTCCAAGTGACGTCGGAATTCCGCCCGACCTCCAAGTGACGCCGGAATTATGCACGACCTCTAAGTGACGCCGGAGTTTCAAGCCGGAGTTTCACCTGAACTCCAAGTGACTCTGAAGTTATGCTCGAATACCATCTAACGCCAGAGTTCTCCTCGGCCTCCAACTGACGTCAGACTTCTACCCGACGCCGGACCTCTACTCGTCGCCAAATTTCTACCTGACGCCGAACTTCTGCATGTTGCCAGACTTTCGTCGGACATCTATTTGATGCTGGATTTCTATCTGAGCCATCTTTCTGACCTTCGTTGTCAGACAACGGCCCTTCTGACCTCCGTCGCCCGCCGACTACGGTCCTTCTAACTTACGTCGCCCATCGACTATAGTCCTTCTGACCTCCGTCGCCCGCCAACTACGGTCTTTCTATCTTACGCCGCCCATCGACTACAATTCTTCCGACCTCCGTCGTCCCCTGACTACGGTCCTTCCGACTTCTGTCGCCCGCCGACTACGGTCCGTCTGATTTACGTTGCCCACCAACTACAGTCCTTTCGACCAAACAAACACATCAACAGTGATTCTTTGTATTCACCTCATGTAATGTACTCTATAAGATGTACATCAAGCTAAGGCCTTCCCCAAGGAAGGGCCTCATTTGTAATCAACTGCAATATTAGTGGATTCATTCAAACTGGGCTAGGCCCCATGATTTTTCCCCATTGTCAGAGGTTTTTCACATAAAAATCTTGGTGTCTCTAGTGAATGCTAGACCCTCTCTCTTATCTGATTGCGTGCCGGATTTTCTTACAACTCTAAGACGTTAAACTTTATATTTCTCTACCGCCGCAAATACTCCAGGACGCAACAATAAGCTTTATCCCAACTTGGTATCATGTTTGAGTGTAGAATAACTGAATGTGGCAGTACATCTAATCGATAAAAAAAATAATAATAAATCCAAAGAATGAGGCACAGAGCCCATGATCATGTAAATTGTATCAGGAAGCGAGCAAGAAAGAATAAAAACTAGAAATGAAAATTGGATTAGCATAAGATACAACATGGCAATAATGATGCATGTTGAAAAAATGTTCAGAGCGTGTTCACAAGTGTCAAATTTAAAAAAAAAAAACGTATAAGCATCTAAGAAGTTATAAGGAAAGTCAAAATAAGAAAGATACTCACAGTTCATGTGACGAGGACTGCTGGCTTTTGGATCGCTGTAAGTACCCACATGTAATAAATTAGCATTACCATAAATTTCCGTCAACTAGCAAGCAAGAAGAAGCAAAAAAGGAAAGCAATGATCAACAATAGCCATAACAATACAGTGGTCATACCTTTTTAGGTGTCCAGCCATTTGGTATAAGCTCCCATTTCTCCGTTTCTAGTCGAAGCACTTCAACATCACCATCATCATACAATATCTGCAAAGTACGCTAAAAATGTTAATGGGGTGAATTTACATGAGAAAAACTAGAACAGAGAAACGACAAGCAATAATAAGAACTGAGATAAGGGATATTAAGAACTGGTGGAAAAGAACAATAAAGGGAGAAGTTGGAGATGAAGGCTTCGTTTGAGACGGCTTTTTTATTGCTTCTTAAAGTATCTTTCTAGTACAAAAATTTAAATTTTTACTAAAACGTTACTTTAAGAAGTAGGAAAAAAGCCGTCCCAGACAAAGCCGAAGTGAAACATACAACAACTTCTTGATTGAAATAGCAAAAACCAGCTTTTGATAAATGTTCACCTCTAAGAACTCTGACCGGATACCTTCAATTGAGGGTCAACATTTCTCATTTTATAAATTTATCTATTTGTAACTAAATTCAAGGTTATCATGTCTTAAAAAATAGCTATCTTACTCTGTCAACATGAACCAAAGATACATGATTCAGCCAAGTAAATAAAAAAAAACCATGATCGAGACTGCAGAGAAAATAATTTAGCTCAATGACTGAGATCAGGCTCAGATCAAGGTGAATGATGAGCCTATTAAAGAACTGGGGAAACCTTAGATAGAGCTCGAATATATTGGGTTTCAACTGAATAGAACAGTCTATAAATAAATTGAAATGACTTTTATGTGAGAAAAATTAATTATACATGCGATTTGTTTTCTATATTACAACCTTCATATGAAAGACAAAGATTAATGATGTAATCTACAAGTTAAGAACTTAAACTAATTGGATAACTTTTTATGAAGATTAGACTGCTGATCAAACTTAATGAAGAAATAGATGACTTATAAAGCCTATACTAAAAGTAATCTACACTTTATGAAGGGGCTCAAGCCCGAGATCCGAGTGGCTGTTAGAGTGATGAGGCCGCGTGACATAGGAGAGGCTATGGAGCTTGCGCATTTGGTGGAGAACCGAAGTATCTAGAGAGAGGAACTAGAGATAGATGCTCAGGGGGTCATACAGGATGACTAGCACTTTCTTAGCTCCTAAGGGACCAACACCAGTGATCGATGTAGGCAGGGGGGGTGTCAAATCAAATCCTAATATTTGATTTTTGACTTATCTAGCTCATTAATGTCAAGTGGAAAATTTGCTCATTATGAGCTGATTTTTAGTTCATTTATTGAACTAAAAATTAGCTCATTATTTCTTAATCTTGGCTTTTCTCCTCCCCCCCTTTTTCTTCTCATTTCTCTACAATTTATCTTGCCCTTTCCTCTCCCTTCTGTCTCTTGGGATGCCGTGGTTTCCTGCTGGTTTTGGTCCCTCGGTTTGCTTCTGAATTAATGTCCCGTGGTCCCCCTTTTACCGAATTTGTGGTGGCTGTTTGGCTGCTGGGTTTCGTAATGTACCTGCCTGGATCCGTGGCCTTTTTCCTAATTCTTTTGCTGTGCCGTTTGGGATTTCGGTATAGTGACTGTTGGCCTTTCATTCCCTCATTTATTTGAGTATATGAAGAGATTTTGGGGCTGTTTGTATTCCTCTTTTATGCCTATATATAGAAGATGTTTGTGGCTGTTTTAGGTGGTGAAAAATGTTATTTTTGGAGTAAGAAAACCTGAGGGTTTTTTGGAAAATGCTTGAGAGCTTTGTTCCACTTCTTCTTCTATCTCTTGGGGAGACTTGCGAGTTCTTCTCCACCCTTCGTCTTGGCTTCTAATCTCTTTCGTCTCTCCGCAAGTTTCATTCCACATGTATCCTTCTTCTCAATGAGAGCAAGTTTAGGTTTCTTTTATAAGTCTTGTTTGAGTCATTTGTAAGCGTCTTGTAAGAGTCTTCATATAAAAAAAGAGTCTTTTAGTATTGTGTTTTTAAGTGTTCTTTTTATATAAAATATAAAAGTTTGTTTTAAAATTTCTAAGTTATCTCTCCTTTTAGTATAGTCATGTCGTTTTCTATTTCTTAGAAAGGTCTTCATCATTTTTTTGTTGTTTTCCTTTTTTTTTTTGACAAACTCAAAAAAGACTCAAAAAAATATAATCTAAACTTAGACTCACAATAAACTCTTTGACAAACGCAGACTTGACAACAACAAAACTTGACAACCAAAATAAAATTTGACGAACTACAACTTGACAAACCACAACCTAGGACTTCCTAACTTGCTCTGATACCAAATTGATCAAATAAAATTTGACAAACTACAACTTGACAAACCACAACATGTAATAGTTTAGTTTTTTATGAATGAAAATTTTGACATTTCATGTTCTCTTTGTGAGTGCAAAACCTCCACAATCTCTTAGTGAGTTTGTAGGAGAAGCTAGATCTCTTTGTGAGTTCTAGGTTCTAGTGTTCTTCCATTTTTCTTCTTTGAATTTTCTTGATCTCGTCGCCATCACGGTGGTTCGGGTGAAAGCATTTGTGGAAGATTGGAATTCACTCTTTGGATCCCTAGATTTTCCCTACTTCCCCTCCTTTGCTCTTTGCCGCCGCCCCCTCCCTGGATTGCCCAGGCTGCCAGCCTGCAGCCCCAAACCGACGGCCAGCAGCCACCGGCAAGCCCAATCCGCCGGCCGTCAGCCGCCAGCTAGCCCACCAGCCCGCCGACCACCTCTCCCCCTTCCTGCCGCCGCCTCCTTCCCCTCCAATGAACTTCAAAACTGAAATTCAAATGGTTATGAGCCATTAATTGTTTCCTAAAATTGCTCCCTAACTTACGCCATCAATTTAATTGATTTACAATTTCAAATTTGAAATTCAAATTGATTAAATTGATTCCACTCATAATTGGAAGCTTCCTCTCCTTAAGAAAACTGAATTTCATTTCAGATTTTATTGTTTCATTTCAGATTTTATTTAATTAGTGGTCCCCACCTCATCAAACCGAAACCCCTCTCCCTTCTAGCTTGGCCGGCCACTCCTCTCCCTTTCTCCCCTATTAATTTTCTTAATTGCACCTTTCTAATTTCCTGTACGTTACTCCTCACAAAATAAATTGAATTCCTGATTGGAATTCTGGAATTGAGTGCTTCCCAGTGGCTGTAGACTCCTCGTCAATTGTTGTTCAACCCGTCTCCCTCAATTCTCTTCTCAGGCAGATCTCATTCCCTTGGTTTCCAAATCTCAATTGCTCCTTCTAGCCTGTCCTCTCACATCCAAATCCTGGAATGTCCGTTCAATGGCTGCCATTAGCTATTCTCACTATTGGACAGTTTGTTCATTTCCAACACAGAATTCTCACATCCAGATTTTCATATTTTCTGAGCTGAGATAAATCCAGATTTATTTCAGTTTTTGCAAGGAACAATTTCAGATTTTGGAGAGGAGATCCTCTCCGTAACGAAGCCGGCGTCCCCGTTCTACATCAGTTCGGCCATCATCCTCCACCACTCCGGCCACCTATCCAAGAACGACGATCTTAGGCTCCTTCCTCGGAGTGACCTCGGTTCTAATGTGGAGACTCTTCTTCCGCTAAAGCCTAGACTAGTTGAGTGTATGGGCTCCAAAGGTGATAGTTCTCATTGTTAAATCATGGATTCTTGTTTATTGTCGTAGCGTATAATTATTCTTTGCATTTTCTCGAATTGTTTGGTTAATCGACTTCACTCCTCTATGCCTAAGAAAGTTAAAAACTGAGAACTCCACGGATCAATCGTTGTTATAAGAAATAAATTTATTGTGGGAATACTTTGTTAATTCGCTCTCTTTAATTTCTTAAAGTAACTCCATGATCGACACTGTTTCACATCAAAGACACCCTAAAATTGCTTACTTTTAGAAGAAGGATACAGGTGGGGTGGTCGCTTGCGAAGAGACGAAAGAGGTTAGAAGCCAAGACGAAGGGCGGAAAGAGCTCGCAAGATGTCATGGGGAGATGAGAAGGAGAATGGAACAAGCTAGCAAGCTTTTCCAATAAAACACGCAGATTTACATTTCCAAAAACCATTCACATAACATTTCTTAAACGTACACAAAACATCTCTATATATAGGCATGAGAGGGGAATACAAATAGCCACAACATTAATTTAAAAGCTTATTTAAATAGGGAATATGAAAAGCCAACAGTCAACTCCAAGAACAAAGCATCAAAGCCACGGAAAAGCCCCCGAAAAGCCCCCGAAAAGCAACCCAGCTAGGAACCCAAAGAGGAAGACAACGGAAACCAAAAAGGCCCGCACGAAACCGAGGCACCAGGCACGGGAAAAGCCACCCATCACGAAAGACCAGCAGCCCACCGTGGGAACCAAGGAGCCAAGGCACGGGAACCAAAGGGACAAATAAAAAGGGGAATGAATATAATAATTCATCAATAAATGAACTAAAAAATAGCTCATAATGAGCTAACTTTTAGCTCAAAAATTAATGAGCTAGCAAGTCCAAAAGAAGTCAAAACCAAAATATTCATTTTGTTTTGACCCCCCCCCCCCCCTGCCTACATTAGATTCCCCTTCTTGAGAACTCATCTCCCGATGAATTAGCTTTGTTCTGAAGGCGTTGCATCAAGAGACAACAAGGCTTGAGATTGCTCACTTGACACCAAGACTCACAAGACAAAACTTACATGACTCACAAAATAAGACTTGACTTAACAAACAAAAACATAGGACTTCCTAACTTGCTCTGATACCAAATGATGCAATCAAAAATTTAGGAAAGCGACCCAAATTTTTGATAACAAATATAATACTTTACTAGGTAATAGAAAAGACACAAAATGACACAAAATAGATGAATAAACTAAAAACAAAAACTTTTCTTAATAACATAAAAGACTTACAAACTTGACTCAAACAAAGACAAGACTCTTACAAACTTGACTCAAACAAGACACCCTAAAATTGCTTACTTTGAGAAGAATGATACAGGTGGGGTGGTCACTTGCGGAGAGACGAAAGAGGTTAGAAGCCAAGACGAAGGGCGGAAAGAGCTCGCAAGATTTCCTGGGGAGATAAGAAGGAGAATGGAACAATCTCGCAAGCTTTTCTAATAAAACCCGCAGGTTTACATTTCCAAAAATCATTCACATAACATTTCTTAAACATACACTAAACATCTCTATATATAGGCATGAGAGAGGAATAAAAATAGCCACAACATTAATTTAAAAGCTTATTTAAATAGGGAATATGAAAAGTCAACAGTCAACTCCAGGAACAAAGCATCAAAGCCATGGAAAAGCCCCCAAACAGCCACGGGAAGCAGCCCAGCCAGGAACCCGAAGAGGAAGTCGCGGAAACACAAGAGGCCCGCACGGAACCGAGGCACCAGGCACGGGAAAAGCCACCCAGCACGGAGGACCAGCAGCCCACTGTGGGAACCAAGGAGCCAAGGCACGGGAACCAAGGAGCCATCCACGGGAACCAAAGGGACAAATAAAAAGGGGAATGAATCTAATAATTCATCAATAAATGAACTAAAAAACAACTCATAATGAGCTAACTTTTAGCTCAAAATATTAATGAGCTAGCAAGTCCAAAAGAAGTCAAAACCAAAATATTCATTTTGTTTTGACCCCCCCCCCCCCCCCCCCCCCCGCCTTGCCTACATCAACCAGTGAGCCAGCGTGAGGCCCCAAAGGAGAAACCTATAGGAGGGGGATTTAGGGTAACTTTCAAGAAGTTCACGGAGAAGGAGTTGCAGGAGAAGCGGGCAAAAGGGTTCTGCTTCAGATGTGATGAGACGTACACACCGAGGCATAGGTACAAGGACCAAACTATTTAGGTTGTCATTATCAGTGATGATGAGGAAGCTGAGGGAGGTGAGAGTGAGGCAGTGGTAAAGGAGGTGGAGAAGTTACATCTGGACATAGCTGTAGCTTATCTGAAGTCCTCTTTGAACTTAGTGGTAGGGTTCACCTTGAATCACACCATGAAAGTGAAGAGAGAGATAGCAGGAAGAGAGGTGTTGGTGTTGATTGACAGTAAGGAAACCCACAATTTCATCTCCAATCAGGTTGTTGACCAGTTGGGGGTGAAGTTGGCGAACACTAAGGGCTATGGGGTGATGATGGGCACTAGGAAGGTGGAGATGGTTAGAGGGGTGTGTCGGGGAGTTGTGTTGACTCTCCAGGGGGTTTAGGTGAGGGAGGATTTTCTCCCATTGGAGTTGGAGATCACTGATGTCATCCTGAGAATGAAGTGACTACAGACATTGGAAGATATCAAGGTCAACTAGGGAGCACTAATGATGGAGCTGGTGGTGGAGGGAAGAAGGATGATGATCCAGGATTGTCCATGGCTATGGTGTCTCTCAAACCCATGGTCAAGACCATACAAGAGGTGAGGGGAGGATTTCTGGTGGAACTGCAAAGCTTAGAAGGGATTAAGCTGGAAGAAGGGGGAGACATTCATCTTTTAGTACAAGCACTCATCCAGCAGTTCAGAGAGATTTTTCAGCCACTCCAAAGCCTTCCACAACTGAGAGAGCAGGAGCACACAATCACTTTGAGGGAGGGGGTGTCACTGATTAGTGCTTGGCCTTACCACTACCCTCATATTCAGAAGGATGAGATAGAGAAGCTGATATGTGAAATCCTGGAGGCGATGATTATCAGGTCGAGTGTGAGCCATTTTTCTAGCCTAGTCTTACTAGTCAAGAAGAATGATAGGAGCAAGAGATTTTGTGTGGACTACCGGGTCTTGAATAAGGAGACCGTGCCAGACAAGTTCCCTATTCCAGTGATCAATGAGTTACTGGATGAGCTGTATGGAGCAATGGTGTTTACCAAGATGGATCTGAAGTCAGGATACCATCATATTAGGATGAGAGAGGAGGATGTCCAGAAGACTGCATACAGGACACACGAGGGGCACAACGAGTTCTTAGTGATGCCATTGGTCTCACCAATGCTCCTGCTACCTTCTAGTCTCTCATGAATAGGATATTCCAACCATACCTCCAGAAGTTTGTACTAGTTTTCAGACGACATACTAATATATAGCAGGTTTGAGGAGGAGCATCTGGAGCATTTGAGGGTGATCTTAGGAGTATTACAGGAGCATCAACTGAGAGTTAACCTAACAAAGTGCAGCTTCACACAGGCTAGTGCAGAATACTTGGGGCACGTGGTATCTAAGGAGAGGGTGGCTGCCGATCAGACCAAATTGAGTCAATGCAGAATGGCCTCTACTCAGTAATCTGAGAGAGTTAAGGGGCTTCCTAGGGTTGACTGGTAATTACAGGAGATTCATGAGAGGATACAACACCATAGCCTGACTTTTCATAGAGTAGCTGAAGAAGAATAGCTTCCTATGAGGAGAGGCGGCTACCCAGTACTTTGAGAGACTGAAGAAAGACATGGCCACCATACCAGTTTTGACTCTACTAGATTTCAGTCAGATCTTTGTAGTGGAGACAGATGAATTAGGGTATGGGTTGGGGGCTGTGCTAATGCAGAATCAAAGACTCATAGCCTACTTCAACCAAGTGTTGACAGCTAGAGCTAGGTTGAAGCCAGTCTATGAGAGAGAATTGATGACCATTATATTAGCCATTCCGAAGTGGCGACATACTTGTTGGGTCGGCATTTCATTGTCAGGACAAATCAGAGGAGCTTAAAATACTTGATAGAGCAACAGATGGTGACTGAGGAGCAACGGATCAGAGGTGGTTGTCCAAGTTGCTGGACTATGATTTTGAGATCTAATACATGTCAGGATTGAAGAATAAGGCGCTTGATGCCTTATCCACATGCATGGGGGAACGCCAAGAATTGGAAATGTTGATACCACTGATGTTGAATTGTGGGACCATCAAATAGAGAAGTAAGCATAATGAGAAGTTGGAAAAAAAGTCAGATCTTTTGAAGGATGAGACCAGTCATCCGAGTTACTCTTTGGAAGGGGAGAGCTACTATATACCATGGGAGGTTTCTGATGCTTAGGATCTCAGTTCATATCTCATTGCTACTAGAAGTGGCGACATACTTGTTGGGTCGGCATTTCATTGTCAGGACAAATCAGAGGAGCTTAAAATACTTGATTGAGCAACGGATGGTGACTAAGGAGCAACGAATGGTGACTGAGGAGCATCAGAGGCGGCTGTCCAAGCTGCTGGGCTATGATTTTGAGATCTAATACAGGTCAGGATTGAAGAATAAGGCGATTGATGCCTTATCCACATGCATGGGGGAACGCCATGAATTGGAAATGTTGATACCACTGATGTTGAATTATGGGGCCATCAAATAGAGAAGTAAGCATGATGAGAAGTTGGGAAAAAAAGGCAAATCTTTTGAAGGATAAGACCAGTCACCCGAGTTACTCTTTGGAAGGGGAGAGTTACTATAAACCATGGGAGGTTTGTGATGCTTAGGACCTCAGTTCATATCTCATTGCTACTGCAAGAATTCCATGGGAGCGCTGTTGAAGGTCACTCAGGCGTACAAAATACATACAGAAGATTGGTAGCGGAGCTGTATTGGATGGGGATGCAAAAGGATATGGAAGAAATGGTGGCTAGATGTGCCAGAGGAACAAGTACATGGCCATGACTCCTGGGGGGCTACTTCAACCACTAGCTTTATCAAATATGGTGTGGGAGGAGGTCACTATGGACTTTATTGAGGGGCTACCACGATCAGAAGGGTTTATGGTGATCCTAGTGGTAGTTGATAGATTGATCAAGTATGCTCACTTCATTCCCCTAAGACACCCTTTCACAACAATGAAAGTAGCAACGCCATTCATTAGAGAGGTGGTCAGATTACATGGATTACCAGAATCCATAGTGTCCGACAGCGACAGGGTGTTCCTCGGTCATTTTTTTAGGGAGTTGTTCAGATTGCAAGGAATAGTTCTGAAGAGGAGCACCACCTACTGCAAGACAAATTGGCATTCATAAGTGGTAAACAGGATCTTAGAAACATACCTACGATATTTTGCTTCCGAGACACCTAGATTGTGGGTGTAGTTAGCATGTGAAGAATACTTGTACAACACTTCTTATAATTCAGCATCCCAAATAACTCCTTTTAAAGTATTATATGAAAGAGAACAACCTCACTTGGTACATTTTGGACAAAGAAGCATGTCAGTTTCCTCAGTAGAACAATATTTGGAAAAACGAAACAGGGTGTTAGATGAGTTGAAAAGACAGTTGTTGAGAATTCAGTAGATTATGAGAAGCAGGCGGATGAGGACATGAAAGATATTCAATTTGATGTGGGAGACAAAGTGTACTTGAAGATATGCCCCTACAGATAGAGGACAACAGCTCACAGGAGGAATGAAAAGCTAGCCCCGAGTTATCGGCCCTTATAAGATAGTAGAGAGGATTGGAGCTATGGCTTATTGACTGAAGTTACCCCCGACCGCTACTATATACCCGGTGTTCAACGTATCATAGTTGAGAAGAGCTGTTGAGAATCATCCAGCCAGTTCAGAGGGACATTAATAATATAGAGGTAATGTTGAAACCACTGGAGCTAAAAGAGGTATGACAGGGATAGGATGAAATCAAGGAAGTGCTGATAAAGTGGAAGAACCTACATGACTATGAGACCACCTGGGTTCAGTATTGATGGATCGGCATTTGTCTACAGGAGGCGAAATCCAGCAATAAATCAAGGCTTTAATGGGGAATTGAAGGAAATTCAAATCATAAGGCCTGTTTGGGTAGTTTACTGAAGGAATTGTATGTTTAAATGCATGGGGAGGCTAGGGTTATGTTTTTATCTCTGATTTGGATGAAAAAGTGAAGGTTCTTATGTCTTGAGTGGGCTCTAGCAACGTCTAGAGATTTGGGAGAGTCGAATCTTCCTCTCCAATAGAAGATCCATTGTATCTTGTTGATTTTCTTTATCTAATTTTAATCAAAAGTGCAATTTCTGGTTTTCTCCATCCAAGTTCTTTGCAATTCTTGTTTGCCCAATTGCTGAAATTAAATTTCAGCGAGTAATTTTTCTGGTTTTCTACAAGGGATTCCTATCATGATCCTATACTTGCATCTTTTTAATTGGTCCATAGACAAAATTTGTAAATATAGATTCATGTGGATTAACGAAGTGCTTAAGTTAGCTCTTAATGCATATATTCAATTATTTTAATGTTCAAATAATTATACAAAAAGATTGCCTAACCATAGTAGTACAATTTTCTTGAATTTTTATTAGGATGGATTTGGCCTACAATATTCAAAAAAATATTTTTGGAGTCGTTATAAACCTGGTTTGCAAATCATCTTCACCATATCCTAGGGAATGTTGCACTCTATCTATATTTTTCTCCTATTTTTATAGACATTGTAGATATGAAAATAAGGGGTTGCTTACTAAATTGAAATATCTTAGGGAATTGATATATATCGGTACGAGTAGATTTTCTAAGATCTCAAGTGTCCGTTTTGCAAACCGTTTTCACAAGAGCATTCTAGACATGTTATTCTACTTTATAAATATTTTTTTATAATTTTTAGAGCTCTTAATTTCAAGTTATAAAAATATCCATATAAACTTTATGCTTAAATCTAAACAATTACTATACTTACAAATCTACCATAGCCTTATATTGTTATAAAAATCCTAACCCACTACAGAATCCTTACATATCCATTTCATTTTGCCTAAATAGTGGAGGAAAGGGAAGAAAAATAGAGAAAAAGAGAGGAGAGATAAAGTAAAGATTCATAGGTCTTCAAGTTATTTTCATCTGTCAAGCCAGTTGAAAAGTTTGTCCAGTTCGAGGTAGGTTATCTTTATCAAACTTTAATTTTTAATAATTTTATTGTTTGTGACTGTATTTAATCTGAACAAACTTCATAAAAATTGAGGATAATTTTTACTGTGTAAATTTTAGTATGTTGTTGCTCTAGTCATTTTGCACATATAGATATAAATATTTTGAACTTCCACAAGATATTTCACATTGTTTTGACAAATTTTAAAAATTTGTTGATAAAAATTTATGTAAAATATTGAAAGCATCGTTATGAAGCTATAAATAATGTATGTAGTCGTATTGTATGCTTCATGCACATTGAGTTGAATATAATGATAAATCTAATAAATTTTACTATTTCTCGTAGTTGCAAAATGTAAATTATTTTCTATTGTTATGTATTGACATAAATTACTTCAATTCATTTAAATGTTAATTCAACCGTATTGATTTATTCAAAAATATTTGTGTAAGAAAATGATGTGTCATTTACAAATTATTGGAGATCATGTATAAATATTTATGGGGAAATATAAGGGCCTAAATATATGAATTGTGCTATGCACAAGGAGTCATAAGAACTTGAATGAAGGCATAAGTACAGAGAGCTAAAGGGCCTAATATTGTATATATGTACATGAGAGATATAAGGGCCTAATGATGAATATGTGAAGTAATTGGGAGGTATAGGGCCTGAGAAGAAATTTATGTGATGTGTTTTATTTTAGTTATATTTATATTGTAATCTAACACACGTCTTTATAGTAAATTTCTATTTTGACATTTGACTTAATATAGCAATATATTGGACATGTTAAGATATTGTATTTAATAATTAATATTATTATCATGAGCATTACTATAAAAATTCTATAATTATAACATGCTTTGTCATTTCTGACGTAGTGATAGAATAACATATTTATTTACTATTTTTTTACATATTATAAATTTAGGTAGATTTCGTACTACCTATTAAGCGGTTGAAGCTCATTCCTACTTTGTCTACATGTGTTTATTTCAAGACAGTGAAAGGAAAATGAATGGGTTGAGTAAAGATATAGTTGATATATTCCTATTTATAGGTGTCTTTTGTTGTTATTTTTGAAATCATAATGATATTATATAATCAATGTTTAAAATTGCGTATTCGGGTATTGAGGCGTTTTTCATTCGTGAGGCGAGGCGTAAGCCTCAAGGCGTTTTGAGGCGTAAGTCTCAAAATCAAAAGATTGTGTAAACATAAAATGATAAATTTTTTATATACTAATGAGTGAATAATATAAAACATAAAAAAACATAAGATATGAAGTGAAATCAAAATATCCCAATAATAAGACAACATGAAATATAGTTCAACTCAAAATTCTATCTTTCCCAAATCCCAGTATTCTTTTCATTAACATATAGTTCAAATTTCCAAAATAAATAGCAACGACATATCACATAAGAACTCATAAGTCATCAGCACTGTCATCACTAGTGGTTCTTCATTTGAATCATCATTATGATGAACTGCTCTCTCCCCTTCCTCCTCTCCTATAGAGTCAAATGTCGGGCATTTACTTCAAGATTTATGTAAGTTTTAATATATTTAGCGTGAGGCGAGGCGGGCCTCATCCAAGTTGAGGCGCAAGCCTCATAAAAAACTCGAGGCGTAAGCATTGAGGCATTTTTTACTGGAATTGCGCAAAGGCGAGCCTCATATTGTGCAATTTTAAACCATGTATATAATGATGGATAGAAATAGAAGTACCATGATTGTTGTAAATGGATATTTTTATTATATAGCCTTACGATATTAACTAAAAAAAGTTGATGATTTTATTTATTATATTTTAATGATGTTAGTGGATTTATATTATATATATACATATGTGAGAATTCATTCCAAATAGATCTTAGATACTATTTGTTGTGCATCTAAATATGATGTGACCTATTCGATATAAGAATTGGACATTTTGGATCATGACACAAACAATCACATCAGTTTCATTTAAATCATTAGCTACATACATAAAGAGAAGAGTTCAACGAATAAGCTTACACTGTGTTTCTTGTTTCCTCGATCAAAGGAATGCACAACGCCTTCGTAGAACCTGTGTATGATCACAAATACAAGAAGAAATTACTAGACCTTACAAAGAAAATAATATTTGTATATTTGACAAATATTATTTGACAGCAACAATTTTTTACAGCAACAATTAGTTCGTATAATTGACAGCAACAATTTTTGATATAAAATAAAATTTCCATTTAAACTAAATTTATTATTCAGGACCTGCCAAAACTGATAAATATAAATAAATAGCTAACTAAATTACTTACATGTTATCTAAAGGCCACCAAACTTTAATTCTAGATCCAACCAGTTCTCCATTGGGCCGACTCTTCTTTGATGAACTCTGAAAATATAGAAGAATTAGTCATATCATTGAGAATATAATAAAACTCACCACCAAACTCAAAGAAGTTCTCTTTTTTCCATAGAGTTCCTCTACATATTTTCTATCTAGTCTTTGTTTTTCATATTTATCATTTTAAATCCTTTTCAGGAAACATTTACACCTCAAAAAGAGAATTTCTCCATCATCATTCCTGGGTATGGACAAGCTCCAACAAACAAAATAGGTGTTAAATTAGTTGTTCTGTTGCTGATGAGAAGTCAAATATTCTGATACATATAGGCGGATGAGATCAGAAGCAAATGCAGATTAACGTTGAATCCCAGCAGTACCGAGCTTATTTAGTAAAATATGATGTGTATTAATTATTAAACAAGTATTGAAAGGTAATTGAATTATACAAAGTTTATTCTTGAATTTAAACTTAAAATATACAGTATTTAATTGAAATCAAAATATAAATATAGGAATATAAAACTTAAAATATTTGCATCATATTTTTGAAGTTTAAAATATACGCATTTTTCCATGCTTATTCAACTATGTAACGAGGACCACAATTGATAACCATGCTGAAGCAAATAGTAGAAGTATCATAAACAAAATCCAAACAGAGTACTAATGAATAATAATGGAAGACCATATCTCTCTATTTCACACTCATGGTAGACTAGTGTAAAAATAATAATAAAAAAATACCAAACTACCATCATTTTCTATTCCCCATGGGATTTGAGTAAAACAATACCTTCGACAAGCCAGAGATACTTCTAACTTTACGTTTTTTTGCAGAACTGCCACTACCTTTCTTGTGAGAGCCTTCTGTGACAGAGACGTTCTGAAACCAGAATGAATTTTGAAACAAAAAGGTCATTAGAACCATAGAACAAAGTAATCATCGGATGATACAGAATACAAGGATTAGACTTCACCTTCATGTCAATCACGGAAACTTCATCAGTATATGATCGATCTCCTTTTTTCTTTCCACGCCTAGATGTGCTTTGTATTTTTGGCAAAGAGGAAAGCAAAAATTCTGATTCTATTAAGGAAACATGCTGCTTCTTATCCAGGTTCGAAGAGGGGGATCTGTGAATACTGCTTGACCTTTTGCGTTTAGGAGTTGGAGCAACCACGCTGCTGGTTGCTTGACTCGCTTCACTTCGTTTTCTTTTCTGACTACCATGTTCCATACTCCTAGCTGCTTTTATGGTGTCCAAATTTATTTCTCGCACCATTCCAAGAACATCAACATCTTCATCTTTACTTTTCAAATCAAAATTCGAAGTTTGTCCTTTTGCTTTTTTCTTTTTAGTTCCCTGGCATTTAAGAAGTTTCATCATTTTTCCCAGAGGAACATCATTATCATCGTTGTCTTTCTCCAAGAGTATTTCATCCTTGTTGACAACTGAGAGAATCTGGAAGGTTCAATAGAACTATGTTAAAAAGATGTTTATATACAGAACAAATCTCTTAGCATCAAATAGGATAAGCAATAGTTATAAATGCACATTAACCTGTTCTTTATCCTCAAACATAAGAGCTTCAAAATGTGCCAACGCACTTTCACCACTCAACCAAGACTGCTCGCCATTGATCTGAAAGAAGATAGCAATACATTTACATAAATTATCCCCACAAAATAAAGTTCATGGTGTTTACATTACTGCCAATATTATCACTTATTAAAAGCAAAATCCAGAAAACAAAAGCACAAACGTAACAAATTAATAAACCAAAAAAAAAAAACCGTGCAGATCCAGGCATTTACATCATATAAAATTGGAAGACGCTTTGCATCAACATAACTCTATTGTGTCTTGCTTTCTAATATATCCATGGTGGTTATTATTTCCTTCATTTATGTTAATTCATTGCTCTCGAGCATGTAATTTCCTCAACAACTAGAATCAAAGCCAGGCTCTTTGGATTTCTACAGGAAAAATGGGACAAACGGCATAAAAAGATGGGAAGGTGAGGACCGACGAATTTGATGACAAGGACTTTGAAGTTACATATACCTCTCTCGAAGTCAAAAGTCACGACCATCTATCAGAAAAATTAGGATCACCTGGACAGACTAATATTACAAGTTATAAACCTATCATCAACAAAGAACATTTACTAAATGGAATAGAGATAGAGACCATGATAGTCCGGGACAACGGAACTATGAGATCTTGATCAGGCCCATCATCATTCCCTCATCACCTGCTTTAAGTACACGATGATAAATTTCAAATTTTGGAAACCCTGAAAACCCCATTTCTAAACCCTAAAATTATTGTTACTATATATTGGATATTTAAGTGTCTATCTAATGACTAACCTTAATAGAAAGTTCTCTCTCATTATTGGGAGGGGTAATCATGCGCCTATCAAAAACCATACCTCAGATCATAAAATCCTTGCAAAATGAGGGTGAAATCTCTAGGTAGTGTCTTATCTAAAATACAATCTGCCTTCTGAAAAAATTTACCTCAAAACCTAATTTGTTATAACTTTCCTCGTCAACAAAAAAGTCTACGAAAGGCGCGTAGAGGCCGGGGCTCGAATTTTTAGAGCCCACATGTCTATCTTCATAATATGAATTAATAGTTATACAACAAGGCATTAGAATTGGCCTTTTCTTCAAATAAGGAATCAAATCCCTCTTGGACACTTCATGGGCACAGTTCAAGCACATCAGGAACACTTATAGGGGAAAGCAATGTCACTCTAGCCTGATTAGATCTCAAATCAAGCTTCGTATCCATTCTCTCTCTCTCTCTCTCTCTCTCTCTCTCTCTCTCTCTCTCTCTCTCTCTCTCTCTCTCTCTCTCTCTCTCTCTCTCTCTCTCTCAATTTCAATGTTAATCATTCTCTTTTGGTATCCTCTTCACTTAATGCGTCTTTTAAGCTTTATATCCAATGTAAAGACTAGGGATTTAAATTTTATGAAATCAATAAGTAAATTATGGCAAATAAAACCATCTTGGCATGTATAGATATTCACATGCCATCATGTTTAGCCTTTTAGCAGATGCGGTATGTCCCCTAGCTCAAGTAATCATATCCATGAATCAATTTCAAATTCATGGTTCATAGAGCATTAAGCACACAGGAAAAGGAAAACCCTTAGTGCACTGGAAGATGATAAATTGATGTGCAGCAACTTAGAAAGGGCTCAAACCCAAACTTGATCACAACTAAATTTAGTGGGGTGAGCTGGTAAATTGTTATATGGTTGAGGGGATGAGCACTTAAAAGAGTCCATGCATCGGTGCATCCAATAAACACCAAATTTGTGCCTAATAACTACAAATACATTTGTACGATAATCATACCAGCATTTTCTTTACCATTATGGCAGAAGTTTTCATAGACAAACCAATATACAAGTTCAATCAATCCAACCAACATCTAGCACCCAAGCTAACCTAGTACGAGTAGGAAAGAGTTATTTTAAGTTAGGTTTGGAGAATCTAAAAGCTCTGGATGAGTTAGAGCTTGCTTCCAACCCAACTCTCCAAATTGAAACCCCTCCTAAGATGAGCGCCACATATTCATCTATTAAAGCAACCGGTACAGTCCACTGGCTTCTCTTAAGTTTCATAAATTTCATGCATTTATAATCTTTCTTACTGGGATCATTGACATTATAACCCTAATAATGTACATTTAGATTTAGCAAATTCATGAAAGCATCCATAGGAGGCAAAACAGATAGAGAAACTTGCATAAGCAATGAAAATGAGGGCGAAAAAATAAATAAAATGAAATTAAAAATTAAAATGTACTTAAGACTGACCTTGTTATATATATAGTCTAAAAGAGCAGTTTTGAAAAGCTTACCATGGAGCTCTCTTCGTCCTTATCAGAAGCCTTGTATAAACTGGCTGGCAATGAAACTGTATTAGCTATCTCTGAAACATCCGCTTGATCAGGAATTAACTTCTTTGTAATTGACAGTCCAAGATCCGATATAGCATGTGATGTCTGTAGTTTATGGGAAATGCAATTAGATTAACACATAGAATGGCATAACACATCAGATCTTGAAAATGATGGTCACATACTCCTGACTTTGCACTATCAGCTGCATCTTCTGAACACTTTATACTACGGAAAATAGATACAACTGAAGTATAACTATCCTTTCTCCTGTCAGAACAAGCTCCCGATTGCCAACCTTCATCTCCAATTAACAGCACAGAAAGAAATAAATGCAACCGCCTGGAAGCTATAAGAAAATTAGCAAACTAGAAAAAAAATATTTATTACTTATGTTCATTGCATTAAATAATTTCAAACTTATTAAAAGTTGTTTGGCTGAAAGAAGAGTTGATGTAAAGAAAAACATTTGCATGCATTTTTAGTCTTTTTATGTTTGATTTGAGGCAAAGTTAGCGATGAAAAGTTATTTTATTTTATAGTTCATTTCCTTCACAAATATTGAATGTTCAAAAAGAATTAACAAAACCCTAAGTAGCTAATACCAAGAAAAAAAATAAAATCATCTACCCTAGTGAACCACACATCAAAAATATAATATCATGCAGGGAACGTCTTCAGCAGGTACTGACGGTTCAGCAAGAAAATCTGAAAAATACAAATGTTTAATAACTTTCTTCAACTGACAAGAACTCGTCAAAATATAAACATCAAAGCTATGCTGCAATCATGATCATTATTATCATTAGAATAATTTTTGGTTCATTTTTATCATCATTCTTCATCAGAATCACCTATACAGTCCAACTTAAATGTAGCCCCATATATTTTCCAAATGTTTTCTCAAAAACTGCACCTCAAATAAATTTACAGACACGATTACCTAGACTTAAGGGCTGTTAGGTTAGATTTATTTAGAACGTGTGCATTTTAGTATTGCAAAATAAAACAAATGTACCATATTTTATTAATCTAAAATTATTTGGTTAGATGTAAATCATGTACAGTAATATTATTTTCTTATTTAGTTGGATGTAAAGCTTGGCTGAAACTACCAAAATGTCGATGCCACCAACACACTCAAACATGCCCAACCACAAACACCTGGTGTTTTCTCCAAATCACAACCCCTAACTCTTAGAAACAAAATAAAATAAACAAGAATGGATTTGGAGAAGCTGAACAAGGGGCCACAATTATCTTACTATTGATCAAGTTAGCTAATTAGTGCATCAAGTTTTTTGGACCATGGTGTAAGCTTCGACACCCAACACAAATTCTATATTATCGAAGCCCCAGAGATCGGGAACTACTAAGCAAAAGTGATAGGTGGAAAGATCATGGATCTGATGGCATCTGAATTACCCATAGCACAAGCAATTCATGGAAGGAGAGAATCACGAAGCACTCACCCTTACAGTCATGTGCATCCTTATCCTGCTAAAATCCACTATCCATGAAGGATTCTGGTTTTTATGATTGTTGATCCCTTTCCTTGTCACATAGCTGGACTTTATTTGCATGTCTATATGGTATCTAGATAAGAGCAATGAGGAGAACTTTAATGAGAAAGATAGGTGGTGCGAGAGCAGGCGGTGGAGATAGAGTGGGGAGGTGGAGCCAAATGAGGGGAGGCGATGAAGCTAAAACGAAAACAAATGATAGAGAGCTAGATCCTAAGCACAATCAAGAGATGAGCACAAGGATCTCTAATGGGAGCAAAATTTTAAAGGGTGGCACAGCAGATGAAGAAGAACTTGGAATATGAGTAAGAATTAGAGTGAAAAGTTGTTGTTGTGTTAAGAGTTAACCTTATCTAACTCTCCAAACTTCTGCTATCATCTTCTACATATGACACTCTTACCATCATAGCACCTTTCTTTATCTGAAGAATTGGATTTGATGGCCCTTCAGGCCTCATCCATGAATTTCAATCACTAGTTTAAATGTGACAATTGTCTAGTGTAGTCTATACGTATTTATCACATTGCATGTCAAAAGTCACAATCATTTAGGTAATCTTAAATTTGTTTTGCAATATATATATTGCTTTAACTTTTATTTTAAAATGTTGATAGAATATCTTTATTTCCGGTATGTGTGCAATTTTTATTTTTTATCTCACCACTTCTCATAGCATTTAAGTATCTTTTAGGGTTTCATGCATAGACCAGCTTAACCTACTCCCATCCAGCATAAGCATTGATGCTCATGATAAAGACATGAAAACACAGAAAATCTAAAAATTTTTGTGTCCCCCCAAAAAAAGGAACTACATACAAATATTGCTTAATGTTTTAACTTCTATTTTAAAATGTTGATGGATTTTTTTACCAAAATATGTGCAATTTTTATTTTTTATCCCAACACTTCTCATAGCATTTAATATTTTTTAGGATTTGCATGCGCAGACCGCCAATCCAGCATAAGCATTGACGGCCATGATAAAGACATTAAAAAAGAGAGGAAAGAGCAAAAGATATCCATGATGAATTTGAATATAATCTTTGGAAATTTTATGCAACATTTCTATATTATTCCCCTGCACAACTTAAATTCTGCAGTTTATAGTTTTGGAAAGTTCTAAAAGATCATAGACAATACAGTTAAAACCAAGGTAATCATAATTAATTTTCCTATAAGCACCAAAGACAGTTGAATAACAAATTATTACAGACAAAATGACACAATCTTCAACCCACAAGGGAGCTATAGAAAATCCCATGAACACTCAAGTTTTCTATACCAAAACAGACAAGTCAAAAGAATAAACAAAATGGATAAAAATTCTGACACAAAAATTTGAGTCTACTCTAAAATAAAACTCTCCTTTTAATTAAAAAAAATCTCTGAAAACATGTTATCTGGCTGCATGAAATATAGCGGCAACAGCATATTAGTGCCTCAATTTTAGCATGAGATTATATGCATTTCAGTGGCTAATACCATCATAATTTAATTACATAATATTTTATGAATTATTTGTTGCATGTCTTTAAAAAAGTGCCTCCCACTACACAGTTGTTTCATGGATTTTTAAGGAGTTTAAGATGATAATTGAAATCATTGAATTGCTTGGAGAAATACAGATTGAATATTTAGTAATATAAAAGAAATGAAGAGATAATGAAAAAGAGAAAAGCAGGGTCCATACCAGTAAATGGGTTCAAAGGCTGATAGCTCCAAGCACTCATCAATATTTGGGCATGATGGGTGGTGCGCAAGAGCATGAACCAAATAAACAAGAATACTCTCTGGATACATTACTGAGGAACTCACATCATTTTGCATAGAGATCTGTCGTTGTTTAAGTTGCTGACAAATTTGAACAACCTCCAGTAGATTATGTTTGGCCTAGGAAATAGGAAATGTCATTAGAATAAATCTTAAATGGATAAAATAAGAACTTCAGATCGATACGGTTAAGGTATTTAAGAATATTCACCTCCTTATATTCAGGAGACTGATACTGGTTTATGTTTAACAAGAAAGCACAAGCATACTTCGCATCCAACAATCGATCCTTGATGTACTGATGCACTTTGCTGATGAATAATGTCCTAAACTGAGGGTATACATCCTGCAAATCATTAAATGACAATAAAAAAAAATTTCAAGATGCAAAAAGACAATGCTCATTACAGTTATTGATTGCCAAAGTATTGTGAATGGACCTCTGAAATCCTCAAGGTTATATAGAAGACGTCAAGAGGTATCATATGGTCCCACAGCCTTGACAACCGAAGGACAGATTTTGCTGCAGTAAGCCTCATTTGCGCCTTGTCAACAGCACTAATAAAAACCATTCAAGCTCAGCAAAATTAATGATTAAGAGCGAGAAAATAAATCAGAGAACTAGGCCAACTTTTATTGCTTTCCTTCGGTACCTTGATTCCACGTCTTTTGAGATATCACCATACGCTAGAACATTTCTGAGCAATGCCACAAGCTTATCAATCCCAGTTCGTGAAGGAGCATCTTTGGCAGGTAAATAACTCTTCACCAAAGTTTTGATGCCAAGCATCTGCAATATATAAATATAAGCGAAAAAAGAACTGAATCATGAAATTCATGTCACAAATAATAGAACAGAGAATCTTGATTAATATTAGAGTAGCACATGTTTTATAAATGGATAAATGAATCCTGACAACACACTATTCAAACCTTTAATGAACAGAGTTCAGTTCTTTCATTCCAATCAATACAGTCCAAAGCAGCAGCCGTATCCTGAAGAAGAGGCCCAAACAATGTGCAATTAATAAAAACACAGCTTCAAATAAGTGAAGATTTTAGACTGGAAGAACCTACATTACTACGCTTCAAGACTTTCTTGGATATAAACTCCACAATTTCATCTTCCCTAGTTTCAAAAACTGGCATTGCAATTTGTGCTATACACCCAAGAGATTGCAATATGGATGGAAGGTGTGTTTTCTTCTCCAACATATCCACAAGCCTCTGCAACATTTAACAGTGTTGGATAACATTTAAGGCTTCATGAAACATCTATTCAAGAAGAACAAATGCGTTTCCAAAACCTTGTATAAAACAGAAAGTGACTTGAGACCATCATCTTTGGTTATTGCGGCTATAGCATGTACAGCAAATTTAGCTTGCTTACGAGTACCCTCTAGACATAGCCGTTCTAGTACTAGATCAACAGGGCTGCAGATTAAAAGAAATGCTTGATGGAACAAATAAGAATCATTAATGAAGCATATATTTTTAATAACTTCCAATACAGATTCAAGATTTTACCTTGATGTCATAGCCAACTGTTCTCGAATGGTCCCTCCTGCTTTTGCTAAAACACGAGTAATTCCTTCTTTAATTATGTCATTGTCCTCCTTCAGCAGATGCACAAGATCCTCTTCGCACCCAATAAAAAGGTGGGGAGAAAAAGAAGCTATTACCTGCAAAGTTACAAATAAGACGATTAGAACCATGTGCTACAAACCAGCAATCTTACAAATCAAAGAACAAGAAAACAGCTAGAAAAGAATAATACATGGCAGGAGAAGAATCTAAAATATACTATTACTTTGATTAAGTGAAACTGCCATAACATGATTTAGGCTTCGTTTGGGACGGTTTTTTTACTGCTTCTTAAAGCAGCTTTTTAGTACAAAAATTAAAATGTTTGTACTAGAAAACTGCTTTAAGAAGCAATAAAAAAGCGGTCCCTTATATTCTCAGCATATCCTACTTGAGCTATGGAATATTTATTTGCAGCAAGCATACAAGAAAGCTTTCAGAATGTATGCTGTGCGCCAATTAGCAATAACGCCAATATGTAGTAATGTAATTGCACTGGAAACTAAAGCAATTTTCAAACACAATGTTACTTGGAGGGGTATCATATGTGTAGGATGGAGACTAAAGTTTTCTCACGAGTCTCAGTTCCTTAAAAGAAGACCGACATCTCACAAAATATTATTGCAAGGCAATCCAATCCAGTATGCTCAGCAAAAAAGTAGGCTAAAATGCCTGCAAGAAACAATGTACTGGTATAATTTCTTAGGCACCTAGTCATCATTTTTAGTTCACTTAGGATAATCGAATCTTAATGGCATAAATTATGAATTTAAAGTTTAGAAATGATCTTTCTTTATTAGATTTAAATGAGAATTTGACTTTTTAACAGGAAAATGGAGAAAAAGGGTTCATGTAGCCAATCCCACATAGTGGGACAAATGCCTGATGTTGTTGTTGTTGTACCTAAATTGCAATGACAAACCAAGATAGTACAAAAAAAAGCTGAAAAAAACATTAATTCAAGATACAAACCAGCAATTGCAACTTGCAATAACATAGAAAATAGAGAAGATTGTTCATCGCCATGATAAATAAATTAGCAAATTTAGAAAGATAGGAGGAACAGAATAAAAATAAAGTGAAACCATGATCCATTAACATCATATTAGATCTTTTTCGCTTTCAAGCACCTTATTCATGGAACTCACAGAGAATGATCAATATTTAAATTTAATATTTACAAGTCAGACAACCATATGAAGAAGATGAGTATACCTCACAATAGCATAACAGAAAAGCACAGCAGTTGCTTATATAGCCTACAGATTAGCATTTAATGAAAACAAATATGCATTCAAGTACACGAATTAAATCTTACCGTTAGTAGGTCCATGCATGACAAAATGAATTTTACATCACCAGAAGATCTTTGCTCGTCAGATTCTAAAATAATTTCCTTGACAAGCTCCTTGTTAAAGAATAAGTATGAGCACTTTACTGTAAGCATATCCATAAATTCATAAAGCGAATGCCTTTCTCCAAGGATCTTAAGCAACTCATCCTGCATTTCAAATTTTTAAGAAAAAGTTCAGGTCATCTCAAATCAGGCAAATTCTCTGTTACAATAAATAAAAGTAAAAAAAATGTAGCATTTATGGTAATTTAATATCCATTGTATGACTTGAAACTTGAAGCTCACAACATTTCACCAGAAAGAATGATTTTGTTTGCCAAGCATATCATGGCAGCCACTCATTACAGGTAAGATTTTTTTTTAAAACACTAAAGATGAGCTGAAGTAGCAAATACCCGGCATGACCAAGCTTGACAGAAACTGGTGTCTGGATCAAGCAAGATCATCATTAATTTCCATATATTCTGGTCTTTTAACTGATTAAGCATCTGAAAACCTTCCTCTGCCTTAGCAGCATCATGAAACATGCGGGACATGAAGCGGAAAAAACCATTAAGCTTCTTTTGGATCTCTGGGACATTATCCTGCTTCCAAGAAAGATTGCTTTTATGATGGAAAATTGTCAAAATTTTAATAAAATTAGTCCTTACGAACCTGACGGGTCTGTCTAAGAGTCAAATACTTCAGAAACTCTTGCTGTAACCTGCAATCCAACAGGAAATCACCTGAAAACCCGTGGAAAGCTATCAAATACTAGTGATGTATGCATGCACGCTGTTAAATTTTAAAAACTATGATGATCGATTATCACTAACCTTTGCTTCTGTAGCAGAATCTGCTCAAGTGCCTTCACTTCTACTCTCTCAAATGTAGAGAACACTTTAATCCAATGTTTTACCCTATCTCTAATTGCCAAATCACGGGGGAACAAAGAGCCGCACAAAATGAATTCAATTGTCTCTGGTCTGCAAATCACATATTTAAGTTACATGCTGATCACAAACAAAACATCCACAAGTAGATTAGACCTCGATGAGAACTACAACCCAAACAAGGAAAGTACCCAATCACCTCATTACTAACTAAAGTTTATTCATAGGATAAAAACAAGGGAAAAATGATAAATTACATAATTGACTAAAAATTTAGCCACCAGTATCAGCAACAGTAGAACCTAAACCATTAAAGTGATATCATTTCTCATAGAAGTCAAATAGGCTGCACATATATCAGATATGGAAAGCATCACTAGTAGAGAGCTGGTTAAGCTAAAGAGACGAAAACAAACCTTGATAGTAGTAATATATTTTTCTAATATTAACACCTATAAAAAAAAGCAGGCACATTGAATCTTGAAAAGACCTCTCTACTATGTAGATGGGAAGGTTACGTACAGAAACCTATCCCCATAAACTAAAATGAGTAGGATCATCATGTAGTCAAGTTGCTTTTATATAGTCATCCACCAGAACAAAGTAACCCAAATAATACTCAAATGCTCCTGACAAACAATAGTACTTAGCCAACCAAAAAACCTTTATCTATCCTTCTAATCCTACTTAGGCTTCGTTTGGGACCGCTTTCTTACTGCTTCTTAAAGTTGCTTTTTAGTGCAAAAATTAAAATTTTTATACTAGAAAGCAGTTTAAGAAACAGAAAGAAAGCCGTCCCAAACGAAGCTTTAGATGATATGGCGACCATCCATTCAAGAGATAAATGCTTAGTTGATGATGGGATTGATTACCATTCTTTTTTAAGCTTTATCAATCAATTTTACTAATGAATAGTCACTAAAGAGCCATTCAAAGAAATGATAGCATGGTAGATTCCCATATAGGATACCAGTACAGAGAACGATAGCAAGCAGCTAAAAGGCTGTTATAAAATAATAAGCAACATATAACTGAACCAAAAAAATATATAAATTATCAGAAGTAATGCATTAAACAAACTCTTATGTTTCTTACCTAAAATCTTTGTCATATAAGCACCGTAATACTCTGCCAGGTATCCATTCAAAATCATCATCATTTAACAAAGCATTTGTATGCTTCAAACAATAACATCTGTAAACATCAGCCAGCCTCTCCACGGTGTACCATTTGACAGAGAGCTAACCAAATACAAAAAATAAGAAAGTTTCAAAATTAGCCAGATATTGAAATAAATGAAGGCCTAAAATTAATGGCAATGAAGCAAGAGGGCAAACAGATTTGTCACGGAGGCGCTCTGCCACTATTTTAGCAGTTTCAACTGGTATGACTTTGACAGAATGGCATGCTAGATCACAAATTGCGGCAACAACATGCTTGCGAACATTTTCATCATAATCCAATAACCGATCTGAGAGAGCCTCTACAGAACAACCGTCAAGCACACGGTCACATATTATATTCAGAATTTATGTATCAAGAAAAACAAGAATAAATTTATCTGCAACTTCTTACTAATTATCAGAGGAGCTTCAGGTCGGGAAGTGTTCAACATCAAGCAATTCTTCAAGTGTCCAATTACAGAAACACGAATATCAGCAACCCTATCAGTCAATCTTTTCACAAACTCAGAGAAAAGCGGCTGAAAAGATTCGGAAATAGGAATTCCTGATAAAGCAAATAGGTCTCCAAGTAGTTGGACTGCCTTCTGTCGAATGTCTAACTTATCTGCCTACAAAATTGAGGAGGAGGAGGATTATGGGAAGTGTTAAAATAATCGAAAAGAAAAAAAATGCCATTTTTTTCACATAGGGGTATGAATGTTAGATATCTGAAGGTCCTGAAATATCACAAGAATGCCCTTATGATAGGGCCTTTGCATATGGAATGAAGCATTTACCAGCAATTCTCCAGTCATAAATGGAATTATTCCAGAAAGAATTTGTGGAACACACTGATATAAATCATAAATGACTTCATGATAATCAAGTGTACTATTCAAGTTACTGCTATCTCCAGATAGTGATGAGATAAGAAAATGCCGTATGGAAGGTTCAAGCTTTCCAGCACAATGCTCTATCACATTCATAGCAAGCTTCCTGGCTGCCATTGTAAACTCCTAGTAACACAAAAAAAAAAAAAAAAAAAAAAAAAAAAAAAAAAAAACTTAATTAATAAAGAACCCAAATATTGTTATCCAAATTAAAGCTCAGTTTCACATGTTAAAATTCAAATTAAATGAGAAGAAAGAACAGAGAAATAATCAGTATAACTCACACTCCTTTTACGGCCCAAAGGAGACAATATGGTAACTAGTAGATTCTCCTGTATCTCCTCACTTTCATCAAGTATAAGGACCATGATTGTTTGCATTGAAGCACGAACGTTATTTGGATGCTCATCACTGCATGCAATGAGTCATCTTAGGTGTACATTTCCAGGTCAATGAATTCACATGAGAATAGCTAAAATCGTTAGAACATAAACATTGAAAACCTTTCACAAGTACATCACAGCAGTCTCATATGAGAATGGCACAAAAAACATCACAGAATGCACTAAGCAGAGAGTTTATGCGGATCTAAGAACCATTCTGATAGGAAATACTTGAAAGTACATCACAGCAGTCTCATATGAGAATGGCACAAAAAACATCACAGAATGCACTAAGCAGAGAGTTTATGCGGATCTAAGAACCATTCTGATAGGAAATACTTGATTTCAAGTATTTCCTAACCAAAGTCTGAAGCAAATCTCAAAGAATTCTGCTGTTTACAGCAGGAAAACAGCAAACAGTGGATCAAAACAGTGAAATTCTGAGAGGAAATTGGAGAAAAAAATCACCCAAACACTTGTATTTCACTAATAGATGAAAGAAAAATAGCAAAGATACAAAGATTTGAGAGGAGGATCGCACTCTCCCAATCTCTAGAATACGATCTAGAGCCCTAGCCACCAAAGAAAAACAAGAGAACCTTCAGAAAATTTCACATCAACCTAACCCTAGCATTTTCCCCCTACTTAAGGCATGAAACTCAAAATTAATACAAAAGGACTTAATTGCTCTCGCCCCACCCCCTTTTGGCTCCAAGATTGATTTGAATCTCAAGTGGAACCCACCCTTTCCCCCTTCATTGAAGCTGTCGGCCCCCCTGCTGTATACAAATCGGACCGGCCAGGGGGCTGGGCCGGCTGGATCGGTTCATGGAGGACCGGTCTAACATTACCGCCGTCCCAAAGAACCACCTTGTCCTCAAGGTGGAAGTCAGGAAACTATTGCTTCATCCGCTCGTATGGCTCCCACGTGGCCTCGTAGTCAGAAAGGTTCTTCCATTTGATCAGGACTTCTGTAGCTCCATCTGCTTTCTAACGAACCTCCATGAGCTCTAAAGGTTCCAATATCATTTCCATCTCATCAGTTAATGTCCTTGGTAACTCCGAACTGGCATTATGATCTCCAATGGCTCTCCTCAGCTGGAATACATGGAAAACGGGGTGGATCGTCGCCGTAGGTGGTAGTTTCAAACGATATGCTACGGCTCCAATTTTCTTCAACACTTCATAAGGACCGAAGTACCTTGGAGCAAGCTTCTCATTCCTCCGGTTGACGACCATTTTCTGTCGATAAGAACGAAGTTTCAGAAACACACTCTCGTCCACCTCAAACTGAATGTCCCTCTGATGCCCATCAGCTTGTTTTTTCATAATCTGTTGAGCCCTCAACAGATGTTTTTTTAATTCTTCAAGCACCCTATCTCTCTCCTTTAAGTACTCCTCCACTGAAGAAACTGGAGTACTGCTACTTCCAAAATGCACCAAGTGGGGCGGATCCCTTCCATACAACACGTTGAACGGGATCATCTGAGAGGCTGAATGAAAAGAGGTATTGTACCAATACTCGGCCCATGATAACCATTTAGCCCATAGTTTGGGTGTCTCTGACACAAAGTATCTCAAATAAGTCTTCAAGCTCCTGTTGACTACTTCAATTTGACCATCCGTCTGTGGGTGGTAAGCAGTACTCCTTTTCAGCATAATCCCATGTAGTCTGAACAATTCTTTCCAAAAATGGCCGAGGAATACTTTATCCCTGTCTGATATTATCGCTTCTGGTAACCCATGTAATCTGACTATCTCTCGGATGAATGTAGATGCTACTGTCACCGCAGTGTAGCGATGGCAAAGAGGGATGAAGTGAGCATATTTGCTCAATCTATCAACTACCACCAAAATCACAGTGAATCCCTCAGAGAGGGGTAGCCCATCAATGAAGTCCATAGATACCTCATCCCAGACTCGACCTGGTAAAGCTAATGGCTGCAGTAACCCCCTGGTGACATAGCTAGATACTTATTCCTTTGGCAGACCTCGCACTTGGATACCAACTCTTCCACGTCTTTATGCATACCCTTCCAGTACAGCTCTGCCGCTAGTCTCCTGTATGTCGTTAGCACTCCTGAATGACCTCCCACTGCAGTCCCACGGAACTCCTGGAGCAATTGTGGGATGTGAATTGATGTTCTGGGCAACACAAACCTCTCCTAATACAACAATCTCTCCCCCTCCAATGAAAAACCCGGATGGCTGCTCTCTTCCTTTAGTAAGTCCGCGCTGATCTTGCATAGTTCTTCATCCCTGGCACTCTCTTCCTTGATGGCTTCCCAATCTAGCATCATTGGAACTGATACAGCTATAGTCTGCAGCTCCCCATACATCTGGACAAGGTATATGCTACCTTATTTTCTACCCCTGGCTGTACTGAATCTCAAAATCATATCCCAACAATTTGGATAGCCACTTCTGATGTTCCTCCGTCACCATGAGTTGTTCCAGCAAATATTTCAGGATTTGTTGGTCGGTCCTAACTATGAAATGTCTCCCGAGTAAGTAGGGGCACCACTTTTGAATGGCCAAAACGATTGCCATTAATTCCCTCTCATAGACAGATTTCAGTCAGGCTCTTGCAATCAACACCTGACTGAAATAAGCAATGGCCTGTGATTATGCACCAGCACTGCCCCTAATCCATACCCAGATGCATCTGTCTCTACTATAAAGACCTGAGTGAAATCTGGCAAAGCTAAGACCGGTACTGTGGTCATAGCTTTCTTCAACTTCTCAAATGTTGTCGTGGCTGCCTCCCCCCATAGGAATCCATCTTTGTTCAACTGTTCAGTGAGTGGCCAAGCTATAGTATTGTATCCCTTCACAAATCTCCTGTAGTACCCTGTAAGCCCTAGGAATGCCCTCAACTCCTTCAGATTTTTAGGCAGTTGCCACTTTAACATGGCTTCAATCATGGACTGATCTACTGCTACCCTTTCCTTGGATACCATGTGCCCCAAGTACTCCACATTGGCTTGTGCGAAGCAACACTTTTTTAAGTTAGCCCTCAATTGGTGCTCCTGGAGAACTTCTAACACATTCTTCAAATGCTCCCAATGCTCCTCCTCTGTTCTGCTATACACTAGGATGTCATCGAAGAATACTAAAATAAATCGCCTGAGATACTGTTTGAAGATCTTGTTCATGAGTGCTTAGAAGGTGGCTGGGGCATTGGTGAGGCCAAAGGGCATCACTAGGAACTCATAGTGGCCCTCATGAGTTCTAAAAGTGGTCTTCGGAACATCTTCTTTCTTCATTCGAATTTGAAGATATCCTGATTTCAAGTCGACCTTGCTGAAGATCACTGTTCCACTCAATTCATCTAACAGTTCGTCAATCACTGGTATGGGAAACTTATCAGGTACAGTTTCCTTGTTAAGTGCACGGTAGTCCACACAGAACCGCCAGCTGCCATCTTTTTTCTTCACCAATAGAACAGGACTAGAGAACGGGCTGGTGCTGGGCCTGATGATCCCTGCTTCCAGCATTTCTCTGATCAACTTTTCTATTTCGTCCTTCTGAAACTGAGGGTAACGGTAAGGTAGCACGCTGACAGGTGACACTATCTCCTTCAATGTGATGGCATACTCCTGCTCCCTGGGTGGTGGCAACCCTTGAGGGGGTTGAAAAACCTCATAAAATTCCTGGATAAAAGGTTGCACAGAGAGAGGTATGTTTTCCCCTTCCTCTAATCTGTGTAATTCCACCCAATAGCCTTCCCCCTCCTCCTGAATTGTTTTGATTAGGGATTTGAGAGAAACCCCTGCCTTGGTCAGCCCCGTATCCCCTTGAATCACCCTCTTCCTTCCTCCCTTCACCAACTCCATCCTCAGAGTACCCCAGTTGATCTTGGTTTCCCCCAAGGCCTGCAACCATTTCATCCCTATGATGACATCCGTACTCCCCAATTATAGGGGAAGGAAGTCTTCCTTCACTGGGATACCTTGAATCTTCAGCACCACCCCTCTACAGACTCTTCTTCCCATTTCTACCTTTCTCATGTCCATCATCACCCCATAGCCTCCTGTATCTACTAACTCCAACCCCAGCAGCTCCACCATCTTGGTGGAAATGAAATTGTGGGTTGCCTCACTGTCAACCAACACCACAACTTCACGGTCAGCTATCTCTCCTTTCATCTTCATAGTGTAACTTGGAGTGAATCCCACTACGAAGTTAAGAGAGACTTCCGCCACATCCAGATGCAGCTTTTCCTCCTCCACCTCAGGACCGCTTCCCCCTCCCTCTTCGTCTTCCTCGTCTTCACAAACGAAGAGAACTTGAATATTTCAATACTTGCACTTATGCCCTGGCACATCGGAAACACAGCCCCTTTGTCCTCTTCTCTTGAATTTCCTTCTCAGTGAGCTTCTTGAATTGCCCCCCATTCCCCCCCCCCCCTGTTGTTTTTTCCTTCAGAACTTCTTTCATTCCTCCTGGGGGCGCTCCCTTGGAGGCTTGGTGGGTAGTCGTCCACCTGTAGGTGCCTCCTTAACTGCTGCTCCTAGCTCCCTTCTCCATATTCTTTTGATTTTCGACCAGTTGTGCAAGCTTCATGGCCTCCCCCAGGTCCCTGGGCATCAGGACCTTCATCGCTGCTCTAATCTTTGCCTTTAATCCCTTCATGAAGTTTCCCTCCAGCACAGTATCGGACAGGCGCTCCACCCTACTAGCCAGATGCTCAAATCTCTCTCGTTAGTCCGCTACAGACCCTTCCTGCACTAGGGCAAAGAACTGCTCGTAGAAGTCTCCTCCCCGGTCGGTTTGGCAACGCTCTATCAAGCTGTCCTTGAATTCTTCCCAGCTCCGAATTGGTCTTCTCTGATCTCTCCACTGGTACCAAGAGAATGCCTTCCCTTCCAGACACAAGCCCGCTGCCGATAATTTCTCCTCCTCCGTTAAGCCGTTAACGACAAAGTACCTCTCCACCTTGTAGATCCACCCATAGGCATCCACCCCTTCAAAAATGGACATTTTTAATTTTCTCACCTTCTGATCCCTGCCATTTCCCCTTATTCCTCCATAGTTTCCCCTCTCTCATGTTCCTAGGCCTCCCCATGTCTCCCGATTAGACCTGTCAATTTCGGGTTACGGGTCGAACCCAACCCGACCCGTAACTGACCCGGCTTTATTCGGGTTCGGGTCAACCCGATCCGGTTTTATAAACGGGTCGGTTTTCAAAACCCGAACCCGACCCGCTTCGGGTCAACCCGACCCGACCCGTGTAGGGTTTAGGGTCACGCGAAGTCTCGGACAGCGGGTGGCGGACGGCTGACCCGACCCGCTTCAGCGGTGCAGTGGGCGGGCGAGATCGAGAGCGAAATTGAGCGACGAAATCGAGCGCTGCAGCGGTGCAGTGGGCGCGGGCGAGCGACGCAATGCAGCGGTCGGGCGAGGCGGCGAGCGACGCGGTGCGGTCAGGCGAGGCGGCGAGCGACGCGGTGCGGGCAGGCGAGAGACACGGTGCGGTCGGGCGAGGCGGCGAGCGACTCTGTGCGGTCGGGCGAGCAACGCGGTGCGCGCGGGCGAGCAACGCGGTGCGGTCGGGCGAGCGACGCGGTGCGCAAGGGGTAGTGGCGAGCGGCCAGCGGGGCAGGCGGGCAACAGCGCGGCAGCGCCGGGCAGCGGGCAAAGGGCGGGGGCAGCGGGCGGGGTAGGAAAATTCAATTTTTTTTAAATAAACGGGTTTTCGGGTTGACCCGGCAACCCGTCGGGTCAACCCGAACCCTACCCGTTTTTGCAAACGGGTCGATTTTTCGGACCCGAACCCGACCCGCTTCGGGTTCGGGTCAACCCAAACCCGAAAATTTTGGGTCGGGTTCGGATCAGGTTTTCGGGTCGGGTCCAATATTGACAGGTCTACTCCCGATCTTCCCTTGCTCTACCATGCCCCCATCCCCCTTCAAGATCCCCTCTCCAATCTTCAAAAACAGCCCCGTGGCGTCCATAATAATCCCCCCGGTGCCCCAACCAGCACCTCTTAGCTCCACGCCTCCATACGCTTGCCTTTCCCCGTATCTTCCTCCTCTCTCCCCCTGAGATGGCGGCTAAGAAGGTGGATACTTTGGAAAAGAGGCTTGAAGGAGAGATGAACCAAATCAAGGAGACCGTGGAGGAAAGGATTTCGTCCATGGAAGGGCAAGTGACCGATCTACGGGATATGATAAAGAAGATGTTGAAGTTTCAAACTCAATCGGCTGCGTCGGATGCAAAAGGGCCTGAAGCGAAAACACCAACTCGGAAATCCTTAGGGAGGAAGAGGAAGTGGAAATCGTGGAAGAGAGTAGGGGTAGACCTCATTTGGAGCCTTTCCAGAGGGAGGAGAGATTATTGGAGGGCTTGAAATTTTTGAGACGAACTCTAGATATGGGAAAAAAAATTTCAGCAATTTCCACTTTGCCGACACAAATTTCAGCCGCTGCAATCTGTCAAAAACAGCCAATGATTGGTCCCAAGACTTTTTCTGATGCCAATTTGATAGGAAATACTTGATTTCAAGTATTTCCTAACCAAAGTCTGAAGCAAATCTCAAAGAATTCTGCTGTTTACAGCAGGAAAACAGCAAACAGTGGATCAAAACAGTAAAATTCTGAGAGGAAATTGGAGAAAAAAATCACCCAAACATTTGTATTTAACTAGTAGATGAAAGAAAAATAGCAAAGATACAAAGATCCTCTATTCGAGAGGAGGATCGCACTCTCCCAATCTCTAGAATACGATCTAGAGCCCTAGCCACCAAAGAAAAACAAGAGAACCTTCAGAAAATTTCACATCAACCTAACCATAGCCTTTTCCCCCTACTTAATGCATGAAATTCAAATTAATACAAAAGGACTTAATTGCCCTCGCCCCACCCCCCTTTGGCTCCAAGATTGAATTTGAATCTCAAGTGGACCCCACCCTTTCCCCCTTCATTGAAGCCGCCGGCCCCCCTGCTGTATACAAATCGGACCGGCCCAGGGGGCTGGGCTGGACCAGTCCATGGAGGACCGGTGTAACACATTCTTTGAAAGCAAAAGCCTATTTGTCAAGAGCAAAAAATGAAGAATGCCGTAATACAAGGAGAAATGAAATGAAGCAAAAATCCAGGATTTTGCCCAATGAAATACATCCTGAATTGCAAACTCTGAAAACGTTGCACCGCATGCTTCCATGAGTTCGCATTTAGCTGCAAATAAAACAAAATTTTAAACTGCTAATTCAATCATCTACGCATCACTGTAACTAGTTAATCATCCTCCTCCCACTCTTCCCAAGTTAAAATTATATTGGGTGATAACATTAGAGCTTTTGCTGCTTTGAGTACTGATCATGTAAGAGCAGTAAAATACAATGAAAGGGATGAAGGGTTTTACATAATTCTGTAAGAAAAAATAACGAGTTTTCATATCATCTTTTCTTTTTTTTTCTTTTGGTAGTTTTTCTATAAGCCCTACTTCGCTTAACACAATTTCCAAAATGATCTACCAAGAATTTCTTGGATGCTTCCATGCCAAGTAACACCAGCACTAAGCAGAACTCGTCACAGAAACTTTCTACAGCAGTATTTCAGCCCTTTTTCTAGAAATGTTCACAAGGCCAGCTGCCTCTCAATTGGGGCTGTTAAATCTTTGTAACCATTCAGTCTTCAGCTAAAATCATAGTAATGGTCTCCAATTCGTTAAGGGATTGCTTTTATTAACAATATATTAAAAAAAAGACAATATTAGAATTTAAAACCAACTAATAAAGACATGATCGAAATAATCAAAGAGTTTCAGCAAGAAATTGGATATATATAAAATCAGCAAGCAAATACAATTTAATTTTCAAAAAATATATTTATGATATGACATTTTTTTATCAAAATCAATCGTAGAACAAAATAATATAGAATTGTGCATGAAATGCCAGCTATATATATATATATAATCTACACACAATAGCTTTACAACTCTACATTTAAAAATAAAGAACAAAACTCGGATCTAAATTCAAAACCTTACCTGACAACACTGAAAAAAATTTGGAACATATCATTTATGAGGTCATAACACTCAAGATCCAACATCACAACACATGATCTGTATCTTGCAAGTGTCTCCAGGATTATAACCGTCCTCTTAAAAGATGGAGTGTTAGTATCCTTTAAACCGCTAAATGTACTTACAATCAAATCAAAAATGTCCTGCAATAGAAAAAGGTAAAACTTGTAATGAGGATTTATGATATAAAAATTACCTAGAAAATACATGTAATAATATCACACAAGCTCATTTCTAAAGATATTAGAATAAATTAATTCTCCTAAGAAGAAAATACCCTGAGAACATCATCACTATAAGGTGCTTCAGGAGCTGTTATCCGAGTGATCTCACAAATACATGCTGCCACAAGAACTCTCACATCCCTATCTTGATGCTTTAAAACATCTTCTTTTGCAATTGCATCAAAACATGGCTTCATTGCACCCAGCATAGAAGGTGGTGGTGATTGTTCCAATTCAGATAGACAGTTTTCCGCTTGCTACAAAATGAAATCACAAGGACAGATCAATTTATAAAACAAAGCTGCTGCATGCATTAAAAAGAGTATTCATGGCATAAGAACATTTTCACTGAGTGTTTTCTGTATATATCTAGCTATTTCAAATCCAAAAGCTCATTTCTATAGTTCCACATTGTAGAAAACAAAATTATTAGAAGTTTACATTTAATCTAGTTCAAGTCCTGCTGAATTCTAGCTGAATTAGGTTTTTAGACATGCCTATGAGCAGGTAAAGGTCCAACTGGATTTTCTGAACTGTCGGCTTCATTAAGCATCGATTCTAATCAATTCTGCTCATTTATTTATTTTGTTCAAGAACATCTTCAGAGATATCCAAGACACATCATATTCTCTTATACACAGCTAGCCAAGGCCAACCAAACCTCTACTATCTCAAGTATGAGAGAAACTCAACAAATAAATATTTTTTGCATATCATCAAAATTTTATCCTAGCATTTCCTATTCTCCAATGACTATGGAAGCAATATTTCATGCATGAGACCAACAGAATCATGCATGAGACCACTGGCATGTTCATACACGAGAGACCCCAATCCCAAAGTAAATACTCCGTGCATGTCATGACTGATATACTTCTATTCTTTCATGCAACTCGGTCCTCCAAAAGAATACTTTGGCTAGTCAAGCATAGAGCATATCCACTTTTTCCTAGTCATTCATTCTATCTTGAGCAGCAAAGCTCCATTATTCCGTACATTCCTAAAAATATTCACATTGTTGCACTTAGTGCATAGCTGCTTTCTCCTAGTCCTTCCTACTTTCTCTATGAATTGGATTACATGATTCCAAACATTGATCATATATGCCTTACTACATTTATTTTTAGTAATCAATCATCCAATTCATTTGTCCTAAACATTGATGCAGCACATCATTTGGATGAAGATAATCAAGTTAAAAGTCCAACTATAAGAGTTAAGACAAAAACACATGTTCTAAACTCTTCACAACTCTTTTCCAACTTCATAAGCATTCTCTAAGACTGATAAATCAGCATACAAAACCTTAAACTCACTCTAAATACTTCCACATAGTCACCAGCCCAATTAGGGAACACTTGGATCTAGTTTTAATCCCTACACTTTGAAATCCTCTTCAACCCCATCAAACTCTACCATCAACTCTAAATCATAAGTTCACTTCCTAAGCTAATCTTATACAATCATCTCCCGTCATTTATCCCTCACAAAAGTCCTCCCAAAAATGATCTTCCAAATTAGTCCAAATTGGACAAGTCTTGGAATTCCTACTTAGTGTCAAAAATTGACCCGAGCCGAAATCTAACCCGGACCTGAGCCAAAAACTTTCAGGTTCGGGTCAACCCGTTTACCAAACGGATCAGGTTCGTGTTTCGTTTCTTGGCCCGTTTATAAAATTATGTCGGGTTCGGGTTGACCCGGAAACCCAAACTCAACCCGAGTTGACCCAAGAACTCGCATCGTCTCGCTTAGTTGCTCACGTGACTCGCATACACAGTTGCCTAACCATAAGGCCCTCACATCTGAACTGGACTCCGCCGGCACAGCCGAACAGCCTGCACGCCGTACCGTCCTCTCGCCCGACCCTACCTGCACAACGCCGCCTACCGGCATCAAGCTCTCCTCACGTGGTCTTTCCCTGACCGTGGTCGTCATTGCCTACATACCACGCTGAGCCGTCGACCATTATCGCCCGCTCCGCAGTCGCACTCGCTGGTTTTGAATCAAACGGGTCCACGGGTCGGGTCCAATCGGATCAACCCAGTAACCTGCGTGGGTCGGGTCCGGGTTGAAATAACTGACATGTTTGCAAAAATGAGTGGGGTTTGGGTTGGGTCAACTAGTGTCAGGTCAGTTCCGAGTTGGACCTGAACTTGCCCCGTGACCCGATTTTGATAGCCATATTCCTACTAAGACACCCCTCTAAACTCCTCATCATTTTACCATAAACTCCTTAATACCTCTATAAATATCAAACTAAAGATCTATAATTTTGCTAACCATTAATCTTACCAAATGACTACCCACCACCATCAAACACCATATCCATTGAGACCTATCAATATTCCCCTGAACATAAATTTAGATGGATCCCGAGATTATCACTTAAGGATGCAAAGGTGCGAGGCTTTGTTGGATTCTTATGGGAAGAGCACATGAGCTTCTACACTAAGATCATTGGAAAAGCCCTTTTTTTAAGTGGGACAAAAGATTTTGTTCATTTAAATTTTTAACTCTTTATAGTGATCGTCATCCTAGTTGATTACCATTACTTTCATAGCACTATTCATATGTACTTTTACAGTATAACTTCGTAATAGTTTGTAGTAAAATTTGTTCAAACTTCTAAGGTTATATAAAAAGTGGTCAATTATTAGGATATGAAAAAAAAAGGTCAAGCAATTTAGGTTTGGCAAACTGCAAAGACTTCTAAAGACACAAAAATTAATAGTTCCTCGGAACAATTTGAACAAGTGAGTTCAAATAAGTTAAAAATCTTCGAGCAATTGATGAGTTCAATTAAGTAAATACAGTTTAAGCTAAAATATTATAATAAAAAAAACAAAACAATTAACAGGAGAGCTTCAGAAAATTGACTTCTGCTTGTCTCTCGAGTCACAGCCCATTGAAAAAGGAGAATGATGACCTCACAAACAAAAAATTAATGAAACTCTAGTCCATGCAAGCTTCATTCTTCATGGAAATCTCCCTCAGGTTAATGACCAGTATCCCCTACCTCAGATGGTTGTTTCATTCACCCCAAGCAAAACAATTGCCCTTCTAATCACAGAATGTAACCCAATAAACACCAAAGGTACGCCATTTTGCATCAAAGAAGCAATTTTGCGTTAAAATTGTAAAGGATACCGAATCACTCTTTGGACTACATCCACATTACATACGTTCAATGCTTATTAGCATGCCGTGATGGAAAGAAGGCCAATGAAAATCACCAACAAAAATAAATTCCAGTTCATCGCTTCGAATAAATTCACCAACTGAACCCTAGCTCTAACCCAAATACGGCACCCACGCATGGATAACCTCAGGAACGAACTAACATAACATCAAAATGGATCTAATAAGATGATTTAAACACAAACAAAAGCTCGGATCCACAGCAGATAAATTGGGAGAAAAGGAAAAAACCCACCTTTAAGAGTTTGATCAGCGCATCTTTTGAAGCTGGTTGACTCTGAAGTTTCGAACCAACTTCTCTCAACTGCTGCTGCAGCTTTTGCGCCATGTCTTACTCCCCAATCGAGAACTGAGAGACAAGGGGGGTAGCGAAGAGATGAAAGAAAATGTTTTTCTTACTTCAGTTTTTCATTCTACACGGCTACTAGGTCGGAAATGGAACCACTGAAGTCTCGGAGCTTTCATCCGACCTTTGTGCTCATCGATCGTGAGATGAGCGAGCCGGTGCCTATGAGTAGACGATTGCTTCAGAATAGTTCGATCGCAAAGTAAGCCTCGAATTTGGAAGTTATTACGGGATTAGCCTTTTTAATAACCGGTGGATCCTGTTTTGTGGTTATCCAGTAGTCGTTACCCTGACATTTAACAGCAACTGTAAATTACATTTTGTTTATGATGATGATAACAACTACAATAATAAATAAATAAGATTTTATCTTACTATATAGGGTCTATTATATGAATTTTTTTTTTCTTATTAATAATCAAATTCTCATCTAAATCTAATAAAGAAATGTCATTTCTAATATTTTATTATGAAGTCTTTTTAGGTCTACCTCTACCTTTCTTAATATAAGTCAATTTTAGTACATCTACTTTTCTAACCGGGTCATCAAAAGGCCGCCGTTTTATGTGACCAAACCATCTAAGGCGACTCTCTCTAATCTTATCTTCCACTAGGCTACTCCAACGTGTTTATGTATATGCTCATTTTGTATCTTGTCTTTAAGAGTAAAGTCACTCATCCACTTGAGCATCCTCATCTCTGCAACACTTAACTTAAAATTATGCTTCTCTTTTAATAGTGAACATTCTGCACCATAAAGCATTGCAGGTCTCACTACCATCTTATAGAATTTTTCCTTAAGTTTGAGATGGACTTTTCTATCACATAACAAGCCTGATGCATTCCTTCACTTCAACCATCCAACTCTTGAATTCTACTAGGAATATCCCTATCTATTTCACCATCACTCTAAACAATAAATCCAAGATATCTAAAATGTGTACTCTTATTAATGACTTGATCGCCCAAAGTCGCAATCCCTCCACTAGATCTGTGTTGACCTCATTTTTGTTTGAGATTCCTAAGATCTATTCAAACTCTAAGATTTATCCAAACCCTAGATCTATCCAGACCCAAAATCTATCAAGATCCTAGCAGATCCTAGGATTTATCCAGACCATAAATATACCTAGTCCCTAGGATCAACCCATAATCAAATCAAGCCTAGACTTCAAACCCACATAAATCTTAATTTTAGCTTAAACTTTGATCCAGCCTCTAATCAAGCTTCAATCCTATCCAATCACTTATGATCATCTAAATGATTATAAATTATTTGGATAATTTAATTCCAATCTTTCAAAATCAAAACTCATCTAAGTTCAGAAATCTAGGCAATAATTCAAGGGTAAAATATTATGTCATGAAAGTCTTTTTCAGTCATTTTTCAAATACTTCAAGCCTCAATCAAATGACTCTCAATTAATAATCTATCAATTGCATATTGATTAGCATGTGCCTAAGGTTTACCCTTCGAATTTGAGTTTAATCTAATGCCACTAGACTTCTCCCCTACTAGAATTTGACCTTAAAGCCTTCTCTAAAGCCTCTAGCCACATTCACACCCTTAATTATGACATGTTGAGCACTAAACTGCATTTTGGTGGACCCACTTTGACCCCGAATCAACTAGGGGTCAAAATGACCAAAAATGCCCCTTAAGGGAAATTTTGGAGTTTTCTATAGAGTTCAACATGACCTTTTCAAATCAAGCCTCAAAACATTTTCAATGCATTTTAATCATTATTATGAATACATTGGACTAAAGCCCTAACCTAGATCAAACCTGGTTGACCAGTTCAACCAATTTTGACCAAAATACCCCTTAAGATTTGAATATTCATTTCAAATCAAATGGCCTCCTCTTTGCACGAGACCAATTCCAATAGAGTTCAAACATCAAACCAAACATGTTGGATCCAAATCCAAGTCCTAGGTTAACCTATATTAGCCAAACAAACCCTTTAAGCTTCAAACAATCAATTTGTCTAAAATGACTTCTTCAGACCTTAGGACCACCTCCAATAGTCTCAAAATATTATTTCAAACCTATTGAGTCCAGACCCAGCTTATGGGTCAACCTGGTTGACCCAATAGTCCGTTAAGGCTTTAAATGGGTCATTTCAACTCATTTAATCAAATCAAACTATTCAAGCTCTCAAACCCATTTCAACGGATAGCTCAAACATATTCAAGTTCATTTGGAGTCAAATCATTGATTTTGTCAAATTATTAAACCTAGTCAAACTAGTTCTATATGTGTTTAAACCATGTCGTCCAATCAACTCTATTGATTTTTCTCTTATTAAGCCTTAAATCAATTTTAATTCATGATTCAAACTTTTTTAAACTTATTTGGAGTCAAGCCACACTTGCCTTGACTTGGTCAACTCACAAGTAATGTTCAAACTTTCATTCACATGCTCAAAATTTAATCCCTTAACTTGAATCTTCACCCAACCTATCCTACCAGCTTATCAAGCCATCCTAATTGCCACTTCATCAGCCATGTAGATTGGTTGGTTGGTCAACCAGTCAACAAGTCTCCTAAGGGCTTTAAGATGTTTAAATGGTCAAACAAACTCAAATCCCCTAATGATGTAGAACGAAGGAAGGTAGTAAAAAAAATAAATATCTGAAATTCAATTTCATATTTCCCTTAATTAAGGGATTTGAATTTGAAATTAAAATAAGATGGAGGGAATGATAAATAGGTGATTAGTTATTCCCCTAATTGGATTCCTTGATAAGGAAGGAAATAATTAAAATAAGAGAGAGATGAGGCCTGCCATATGGGGATGGAGGAGAAATGTCCACATACAATGTATGTGGACCATATCATTAAATGTGACGGGTAATTAAATATGAACTTAATTTCATATTTGAGGAGTTTCCTAAATGAGGGTTGGTTTAATTAGAAAGTTTTTGGAATTCAAATTATTTTGAATTTGAATTCAAATTCTTTCCAAATAACAAGAGGCTAAATAAGGAAATAACTTTTAATTTGGGATCTAATGAGAAGTGAAAGGGAGGTCGGCGGTTAAGGAAGGATATAATGGGCGTAATTAATGGGGAGAGGGGAATTGGGAGGGAATTTAAAACTTTATGAATCATGATTCTAAATTAGGAAAAGGGTAATTAAATCAAATCTAATTTAAAATCAAATTAGACTTAAATTTAGAAACTTTTTTTTAATTTAGCTTAGTTAATTTTAGGAAAGTATTTGAAATTCAAATTTAAATTTCAAATATATTTAATACTTACCCTAAATTAGGTAGGCTAATTTTGGTAGGTATTAATGATGATTTAAATCATCATTAAGAGGAAAAAAAGGATGGGGTGGCCGGGGCTAGGAGGATGGGAGGAGATGGGGTGGCCAGCTAGGAGGTGGTGGTGGAGTGGTTTATGGTCGGCGGTTGATATGGATAAATTGGAGGAGGCTTGTGACTTTAGAGGGGTTTATGGGAGAATCGGCTGGTGGCAAGTGGGGGATTTTGGCCGATGGTCAAGGGAGGAGGAGAAAAGGATTTAGGAAAAGAATGATACAATTGTGAGCCCGGACACATCTTGCAGCTGATCGATAATACGTTGCCCTTCTCCAAGGGACTTCAAGCCACGAGCCCGGACCCATTCTGCGGTTTGTGGAAACTCTGATTCCCTCCCATATGAATCTCACCCAAGTTCTCTCCAAAGAACACAAGTGCAAACAAAATTTCTTTTTTTAATAATTCATCATTACATTACACAAGCAAGGGCCTCTATACATAGGCCTAAGAAACTAAAACAAGACACATATGCTCATAGGGCTTACATGGGACGACCCTATTAAGTAAGGGTAAAAAAGAAAAAAAACATAATAAAAATAAAAATTATAAATAACAAATTAAGATAAGGTGAAATGATCTCGAACGTCGATGGTTGTCTCCTCCTTTGAAAATCTTCATGATCGAATGTCCACATCATTCTCCCGGGGTGAAAAAGAACTCGACTCCATCGAGTCCACTCCCGGGGTAACCATGCTCTGATACCAAATTGATGTAGAACGAAGCGGGGGCAATAAAAAAATTAAATATCTGAAATTCAATTTTAGATTTCTCTTAATTAAGGGATTTGAATTTGAAATTCAAATAAGATTGAGGGAAGGATAAATAGGTGATTAGGTATTCCTCTAATTGGATTCCTTGATAATGAAGAAAATAATTAAAATAAGAGAGAGATGGGGCCGTCCATATGGGGAGGGAGGAGAAATGTCCACATATAATGTATGTGGACCATAGAATTAAATGTGATGGATAATTAAATCTGAAATTAATTTCAAATTTGAGAGATTTGAGGGGTTTCCTAAATGAGGGTTAGTTTAATTAGAAAGTTTTTTGAATTCAAATTATTTTGAATTTGAATTCAAATTTTTTCCAAATAATAAGAGGCTAAATAAGAAAATAACTAATGGGGATTTAATTTGGGATCTAATGAGAAGTGAGAGGGAGATCGGTGGTTAAGAAAGGATATAATGGGTGTAATTAATGGGGAGAGGGGAATTGGGAGGGAATTTAAAACTTCCTAAATCATGATTCTAAATTAGAAAAAGGATAATTAAATCAAATCTAATTTAAAATCAAATTAGACTTACATTTAGGAACTTTTCTAATTTAGCTTAATTAATTTTAGGAAAATATTTGAAATTCAAATTTGAATTTCCAATATATTTAATACTTGTCCCAAATTAGGTAGGCTAATTTTCGTAGGTATTAATGATGATTGAAATCATCATTAAGAGAAAAAAATGGATGGGGTGGCTGGCGGCTAGGAGGATAGGAGGAGATGGGGTGGCCGACTAGGAGGTGATGGTGGAGTGGTTTATGGTCAACAGTTGATATAGATAAATTGGAGGAGGCTTATGGCTTTGAAGGGGTTTGTGGGAGAATCGGTCGGTGGCAAGTGAGTGATTTTGGCTGACAGTCAACGGAGGAGGAGAAAAGGATTTAGAGAAAGAATGATATAACCATGAGCCCAGACACATCCTACGGCTGGTGGAAACTCTGATTCCCTCCCATAGGAATCTCACCCAACTTCTCTCCAAAGAATACAAATTGCAAATAAAATTTCATTTCTTAGTAATTCATTATTACATTACACAAGCAAGGACCTCTATATATAGGCTTAAAAAATTAAAATAATACACATATACCCCTAGGGCTTACATAGGACGACCATCTTAAGTAAGGATAAAAAAGAAAAAAATCATAATAAAAAAATTATAAATAACAAATTAAGATAAGGTAGAATAATCTCGCCCGTCTATCGTCGTCTCCTCCTTTGAATATCTTTATGATCGGATGTTTGCATCACCTAATCCTTTTGATTCAAACAAACTCCACCAGTGTCACGCCCCAAGATCTAACTTGGAAAGAATATCAATTAAACGACCATTTACCAGAGTCATCTACACATCTCCAATTAAAAACAGTCTATAAAAAGTCTATAAATTTAAAACATCAATATACAAGTCGATCCATCTCTCAAAACATCATGTACAATACTCAGGAACTATGCTATCAATACAAGTAAAGAAATCTATCATGTCCTGAGTACAAAAGAATCACCAATCGACCAAAAGAACAAAAACCTGTAGATCTGGGTCAATTCCTATCTCCTGCTCCCAAGCCCTGACCTGAAAATGTCAACCACACATAATGAGCTTTATAAAGCCCAGCAGGTCATCTAATACCTATAACTGAAGTCAAAGCACGGCAATGCTATCAATATGCATGTCAATCAATCAAATCCAGACAGTTAATGGTCAATGAGTCAATGCAATCCGGAAATCCATAGTCAATAAAACCAGTCAATGCAGCGGCAGGCAAATCGATAAATCGACTCAATCAATCAATTATCGACAATCAAATCGATGCTGTCTAATCAATACGATCCATTCAATGAAATCAATCGAGAAAAGCAATACGATAAATCTCAATTTATTCTAACAGTGAATCCATGCAGCAGTATTCGCCCCAAGATCTAACTTGGAAAGAATATCAATTAACCGACCATTTACCAGAGTCATCTACACATCTTCAATTAAAAATAGTCTATAAAAAGTCTATAAATTTAAAACATCAATATACAAGTCGATCCATCTCTCAAAACATCATGTACAATACTCATGAATTATGCTATTAATACAAGTAAAGAAATCTATCCTGTCATGAGTACAAAAGAATCACCAATCGACCAAAAGAACAAAAACCTGTAGATCTGGGTCAATTCCTATCTCCTGCTCCCAAGCCCTGACCTGAAAATGTCAACCACATATAATGAGTTTTACAAAGCCCAACAGGTCACCTAATACCTATAATTGAAGTCAAAACACGACAATGTTATCAATATGCATGTCAATCAATCAAATCCGTACAGTCAATGGTCAATGAGTCAATGCAATTCGAAAATCCATAGTCAATAAAACCAGTCAATGCAGCGGCAGGCAAATCGATAAATCGACTCAATCAATCAATTATCGACAATCAAATCGATGCTGTCTAATCAATACGATCTATTCAATGAAATCAATCGAGAAAACCAATACGATAAATCTCAATCTATTCTAACAATGAATCCATGCAGCAGTCAATACAGTGCAGAAACAGTAGCAACAGCAATCCTATCAATAAATCTATAAGCAGCAATATCAATGAATCTATAGGCAGAAATCAATAAATCTATACAATGTCCATATCCATGCTATCAATGCAATATCTATATCCATCCATGTCCATATTAATGCTCAGTAGTATCAATGCTCGGTAATCAATCGATGAAATCAATGAAATCGTACGATACAGTAAATTCGATCAAATCAATAAAGCACAAATCGATAAGGCAATACATCCGTAAATCAATACAGTAAACATGCATTTCAATACAATAATACTGAACAAGTACAATCAACTGGCTATGTTGCTGTTGTAGAATCCATATTGCTGTTGTAGATATCCATACATTGGTTCTATCAATAAGAGTCATCACTCTTTTCGCCCGTCGGTATATCAATAGACTCCTTATGACTCCCATCCATATATCCATAAATAATGTTTAAAGAAAAGCGCGTCGGCCCACCATCCTGTACAGGTCAATCAATCTCCAACCAATGTTTAACCAGGTTATACGTGTGTTCAATATCAATAATCAAGTCAATAGTCAATAGTCAATAATCAATTCAATAGTTCATATAATAACAATATAAAGCAATCACATCAATATCCATATGCACATCAGTCTAATCTATCAATTTCAGACAAATTAGAAAAACTACAAAAATCGGGCAGAGTAACGGCAGTCGATCAAATTTACACAAAAATCCTGCAAAAACCACTAATTTCTAAATTGCACCAAATTACAGTAGAATATTCACGACATCAATATAAGACTATTATTTTATAGAATCCAAATCAATAAGCATCCTGATAATTTTCTAATCAATTAAAATCTCGTAGAACCAATTCCGACCGATAAAATCTTCGTAGAACATAGTCAAATCGTGTACAATATTCATATCTATAACATTCTAAAAGTTGTGCGGTGAAAGTTGTGTCAATACCAAATCAGGTCCAAAATTTGACTACGAAAACACAAATCCGTACACAACTCAATCAAAAATCAATATCTTCGAAAACAGAAATAGGATTCGGAGTCCTTACCACGAGATCTACACTTTTCCCAACAGCGGCGTCGGACGAAAAGCGCTCCGCGGTCTCCGAAAACCAGCTTCCCTTCTCTTTTCCTTTCTCTTTCTCTCTTCAAAAATCAGATATTTTAAAAATGATTTTCTCTCTCCTCAAAATGAGCTAATTTACTTAAATCCATGAATTGATCGGCCCGGTCGATCGCCACATCGTCCAGGTGTTTTGATTAAAAAAATTTATTTAAGTATATATAGTTTTGAAAATATATTAATTTTCTTTGGGAAAAATCAAATTTTGAATTTTAGTTTTAAAATCGAACACAACATTAGGAACGATATATTATTCCAAACGGGAGAATATCATTCACTAATTGGTTCAAATCTCAAAATTTTAAAGTTATCCAAATTATCGTAGTCAAACTCAAAATTATATGACTATGCTAATTCGGATGAAAGATTATTATTTTCATAATCAAATCCACAATAATAATTGATATACCTTTCCAAAGAAAGGAGATATCAATCATTATCGATCGTTTGAAAATGACGATAATGATCGTTATATTTTAAATTTCCCAAAAATAATTAATTAGAGTTTTGAAAGGTTTTGATTTTGAAAATTAGATCTGGGTTTCTAAATCTTCTACGAGCGCAAGCCCTTGTAGTTAATTACATCGTAGGAAATCGAAATTTCCTACGAAAACTCTCGATTAAAATAGCGGTGTAAATCTTATTTAAGAATTTCAAAGATCGATATCAAAGGAGGAGAAGGGTAGGAATTTTCAATCGGGATTGGATCAATGTTGAACATTTATTTCTGGAGTCAAAGGAAGAGTAGTAGGGAATGTTTTTAAGATTCTGAAATAATTCAGAAAACACTCCAACCTATCCTAAATGTTGGGCTTGAATTTGATTGAAAGTGATTTAATGTTTAAGTGATCAATTTTATTAGAAATTTGGGATTCGATTCCCGAAAATTGAGGTCTTATAGCCCGAGCCAGCCTCAGAACTTCCGGCGATCCCGGACTTACTTCTTAAATTCGTTAGAGTTTCTATGTGAGCTTAAAGTTTTTAATTTGATTTAAGTAGAAAAGTTTTATTAAGTTCTTAAGAGCCTACGATCGAATTCCAGGTCAAATCAAAATCGGCATGCAGGTAAAAAGACTAGAAAAGCAGGTATCTCTAATGCGCAATCAATTTAAATAAATCAATCAAATTAAATATATCAAATTGAATGTCCGTAGGCAAGTGCCCTTTATTATTACATCACAGAATTTTGCAGAAAATTAAAATGGCCGGGCACCACTGACTACAACCCGGATTTTAATCCTAAGACTCAAGTGACTTTGAGAATGGGTCTTCTCGTTATCCACTTCTTCGTCCTTCTGCTGCTTCTTGGATCGTCGGGTCCGGATATCCAAATGAAAAGAAACTCCCCCTTGAACGGGGTGTTATCTTTCCTCTTTGGATATTTCAAAGTTATCCTAATTTGGATCTCCAAATGGAGAGGGACTCTCCCCTGAGGGATGTCCCTTCCTCTTTGGATTCCAAATTGGATGTTACCCCATCTCAAATCACTTGAAATTACAACACAAATCAAATCAAATTTACATTAATCAAAATTGAAAAGTCTAGACTCGATCCTGCAGGGTTATCCTAATAATCAACATTTATATATACAGTCCCAAGCAGTTAATATTTGATCTCAAGCAGTTGATATATGAATCTCAAGCAATTAATATATTTGAAATTTAAAATGCTCAACAAATTGCAGTAAATAAATATAACAATCAATCAATTCTAAACTAGCAAACAGCATGTAGTGAAAACTCGAAAACCCGGCATACAACAGAAAAGTAAACACCGGCCTAGCCTAAAACTAGAGTTGGTTGTCATAGCAAACCATCTATAGTGTGTGAGGTAGGTCGTGTGGTTTGGATATATCCTAAATAGGATCATTAGATTGAAGTTGATTAAGGTTCAATTAGTTGATAGGCTTAAGGGATTTAATTAAAGTTTAAGTTTTAATGGCTTTAAATAACTTTTAAAAATTGATTCTTAATTATTTGTTGGAAAACCACCTTTGTTTTACACCAAGGCCGTGAAGTTTATTTCACCTTCCTTAGGGCTGAGTAAACAGCCTCGTAGGCCTGGGTTACCCAGTGGTACCTGGTATAATTAAGTGATTTGATTAAGGCTTAAGAATTAATGAATTTTATCAGAAATGTTTGGTTACTGATTTTTTAAAATTGATTAATTTAAGTTTGCCATTAATCGATTCGTGGCGTTGTGCCACCAGGCTCGAGGAACCAGCCTCCTTAGGACACTTAGCCTCGCAGTCCGGAGTAGTCCAGCCGATAAACCAAATTAATGTAGTTAAATTAGAAGTTTTAAAAGGTTAGATAATTAATAATTAATCTATTTTTAAGGTTTAACACCCCTTGGAATCCATTCGTGGCGTTGTGCCACCAGGCTCGAGGAACCAGCCTCCTTAGGACACTTAGCCCCGCAGCCCGGAGTAGTCCAGCCAATAAACTTCATCTTTAGGATGGTTGTTGTGTTTTAAAAGGTTTGTTGAATGTTTTAAACATTAAGTTAACATTTTCTGGAATTTTAAAATAATTTTGAATTTTATGAATTTTTTGAATATTTTATCATTTAATTAAGGGTTTGAAAATTGACTTTTGATTAAGTTCAAATTCTGGAATGCTTCTATTTTATTAAAATACTAGACCTTACTACGATCAGTTAGAAGGTAAGTACGTTGAAATCGGATTTTTCTGCATTTTATTACGAAACTTTGAAGTTTTGAACTAGATTTAGCTACGATTTGACCAATTTGTTGACTTTTTGAAATATTGCAGATTTCTGGAGTTTAACATTTTTAATAAATACTAGAGCTTATTAGGAATTGAATTCAAGTAAGTTTGGGTGATTTTGATTTTTCTAGAATTAATTATGAAGGTTTGAAGTTTTGACTACTTAATGAATTTTGAAAATTTTTAATTAGAGGGCCATTTTGTGATTTTTCTCCAAATGAATCCCAAACTCCTTGAAATCAACTCCAAAGGTCAGAAATGACCTAAGGAGAGATTTCCAAGTGTTTGGGAAATTTTTGGAATTTTTAATATTTTTTAATTAATTAAATGAATTAAATATTGATTTTCACTTAAAATTAGATTAAGGTTCAAATTGCTGTCAATTCAAAGGGATCTTAATTTTCATGAGTTAAGGATTGAATTCTGGTCAGATAGAGGGGTTACACATATTTTTTGGATTCAAAATGTATTTATTACATTTTTTAGAAGTTTTGAGGCCTTAATTAAGGGTTAATCTTGACATGTTTAACTTTTTAACTTACTGAACTCCAAATTGAGTGAAATTTGAACCTAAAGTGTAAAATGTCACTAAGTTTAATGTTCTCAAGTTTCACCCCTATTGGGTGTGTATAGAATTTCCTAGGATTTTTCTAAGTTATCTAGACCTTGTCCTTGATTATTGTCCCTAGGTGGCACTAGAGTTCAATTGGGTCTAAATCTCTGTTCATCTAACCCTTGGACATATACAAACATACCACAGAAATAAGGGAACCTAATTCTACCAATTTAGAAAGTTATGAATTTTCAAAGTTTTGGGTCCAAAATGGACCCAACACCTTGTAAATTCACCCTACAGCAACCCACTGGACATCTAGGCCTAAATAAATTACAGGTGATTTCTAAGATGCCCAAGAGTGTTCCACCAAAATTTGGACTTGATTTGACCACTGGATTGGGAGAAAATTGAGAAAAATGGATTTTAAACAAACCCATATATCTCCTATTACAGTGATCAAAATGTCTTGAATTAATTGTAATAAATACTAGAGTTCAAGATCTTTCCGACAAGCCCTAGAACACTAATTTTGGTGAAAAAATGGATTTATTGTGAATTTTAGAAGTTCTGGGCATTTAAAATGATTTTTAAAATCATTTTTAAGTCAAATCGACCGCCGCCGCCGTCGGATCCGATCGGATCGGATCTGATCCGAACGCCCAGATGGCGCCACGTCACCCGCGTGGTCTGGCCAAAGAACCTGGGTTCGAATCCCAGGGGAGACGCGCGGGTCCCAGATTCAATCTGGGCCGTCCGATGATCGATCGGACGGTCCCGATTGGCCGAATTTGGAGATTTTCAAATGCTCATAACTTTTATAATACTGATCCAAATTTGATGAAATTTGAAACATAGATTGATGGTAGCCTAAACTTACAATGTATGGAGTTTGGAGGCTCCATAAATTGTATTTTGGCTACAGTTTCAAAGAGAAGTTTAAATAAAACTGGAAAAATAAATCTAGCAAAAAACAAAAAAAAAAACTTAACAATAGCTGTTGAAATTTGATTTTTTGGGTTCGTGGAAAGCTGGAGAACCTCTTCAACTTTGCTGAAGACCCATGAGCTGAACTTCCTAGATTGGAGTTTTTTGAAACACTGATTCTCTTCTAAGAAACTCTCTCTTCCAATGGGTTTGGGGCTGGATCCAAGGG